>CM046377.1:27587949-28047949 GCA_025413485.1 Ficus microcarpa
AAGATAAAAACAAAACAAAACAAAACGCCTCACTCTGTCTACGTATAGTTATTTACCTCCTGTATTCGTTATTACAAAATAAAAAATAAAAACAAAAAAAAAAAGTTGAATTACACATTACAAAATTTATATAAGAGGATCACCATAATAAGAGCATCTCTAGTGAAGTGTTGAATTGATACGATCCAACGATAAATTTTAATATTTAGATGAAAAAAGTGATCTTTAATAGAGTATTATATTTAATGCTAAATTAATCATACATCAAATATGTTGGCAAATTTATCACAATTAACAGCCGATGTCAAATTTCACATTTGATTTTTATTAATCGCTATCTTATTTTTTTATTGTAATAATCATAATATTAATATTTTTAATTTATTTAAAGACTAAAGGTTAATTTTTACAAGTTTCGGAACATAATTATGACAAAAATTAATAAATATAACATTAGAAACAGCATTTGGAGCACAAAGAGGATAATGTTATTTTTCATATGTATTTTGTATTAAATTTAGATTGACATGGATGTAGACATAGGAGGTGGTCGAATTCATCATACGGGTGTATATGTGTATAAGTTTGTGTAATAGAATGATTATTAGTTAATGGGAGAAAACCCTGTATTGTTGCTTCATAAAAATATTATTCAAGTACCAAAAAAATAGTATTACTCGCTAGGGCATCAAACTCTAATGGGGTGTTTCTAAATAGTTGAGATTTTTAAGTTTTAATAGTAAATTTTTTTTGAATTTTCAGGCCCATATTTTTAAAATGAGTAATTTAAAATGGGAAGCTCTTTAAAATCAGCACCTAGTATAAGTTTGTGGCCAAAAATAAAACACAGCAAAAGCAAATTAAACAGTCTGTGCTATTCCACATGTCTTTTCAAGCGCAAGCATAAGTGGGATGTCACTCTATCATTTCCAGTCAAGCTACAAATCATATGAAGTGGTTATTACGATCATTATCACATCATTGACCTTTTTGAAGTGCTCAACTAATTTATCAAAAAATTAAAATTAAAATCATCGCTATTGTTCTTCTTATGCCCTCGGGGAGGGGGGGGGGGGGTTCAGTAAATTAAAATTCATTAGATAAAACATCATAATATTTTAAAAAATAAATTAAAAAAACTGAAAAAGAGAAAACAACTTTAAACAAAGTTTCAATTTCTTAAAAAAAGTCTCTCCATCATATTCTGTTTTTTTTTTCCGTTTTAAAGGATTTATTTAACAACTAAATGAGATTCAAAAATCGTCTTATTTTCACATCTAAAAAACATGCAGAGTTATTTAAAAAAAAAAAAAAAAACCTAAAAAACAGATACGAAAAATAATTCTTTTTCCCCTTTTTTTTTTTTTTTTGAACTAGACGTGGCATACAACTTGGAGTTGCCTTTCAATAGTTCACTTCGAGATGAAGTGAGATATATACATAATATCTATATACGTATCTTTAATGGGTACCATTTCGTGAAAAACAAATCATTTCTTGAGTAAATGTTGATGTTATAAACGCTTCACTACTTTGCAAAACGGAATTAGACAATGGTATATGCATGTATAATGCAATTGGATGAGTGCTTCCGAGTTGGATCTTCCATTTTCTCCTTTTTCAAAGTGTAAAAGTTAAACAAAAAAAAAAAAAAAAAAAAAACCCGCGTGTCGAGTCTTTGTAGAAGTCAAGCATACGTACAACGATGAAAAGAAGAAGAAGAAGCCAAACTATGTGTCCTTGTTAATTTGGTAGGTTTAACTGTATCTGCTTGGCTAGCTCAGCAAGGAGAAAAATAGGATTTAAGGTCTTTCAAAAGTTTTCTTTTAAATTATTAACAAAAATGGATGCTTATAAGATCTCAATACCACAAATTAAACACGTTCTCGTGACCTCCACAGCCCACAGTGAAAAACTATCCCATCGATGATCAAGCATAGATATGGTCTATAGGAATCCTTGGAGAAGCAATCAGTTTGTCAATGTCCACTAGAACTTTATTTGAAGGTGAAAGATTCGAACTATACATCTTAATAAAAAAAAAAGGGTCAAAATATAAAATTATTGTTACGTTATGCTTACAATCACACGTCCTACAAATACTCTGTCCTTCAGGGTCTTCTATTATCATATTCAGGTACGAAATCAAAAATATATTTTAGTGAACGTGCCAAGTACAAACCCAATGTGTGCTTAGTGAGAACTCAAGCCCCCCCCTAAATTTTTTTAATTAAAAAAAAAACACATATATAAATTTGTATTTTGATAGTAATACACAAAAAAGTCCCCACTAAAAGTAAAAGTTAATGTTAAGCCCCCACTAATATATCAAACCTAATACATAATAAAGCTATAAATTTTGTTAATCCTATAATCCTATTGTTTTTCAACTATGAATTTTGTGAAGAAATAGATTACAAAATCGAATTTCTAGACCAATTTATTAAAAAAAAAAATTTTCTTATATCCATCAAGAAATACATCATTTATAATTTTGAGAGATATAATTGTAATACATTAATAACTAATGGTTTTTATTAATTTTTAATTTTAATTGTTAGCCCCCACTAATAGAAATTCCTAGCTCTGTCACAAGGGGCACATATCAAATTTTCTTTTTCAAGATAGAATAAATTTTAATAGGGATTATATGAGAATTTTTAATTTTAATGGGTTTATGTGAAAAATTTTAATTTTAATGAATGCAAAGCAGTAAAATTATAAATATAAAATTAATTTTAGTAAATATTATATGAGAATGATTTATTTTAAATGAGATAAAATATGAACTATATGAAAATTGTTTATTTTTACAAAAAATAAACTGTAAAAATTATAAAATTTTTAAGATAAATTTAAAAGAAAAAAATTTCCACAGCTGGCTCCGCCTCTAACCATACTTGAGAAGTACTTTGCCAACCATACCCAACTACCCAAGTATATATATATTGTCAGTGTACTATCTCTTTCCACGTCTAAATTAATTTTTTCTTTTTTCTTTTTAGTCTTTTGTTTATTATTGTATGTTTGTTTGGTAAAGCGTGTTAATGTTGTACAAATGTTTACGTTATTTCGCGTGCATGCACGTACGTCCTCCCGTACATTTTTCCTAGCTTATGAAAATAAGCATTTATATATGCAATAATTATATACAGAAAAAAGGCCAGATGTGTCATAGAGTGACAAACAAACAAACATGTAATTAGGCACATTTAAAAAAAAAAAAAAAAAGGACTAGAGGCGCATGATTTTAACACAACACAAGCATAATTAAGCCAAGCTAATTAGCTAATTAGCCAATCAAACCCTCGTTTGTTAGTGGTCCACATCAAACTCATAATTACACATTAAGCCGCTTCCAACCGTGGGGAACTATTTCCATTAATAGTACTCTTGGGCATTAGTACTTTCGCGAGGTGCTCCGCCATATCGGGCGGGTGGCCCTCAAGCCTCGGCCGCTCGGGCAGCACCCACCGCCCGTCGCTACTCCTCACCATCCCCTTGTTCTCGTCCTGCCGCCAATGCGGTGGGACGCTGTACTCTCCCCTCAACAAGTCACAACTTTTGTTCACTAGCGCTATGTCCCTCTTGCTGACGAGGCAGAATCTTTTCCCCTTCCCGTGATAACCATCCACCAAGTGTAGGTGAACCTCTAGATTATGCGCACACCCCGGGTCCTTACTGGGCTTCAGAAATGGGCTTTGGGTATGGTCCAGCCCAAGTTCCACCCCCACGTGTGCGTAACTCCACGGAAACGACATCGTTTCTTCAATGTACTTTTGAAACTGAAGCTTCTCGTTTGCTATTATCCCCGGCACCGTTGGCACCATGTCGTGCACGTTCACGACTCTCAACACCTTAACTCCCAGCTCATCACACCGGTCCTTAAACCTCAGATTTCCGACACGTGGACCCGCGAAGGAATAGACGGTTATCGGGATTTTGTTCTTGTCATCGCCTAATGCGACGCCGTTTAGTCCCACCTCAGCGATGTCGTACGCGCTCAGAATGGCTAAAGCGGAGCCGAGGCTGTGACCGGTGACGGTGATGCTAATTTCCTCTCCGGCGTAGTAATCGAGGAGGCGCTTGATCTCAGCGAGCACCTGCTCACGCGCCGAGAAGGAGCAGTACTTACAACCGCGCTCTTTTTTGTTGTAGAGATCGAAGAACCCGGATTCGATCTTGACAGCCGGGTCGGGTCCGAAATCGGCGGAGCGGAGGATGTCCTTGAGGTCGCAGATCCACTCGAGGTACGTGACGGTCCCACGCCACGCGATCACGATGTCGCGGCGACCCAGCCGTCGGATCTCGTCGTCGTCGGTCGAAACGGCGACGTATCCCATCCAGTTGGCGTGCTGGCTCCAGACGCTGCTCATCTTCGACTTCTGGAAGAAGTTGGGGAGGTTGATGTTCGACGTGGCGTAAAGATAACAGCTGATCTTGTACCCCCGATCGGCCATGTCCAGCTTCTCGAAGAAGTGGGCTCCCTGGTACTTGCAGGTCCCACAGTACTTGGAGTGAGGGTCGAAATCGAACGAGTCGTAGCAAGCCTGAGCGAACTCGCCGTAACGGATTATTTCCCTCCTCAGGTGGGAGTTCAAGGGGTCAACCAGTCCTTCCCAGTCGTTGGATCCTTGGATTTCGCGCCATATTTCGTTCAGTGGTCTCTCGTCTTCCGGATTCACGAGGTGGGTTTCGTCCACGTGGTGATAGTCGGAGCCCAAAACGGCGTCGGATTTGGGGAAGTGTGGGGTTGTGCTGGCGCTCGAGACTGATGATGATGAAGAGGATGGAGATGAAGTACTACGTATGGCCATGGCCATGGTTTTTTGAGGTTGGTGCTTTGGTGAGAAGGGCTTGGAATTTGTGAAGTTGGTTTTGGTTGTGAGTTTAAAGTTGTTGGGTTTTGGGAAGAGGGTGAACAGATGATGATTAAGGTTGTAGCTGAGAGAGAGAGATGAAGAAGCCATTGTTTGATGGTCTAGCTATTTTTCTTTGCTTTGGGCTAATATTGGGACAGAAAATTACTTGCTTTCTTTTGTTTGCAGAAAAGTAAGAGAGAGAGAAGAAGAAAGTGTGTGAGACGTTGGGGTGTACAATTGAAAAGCACTGGAATGATCAACTCTGTGTGTGTGTGTGTGTGTATTAAATGACCAATATGATGGTAGTAGTTTAATGCATATGGTGGTGTGTATTAAATG
This sequence comes from Ficus microcarpa, assembly GCA_025413485.1. NCBI lineage: Eukaryota > Viridiplantae > Streptophyta > Magnoliopsida > Rosales > Moraceae > Ficus > Ficus microcarpa. The sequence goes on from CM046377.1 coordinate 27,593,151, forward strand.
ATCGACTCAGTTTGAAAGATACATACACACACACATATAGGGGGTGATAAGAAGAGTAGGTCGGGTGGTAATATCTTTAGTTAAAAGAGGACAAGTTAAACAGCTTCTCATGGGGTTGGTACTTGTTGCCAGAGGTCCATTATTATCTTAATGGTGATGTCATCATGCCACGTCACGATTCATAAATAAAAATTATGTGAAATCACATATAAAATTAAATCTTAACATGTGTTTGGTGAATGAGTTTAGTTTAAAATTTTTAAGTTTTAATAGTAATTTTTTGAAAAAGATAAAAAATTTTTTCAGAAAAGATAAAAAAATTTTTTAAAAAAATAAAAATCATGATAAAAAAAGTATAATTTAATTTAAATTTTTTTTGAAACCAAACACCTTCTAAAACTTGAATCATTCTCTCATCTAGCTCAAATCCATCATAAATTCATAGTTCTAAAACAATATATATGATTTTTGAGACCTGCACCTAAAAATAAGTACGTGATTCAACCCAAAATTACATATTAAAAGTTCATTTCTTACTGAGTATGTCACTTTTAAAATTAAACCTCAAAATGAAAATTTGATTCAATTTACAATTAATCAATACATTATAAACTCATAGTTCTCACTCATAAAGAAAATACTTTTAAGATTGGACCTAAAATGAGAACGTAGGTATTCCAAAAATGATATTAAGACTAAAGAACTAAAAAGGACATTAAGCAACGTTATATTACTGTGGCAAGTATTGATTAATTTGAAAATATACCTAGGAATTGAGATGAGGGTAAAAAGCGGTTCATATATATTGACTAGAGTGGATAATAATTACGGTCTATTCATGCAGAGTCACTCCCAAACCACCACATTAATGCACCACCAGTCTCTACAAGCTGAACGTCAATGTCTCATTAAATAAGTGTCTGGTTACCACTGAAGTATATAAAGTAGACATTAATGAAATGCTTTTGGCTCTTGAGGATGAAATTTGAGCTTATCATTTGTTTGGTCTGTCAAGGCAACATCGCTATCATGACAGACCCACACAACGCAAGATTTTTTATTTTTTGTACACGTCCAACAAAAGAATTAAAAATGAACTTTTAACCTCGACCAAGAAAACTTCCTCTTACTCCTCTTATTTCACAATAAAATAATGTGTCGGTCCATATTTTACTAACAAAATGCCTACAATTATTGGCCTCTCTGGCTTGCTTCAAATTTAATAAACAATTTACAAAACATGGTCTTCGGGGGATTTTTTTTTTTTTTTTTTCCTTTTCCTCCTCTTTTTCTTCTTAAAGTTCTTAGTTTATATTTTATTTGTCAGCTAGAAATAAAAATTTTAAATTAGACTTACTTAATTTTTTAAAAAATTAATTATAATTTTTATTGATTTTTAAAAAATAAAAAATAAAAAAATATAATTCAATTAAAATCGAGTTAAAATATCAAATCCATAATTTATTATTTGTAATTAAAAATTATAATAGTGTGTACTAATTAGTTACCCAATTCCAAGCTCACGCATCGCGTGAAAAGTACACTTGTTAAGTTACAGTTTTTCGACATCACGAAGGACCTGGATCTCTCTCGCACCCTCTCTCTCTCTTTTCTAATGTTAATTTCCTTATACACGTTGCAAGATACTTCAACCCTGAATTTGAGGACCCGTTTGGACTTTTTTTTTTGAGTTGGACTTTTTGGAGTTTATGTCATGTGTGTTTAATTGTCTGAATTGAAAATGAATTGTAATTTTTAGATACCGTGAAAAATCTAAAATGTGTTGGATTTTATTAAAATATGTGAATCTTGTTTTGTTTTCTTTGTTATTGAGAATGTTTAGCAAGAAAAAAAATTTTCAATTTGCACATAAAATAAAAAAATTATGAACTTTTAAAATTTAAATTACATGAAAATAAGAGAGAGAGGGAAAGAGAAATGTGAATTTTTAATGTAGTTAATTGGAGAGTAAACTTATGGAAACCAACCTAGAAAACAGAAAATGGAGACGAAGGTCCAAACGACCATTCAATTGAAAAATACTCCAAAATATCATCAATATTAAACACCCTCATGAATAAAAATTAGATTCTATTTGTCAGTTTCATATATTGAGATCTACTCTTTATTAACGAGTATTAATGACTAACATTTCTTTGCCCTTCTTAGCATGTTATTATAAATAGCATCATTCTTTTCCCTCTTGCCTTGCGATTCGGTACATTCCAAATATTCAAGGACCAAAACAATCTGCACGCCGAAAGGATCATAAAGTAGGAGGTCCAAAAAAGTGGCACATTTTTTCCTTTTCTAATCACGAACAAATATGGGTTTCTTTTCATCTGGAACAAAATCTTGACGGTGGATTTTTTTCCTTCGAAATGAAATGAACCTTCGTTGAAAAAAACAACAAAACGCAGGTCTCAATGTTGAAATCAATGGGTGGTGAAAAAACTATCTGAGTGTTAAAAAAAAAAAAAAACAGAAAGAGAGAAAAAAATCAAAAAGTTTGAGGTATATAAATTATTTTTTTAATATTTTATTTGTCCTCATTACGAACAGTTTGTTTTTGGATGTGTAGCAAACTACTTTTAAGATACAACAAATCTATGAATTTAATAAGATTGATAGAATTTAATAAGTATCAATCTCATTAAATTCCAGAACAAGATATGAAATTGACATTAGAAACTGAAGTTTTATAGTGTTTGATATGTCTGTTCATGAAGAGTTGCAATAGATACAGTATACATGCCTTTTAAAATTAAAATATGTCTTTTCATTCAAAATACATATCTGTTTCAATATACATACCCATTGGTCATCAGAATTTAATTATGACCATTAGATTGTAATTCAATTAACAGTTTAAATTAAATAATAAATCATTCAAATTCGACCGTTAAATCGTACCCAATCAAATTAACGGTTCAGATTTAATTTTAAAAAGTACCGTATTAAAAAAAAGAGTGTTCCTTAACTCCTTGCGATGATGCAAATTGCGCCTTAATAAACACCTTAAACACCCATTCATCCTCGCGCTCGTTTGTGCAGTAAAAGGATAATCTTCACTACACATTAATAACCATTACACTTTATTTGTTTCCATTTATACCATTATATTTATCCATACTTTTATGAGATTTTATTGTTTGCACCGTCCAATAATTTTTATATATAAAAATCAAAGAATGCATAAAAGAACAGACAAAGGCACCGACGCAAGTGATAGGAAAGGAGTTCAGGCGTGTTCTAAATCGAATTTTTCTTTTGTCTCGAATATGTCTAAAGCGAAGTTTCCTTTTTCTTTTACCAACCAAGTTTCTAAACCGTCATTTATTATTCGAGCTTCTAATTCTAAACTTTTAATTATTTTATAGCTTGTCTTTTGTTTTTTTCTTCACAACGATGAAAATTTGGAATATGTTCTCGTCCCACGTATATTATGCGTCATTAGGCATGTTGACTTTTCGAGCGTTCTCGGAAATTGGAGTACGTTATCGAATATATGTTTCGTCGAAAAGATTACCTTTCTTTATTATTTTTTTAACCTTTATTGTTATTATTATTTTAGTATGAAAAGATTCTTTTTTAACTAGCAACGGGATAAAAGTAATTTCAGGATGCCACTTTCAATCCTAATATTTTTAATATTAATTTTTATATCATATTTTTATTAATAAATATAATCAATTAATATGATAATACTTTAAATATTTATTAATAAAGAATTGATAATTTATACACTATAAAAGTTGGTATCTAAAAATTGATATTAGAGTCTATATCCATGGTATTTTTCATAATGTATTTGTGACTCGAAAAGTTTGTTGATCTTTCGTAGACAAAGGCAGAAACATTTTCTTTTAGTAAGGATGTTGTTGAGGTGATATTTTCGTCATAGTACATAAAAGATTTATAATATACAGAGCTGAGTACAAATCCACATAAAGTCTATTTCAGCTCTTACTTAGATAAAAGTCTACCCAAATTTATATTTAGATACAAGTCTACCTTATTATAAGGTACTCATTGAGATTGAGTGATATTTTCATTATAATACAGAAGTTATTTTATAATAGGTTGAACCTAAGACAGAATCCAAGCAAAAGTCAATTTCGGCTCCTTTTTTTTTTTTTTCCAATTTTTTTGAAGGGATTTAAGCTCCTGTTTAGGTAGAACTCAAGTTTGTGGTTTAGATACAAGTCTACCTAACCATAAGGTATAAAAGTCTACCTAAGATCATGTTTGAAGTCAGAGGAGGAAGATCAAGCATCTACAAGGGAGTAATGGTTGACTATTTAAAACGATAAACATTCAGAGTGATTGTGTATTAAATCATTGGAAGACAAAGGACTTCTTTATAATTAAATTAGAAAGAGTAAACTCTCGAATTAACAGGAGAATTAAACTCCTAAATTACCATGTATTATAAATTTTCTAAAATCGAGAGGAAAAATAATAGACATAATTTCCAATACAAAGTCTTAAGTTGATGACGCCGGACTCTGGTTCCTTACTATATTGTTTTTTAAGGTTTATTTTTGTTATTTATTTTATAGCTTAACGTTCTTGATCCTTTTCTTGTCTAATCTTATTTTTTAGTTCATGAACCTTTATTTGGTCTGGGACGTAATTTTGCTCCAACATATATTATAAATAGGGGCATAACCAAGCGTGAGCAAGGGGGGGGGGCTACAGTCCCCACTGAGTTTTTTTTTTCAATTTTACCCCCCATAATTTTTTAATTTTTGTATTCTGTCCCCTTAAAAATTTCTATATAATCCCTACTAAAACTTTAACCTTTAATTTTTATATATTGATGTTATTTTCTTTCAAAAAAAAAAAAAACATATGTTGTATTGAAATTTATGTCTGACTTAGCCATAGATTATATATTTTCAATGAAATAAAACTCAATTATACGTTTTAGTTTCAATTAATAAAGAGGGCATGCTACAGCTTTTTTTTTTTTTTTTTTGGGTAAATATATTACAACTTGTATACTCAATAAAAGGTGGCTCCGTTAATGATTGTCCGAAAAGAACATGAAATTAACTAATATTCAGTGTTGTTCATAACAACACCTTTTATTTTGCTCTGCTTCTTACATTAATTTTTATCTTGCTCTTTGTCCACGCAAAATTTTTTTTATACATCATAATTGACTTGTACTTTGACCAATTATCTACTAACTAAAGAAGTTATTATTATTTTTATATATTGTGGTTAAAGTATCTAGTAATTATTATTATTATTATTATTATTATTTTGCTGGAAGAAATTATCAAGTAAAGTTGATGGAACAGGGAAAGAACTTCCTAGACAGTGGAATGAAAAGTTTTTTTCTTTTTTTTTTTTTTTTGGGAAAATGAATGAAAAGTTACTTGGATGAATAAAGGAAGAGAGTTATAATAGCTTAAAAATAAAGTAAGATATTATCTCTTCGATAATTTTTGCGACCACAAGCCCACAACCAAGAAAAATGGATAATTTCGGTTGAACTTTGACTCCTATTTTGTCTACGCGGGATTAGAAGGGAGTCTAAAAGAAAAAGAAAGAACAAAAAACAACGGCAGAGATTATAGGGAGAAGAATTAGGATGAGCAACGGCAGAGGAGGAAGTGGGAAGGTGGTGTGTGTAACCGGAGCGTCCGATTACATAGCTTCATGGCTCGTTAAGTTTCTTCTCCAACGTGGTTACACTGTCAAGGCCTCTGTTCGTGATCCAAGTTAGTGTGATTCTCTCTCTTTTTTTTTTTTTTTTAATAATCTCTCTCTCTTCGTCAAGGCCTATTATCTGGTTGATTCTGTTGGTTTTAGCTCCTTATTTTTGTTTTTATTTTTTTTGATTTTGTGATACAAACTAGCTAGCGCGGAAAGAGAGAGGCCACAGAAGATGATGGTGAAATATTGGATATTTAGTTAAGACTATGACTCATGATTTTATGTTATTGATGTAGTGGAAGCTTAATAAAACACAAAATCGTTGATTCTTAAGACTATGTCGCTTGATGGAGCTAAAGAAAGGCTTCAGCTTTTCAAAGCAAACTTACTGGAAGAAGGTTCTTTCGATTCGATTGTTGATGGGTGCGAAGGTGTTTTTCATACAGCCTCTCCCGTTTATTCTCATGCCAATGACCCAGAGGTTCATCTCCTCCTCCTCCTCCTACTAAATTTTTACTAATTAACAAATTGCATGATGAAGGTGTTTGTTAAGAGTTAGACGCTTTAATTCTTTACTACCGTGAGTAATACAACAGAAGAATATCAAATAAACTTGGTTATGGGATTGACTACTTACTCTACACCTAAAAAATTTTAATCCTAACCCCATTTATTTCCCTTTCTATAAATGTTGCCAATTATCATAATATTGAATCAGAATAATAATTAGACTCTGCATGCTCAACAAAAGTTTTCTTTACTGATCGATAAATATTTTGTTGAAAGACATGGAATCTTTAAAAAAATTTTCCAACAGTTTAATACTTGAGTATCACATTGTAGACCTCCACTCCAACTCGATCTTCCTTATCAGTGAAAGTTAATTTATTCACTCTACTGTCCTGTTTTGTGTCTGTTTACTTGAGGGTGCTTCCTTGTTTTCAGGTAGAACTACTTGAACCTGCATTGAAGGGAACATTTGGGTGTTTGGTGAATGAGTTTAGTTTAAGAATTTTAAGTTTTAATAGTAATTTTTCAGAAAAGACAAAAAACTTTTTTAGAAAAGACAAAAAAATTTTTCAGAAAAAAACAAAAATCATGATAAAAAAAATATAGTTTAGTTTAAAATGAAAGGGTGGCCATACTAATGTTCTCAAGTCACGAGCAAAGTCTCCATCTGTTAGACGGGTGGTTTTGACATCGTCCGTTGCAGCTGTTTTGATTAATGGAAAGCCTCTAACCCCTGACGTCGTGGTTGATGAGACTTGGTGTTCGGATCCTAATTTTTGTAGGGAAACAAAGGTACGTGCACTAATTTTTTTTTTTTTTTTCGTGGTCTTTTTTTGCAGGCTGAGACATGGCCTTGCAGGCTGCCAAGTTCCCTTTCTTTCTTTTTTCCAACTTTTATCATAAGGATATTAAAAGATCTCTGTGTCTCAAAACTAAAGAATATTTATTGGTTTTCTTTTTATCAATTTCGAAATGAATTTGGCAGGTGTGCAGATGACAGACCATTTATGCCAACCTATCAGGTGTCCAAGGAAAAGGCAAAGAGCTTGGGCATTGAGTACACTCCATTAGAAGTGGGCCTCAAAGAAACTGTGGAAAGCTTGAAGGAAAAACAGCTGTTCGTTTCTGAGTCACACTAGCTAGTACACTCACGAAGTCGAATTATTACCAGGTACCAGCTTGGCACTGCCGTAGGCTTTGGAAAATTTGTTGCTAGCTATATGCTGAATTAAAAAGCAGTTGTGGTGTGAAGCAGCCATGTGCTTCGCAAAATCGTAATTATAATAAAAAATGCTCTTGGCTCCGAAACAGCATTGTAGTGTTTTTGTACACTTTGTACCAATGGTGGCGCTTTGTGACCTCTTGACTGGGTTCAAATTATAAATTAACAAGAGATTAAACTCTTTCATTCCCAATGAGCTCTAATTCTCCTGAATTGAAAGGAAAAAGAACATACACGATTTTCAATACAAAGCTTTCAGCCGATAATACATGAGCCTAATCTAATTTCTTACTGTATTGTTCTTGGGGTTTATTTGTGTTCTTGATTAACATTCTTAATTGCTTTGCTTGTTTAACCTTATTTTCTAGTTCATGAATGCTCATTTAGTGTTAGACAAAATTTTACTCCAACAAGTATCATAAAATAATATTTTTCCATAAAATAAAAACATAATTGTACGAAGGGCATAATATAACTTGTACTCAGTAAAAAGTGGCTCCGTTCCGAAAAGAAAATTTGGTCAACTAATTTTTAGTCTAATTCGTAACAAGCCTTTTGTTTAGCTCTGCTTCTTACATTAATTTTTATTTTGCTAATTGAGTGATATAGAAATGAAAATTATCTATGATTCTTTTTTTTTTTTTTGAAGAGTATAGCTTATAGCTTAAAAATGGAGTAAAATTGGATAGTCTCGTTCCAAATAAAAAAGATTCCGACCACTAAAGGAAAAAAAAAAAAAAAAGAAGAAGAAGAAGATAATTTCGCGTTGTACTTTCTCTACTCTTGTGTGGTGCTCGCAAGTTCGTACTTCGTACTCATCAGAAGACGTCTAGTAACAATTTACATCAAAACTTGGCGAAACACGGGAGATTAAAATGGAGCTACAAAAATTTAAAGGGAAACAAAAAAAAAGAACAGAAAAAAAGGTTCAAAATCCGAGAGAAGCAGAGAACGGACAGGAGAAGAAGGATGAGCAACGGGAGAAGAGGAAGTGGGAAGGTGGTGTGTGTAACCGGAGCATCCGGTTACATTGCGTCATGGCTCGTTAAGTTTCTTCTCCAACGTGGTTATACTGTCAAAGCCTCTGTTCGTGACCCAAGTCAGTACAGTTCTATTTCTCTTTCTTCATGTATTGGCTTTTGTACAAGTTACTGTATTGAATTTTGGATTCACAAACCAGAGAATGAAATATTGGATATTAAGCTGGATTATGACTTTTGATTACTAGAATGATCTCAATCTTTTATTTAGTTGGTATTGATAGTGTCCCGGAAATTATCAAGTGATTGATTAAATTAAGAATTGGGGAAATTTAATTTGTGTTTTTGCCTTGTCCACAGCTGATCCCAAAAGGACAGAACATCTAATTTCGTTTTATGGAGCTAAAGAAAGGCTTCAGCTTTTCAAAGCAAATTTACTGGAAGAAGGTTCTTTCGATTCCGTTGTTGATGGGTGTGATGGTGTTTTCCATACGGCCTCTCCTGTTTATTTGGATGTCAAGGACCCACAGGTTCATCTTCTCCTTCTCCTCCTACTAAATTTTTTTCTACTTAACAAATTACATAATGAAGGTGTTGTTAAGAATTAGACGTTTTAATTCCGCGTAATACAATCGAAGAAGAGTAAGCAAACAAGTACACATGAGTTCTGTAAACAAGCAATTGCCGTCCATGGATTCCAAGCTAGTAGAATGGGCCAAATCAAATAAAGCTTCTATGAAGGTTTCATGAAAATAAACTTGCTCCGTGTACTAGCCATACTTGTCAAGTTATGGTATTTTACCAAGCAAATTGCCATGCAAGCTTTTCCTTTTGAGCGTGGAGGGTAAGTGAGAATAAGTTTTAATAATTTGACCCCGCCAAATATTTGAAATGTTCCGTGAAATTTACATCAAACCTCAAGGTTGATCGGCGTATGTGCCAACTCTGTGTCAGAGTTATCATTAGGCTCTGGACGCTCAACAAGTGTTTCTTTTTAGGCAAATTATAGTAAATGGAATTTTTACAAAAATGATTGAAGTAAATTGTAAGGTTTTAAAATTTAAGTAAATAGTAAATTTACCGGGTAAATGGAAAATTTATATAACTTATTTACAAATGGTAAATAAATCACTTGCCTTGTAAATTTGTTATTCACTGTTATTTACTTCAAATATTTTTAAAAACCTGCTATTTAAATTAAATATTTTATGAAAACTGTTATATACTTCTTTCTACCTTCCTTTTATGGTTGAGAACTATTTTTGTTGAATCGTAGGGAATCTCTCAAAAAATTTTTGAGGAACTAATCTGTAACTGTTAAATATTTACTTTATGGAAAATTCTATAAAATTATTTGAACTTGAGACAAACAAATTGAACTTTTTAAAGTTTAAAATTATTCATTAAGTTGTCCTGTTTTGTACCTGTTTACTTGAGGGTGCTTCAATTTTTTCAGACAGAATTACTTGAACCTGCATTGAAGGGAACGCTTAATGTTCTCAAGTCATGTGCAAAGTCCCCATCTGTTAGACGGGTGGTTTTGACATCGTCAACAGCTGCTGTTGTGGCTAATGGAAAGCCTTTAACCCCAGACGTTGTGGTCGATGAGACTTGGTTTTCGGATCCAAATTTTTGTCGGGAAACAAAGGTACAAGCCCTACCTTTTTTCTTCATGGTCTTTTCCAGACTGAGTTATGGCCTTGAAGGTTGGTGGATAGGCGTGTGTTTTGACTTGTTGTTTACTTCTGTTGTTTCTCAAGAAGTGGTATTAGGACAACTTTCTGTCGGTTATTTAATTGTACTATTTACTTCGTCATTTATCTTCTGCTGTCATTTGGATTGTAAGGGAGTATTTAGACTTTGGCTGTTTGTTCGAAGGTTGGTAGACGTTTCAATCGATTTTTGCAGATTGTATTGGTTTTTTTTTCCCCCTCTCTGCTCTGTAGCTTGATTAATGGAATTTCTCCGAGGATTGATTATACGTTAACAGTCCCTCTTTGAGTTCCATTGTCGGTGTTATTTTATCTAGACTTCCCACGTCAAGAAGTTTATGTACCCTAGGAAATCTGACTAGTGTAAAAGACTTTACTGCTTTCAAACAGTTCATTTGCATCTTTGTAAAATAGTAATGATTTTGTTACTTTTGCTCTCTCTTTACTTATAGCAATGGTACTTGCTTTCGAAGACACTAGCCGAGGATGCTGCGTGGAAGTTTGTAAAAGAAAAGGGTATTGACATGGTGACAATCAACCCAGCAATGGTGATTGGTCCTCTTTTACAGCCTACGTTAAACACAACTACTGAACGAGTATTGAACTTAATAAATGGTACTTGTTCTTTACTAACAATCGTCGTCACGTTTTCTACTAAAGCATCACTCTTTCGGTTCCATTTCTACAACGGTTTGTATTCAACCATCAGGTTGAGATACTTGTAACTATAAAGTCGTCACAATTCTGCTCAATGCATTAATCAATGAAGAAACTTGCAATGTCCATGAGAAAAACCGCTCTTAGTTTTCTTGTCATTAATCCTTACATGATATGAGATACTTTTTTGTTCCATGAAATACACGACTGTTTCTTCACTAGTTTCTTTTAATTAATTCAGGAGGACAAACATTTCGTAATTTTAGCATTGGATGGGTGAATGTCAGAGATGTCGCTGATGCGCATATTCGAGCTTATGAGATCCCCTCGGCTAGAGGAAGACATATTTTGTCTGAGAGAGTTGCTCACTATTCAGAAATCATTAGAATCTTACATGAGCTTTACCCTGCTCTCCAACTTCCACAAAAGCGAGTTCTTTTTCCTTCTGAGTTCAAGTGTTATCTCAAGTATATAGTGATAAACAAACAATCAACTTTATCGACATGTTCTTTTACGTGTCGAAGATTATTCATTCGGTTCCTTTTATCAACTTTGAAATGAATTTGGCAGGTGTGCTGATGACGAACCATTTATGCCAATCTATCAGATGTCCAAGGAAAAGGCAAAGAGCTTGGGCATTGAGTACACTCCATTAGAAGTTAGCCTCAAGGAAACTGTGGAAAGCTTAAAGGAAAAACATTTCTTTTAGTTTCTAAGTCGCACTAGTAACCTCACCAAGTCGCAATATTACCAAGGACCAGTCTGGTAATGCTGTAGATTTCGAAAGAATTGTTGCTAGCTGTGCTGAAGTTGTGGCATAAAGCAACTCGGTGATTGTTAAATGTCATTTTAAAAATGTTGTTAGTTCCAAACAGACCTTCAGTGTTCAATAAACTGTTGGTAAAACAACGGTGGTGATTTGTGAACCCTTTTCTGGGTTTCGAATTGTTATTTGGTGTCTTCAAGATTCTATAAAGGACTCATGCACCATTTGTAAGTGCATCATTGATGCAAAGTTTCATCATTTTCTCCTTTCTCTTGGCTTGCAATTATCTTCAAGAACAGGTACGACAGAAGTACTTTTTTTTTTTTCTGGCCGACTTAATTGGAAAACAAGAAAAGCTTGATACTTCCTCTGTAAAATCTCCACGTAATATAGCTACATTCCTTTTCGTGAATCAGAATAAAGGACCTATTCCACAAAAAATATATTAATTGTTTGGAATAGTCTACGTTACCTGTTCGGTAAATGAAACTTTATATTTAGATATACGTCAATAATAGATAATTTTCATGTAACTCTATGTAACTTTTCATTAAATATTTGGTACTATTTATATTTATTAGTAAAAAAAACATGTATCACAGAAAATATTAATGATCCCTATATTACACGTTATTGGTCCATCCAATGGCAGAGGTAGATTTTTTTTTTCTCAGGATGTGAATTAAGTCAATGCAAATTTTTTTTGATTGTTATCTATTGTATTTTTTTTTTCATAAATGAATTAAGCTTGCATTTGGTTCGCCAGTTGGGAATAAAATTTTTAAGTTGGAGTTGGTTGAATTTTTAAAAACTAGTTATAAATTTTGTTGATTTTTCAGAAAAAGACAAAAACTAAGATGAAAAAATACAGTTTAGTTGGAGTTAAACTCAAACTAAAAGCAAAGCCAATTTGTAAATAGAGTTTAATTTGATTTTAAAGTTTAGAGTCCAAAAAAATTGTAAAATTATATAATAACACAAAACTATTGAAGGCTTTTTCCAAAACTTATGTAAGTGTAATAATTAAAAGAATTTCATAATGACAAATAATGGATAAAGATTTAAAACATTTATGTCAGAATGGGAAAAACTATAGGAACTTATTGAAAACTTCAAAACTTAGGAGAATAAAAAAGAATTCACCTATGTTTGATTTTCCATCTCCAACTAAAAAATTCAAACTTAGTTTTTATCTTCTTTTTTTTTTTTTTTTTTTTTGGTGTCTAAGGGTCCTTGTTCTATTATTTCAATAGCGAGAAAAAGACGTTATTTTAGTCAACAACAATATCATATGTGTCGAAGATTATTCATTTGGTTCCTTTTATCAACTTCGAAATGAATTTGGCAGGTGTGCAGATGACGAACCATTTATGCCAATCTATCAGATGTCCAAGGAAAAGGCAAAGAGCTTGGGCATTGAGTATACTCCATTAGAAGTTGGCCTCAAGGAAGTTGTGGAAAGCTTGAAGGAAAAATAGTTCTTTAGTTTCTGAGTCGCACTAGTAACCTCACAAAGTCGCATTATTACTAAGGACTGGTTTGGTAATGCTGTAGATTTTGAAAAAATTGTTTGCCAAGTGAAGTTGTGGAGTAACGCAGCTCAGTGATTGATAAAAATGTAATTTTAAAAGAGTCGTGAGTTCCAATTGGGAAAAAGGCAGTACTATAGTGTTTGAATGATGGTGATGTGTGAACCCTTTACTGAGTTCGAATTGTAATTTTGTTTCTTCAAGAGAGAATATGACTTTGCATTTTGAAACTTGATGCAAAACAGAGAATGTTTTGAATATGAAAATGTTACCGCGTAAAAAATAGGTTTGAAATGAAAACAAGGGGAAGTTGATTTTGAAAAGTTGACTTTTCTTCATCCAATTTCTAAAATGAGATGGAAACTTAGTCCCAGGTATGTGGGACCATATATGGTGATTGAGCATTCAGTAAGATGGCATACAAGTTAGACTTGTCTCAGGAGATGACGTCCATCCACAATGTATTTCATATTTCAATGTTGAAGAAGTATGTACTGGATCCATTTCATGTAAACCAATTGCAATCGATTCAGATTCAAGAGGACATGAGTTACGAAGAGAAACCAGTTGAGATTCTTGATCGAAAAATGAAGACCTTGAGAAATAAAGAGATTCCCTTAGTAAAAGTTCTTTGGCGTAACCACAAGATGAAAAAAGCTACATGGGAGCAAGAAGACGCTCTGAGAATGAATTATCCGGAATTATTCTAGGTTTCGAGGATGAAACTTTTATAAGATAAAAGGGATTGTAATGCCCCAAATGCTACCTAACAATAAGATTAGAAAATTAACATTATAATACACATGGATATTGTGATGAGACAACAATTTCTTAATTCTAATGTTATATTGAGTTATTTTTTACAGGTGAGCGATAAGGACTCGATGTGCCATAACAAAGTTCATGCCAAAATTGATGAATTTTATAAAATGATTTGATTAATATGTATCGATGGTTTAATAACACAACAGATTGTGTATATATATGTGTAATATTAGAATAGTTTATATATATATATATGTTATCTTTTGAGAGTTTATATATATATTATGTCTTGTTTCAATATAAATATATTATATTTATATTTTACTAGCTATACGTATATATATAATTAGTTTTATATATATGAAGGTTATAAATATATATTGTATACGGTAATTGTCGTGAAGTCAATTTTTGATTTATCAATTTTTGATTTATGAAAAATGTGCAATGAGAGTAAGATATTTAGCAGCAAATAAATAAATATAGAGGAGAAAAGGAAAGTTGGCAATCCGAATGAAGAATGGAGGAAACAAAAAAAAAATTTTTCTAGAGTTTTTTAAAATTATTAAAGTAAAGTTTTCCATTATATAAAGATTTTATTTAAGGTTAATATTTTTTATAATTTTATAAGAGATGAATAATTAAATAAGAAGTCAACTGTAACGGTCTGTAAGAAGTCATTACATTATATAAGGGTAATAATTAAAAGAATTTCATAACGACAAATAATAGATGAAGACTTAAAACAATTTTGTCATAATGGGAAAACTACAGAAACTTATTGAAATCTTCAAAACTTAGGAGAATAAAAAAGAATTCGCCTTTGTCGAAGATTATTCATTCGGTTCCTTTTATCAACTTCGAAATGAATTTGGCAGGTGTGCAGATGGTGAACCATTTATGCCAACCTATCAGATGTCCAAGGAAAAGGCAAAGAGCTTGGGCATTGAGTACACTCCATTAGAAGTTGGCCTCAAGGAAATTGTGGAAAGCTTGAAGGAAAAACAGTTCTTTAGTTTCTGAGTCGCACTAGTAAACTCACAAAGTCGCATTATTGCTAAGGACCGGTCTGATAATGCTGTAGACTTTGAAAAAATTGTTCGCCAACCGAAGTTGTGGCGTAAAGCCGCTCAGTGATTGATAAAAATGTAATTTTAAATGTGTCGTTAGTTCCAATTGGGAAAAAAACAGTACTATAGTGTTTGAATGATGGTGATGTGTGAACCCTTTACTGAGTTCGAATTTTAATTTGGTTTCTTCAAGAGAGAATATGACTTTGCATTTTAAAACTTGATGCAAAACAGAGAATGTTTTGAATATGAAAATGTTACTGAGTGAAAAATAGGTTTGAAATGGAAACAAGGGGAAGTTGATTTTCAAAAAGTTGACTTTTCTTCATCCAATTTCTAAAATGAGACGGAAACTTAGGTCTAATCAAACATCATTTTCATCTCAATTCTAAAATATTTGGGTCCACTAACAAAACAGCCGTAAAAGATTGTCTCTCCACAAATGTTTGGGACCACTGACCAAAAAAAAAAAAAAAAAAAAAAATCGGGTGGAACTACTACTATTCTTGTGTGGTGTCGCTAGTTCATTGCCCCTCAGAAAACATCTAAAACCAAGGGGTCAAACACGTGATATTCAAAGGTAGCTGAAAAAGATATCTAAAGAAAAACAAAAACAAAACAAGACAAAACAAAACAAAAAAATAACAAAGCAAAAAGGGTGGGGTTCAAAATCCGGGAGGAGCGGAGAAGTGAGACGAGAAGAAGATGAGCAACGAGAGAGGAGAAAGTGGGAAGGTGGTGTGTGTAACCGGAGCGTCCGGTTACATAGCTTCATGGCTCGTTAAGTTTCTTCTCCAACGTGGTTACACTGTCAAGGCCTCTGTTCGTGATCCAAGTCAGTATGATTCACTCTCTCTCTCTTCTTTTTGGCATATTTTTTCGTTGACTTTTGTGGGTTTAGCCTGTTTGTCATCAACTTTGTGAATAAGGTCCTGGCTTATCATTATGATTAGATTGTTTTTTGTTTTTTGTTTTTTGTTTTTTTAAGTAATTATACTGAGATAAGAGATATCATGCTGGATTTCGACTTTTGATTCTAAGTTATGATCTCAACCTCTGATTTAGTTGTTGTGACTGTGTCCAGTAACTTGTCAAGTGGGTGATTTCTGTATTTCTCTTGTCCACAGATGATCCAAAAAAGACAGAACACTTAATATCGCTTGATGGAGCTAAAGAAAGGCTTCAGCTTTTCAAAGCTGACTTACTGGAAGAAGGTTCTTTTGATTCGTTTGTTAATGGGTGTGATGGTGTTTTCCATACAGCCTCTCCCGTTTATTTTGATGTCAAGGACCCAGAGGTTTCATCTCCTCCTCCTACTAAATGTTTACTAATCAACAAGTTGCATAATATAGGTGTTTGTTATGAATTAGACGCTTTAATTCTTTACTACGGCGAATAATAAGTGAACAAGCACACACGAGTCCTATAAATTAACAAGCAATAGTCGTGCGTGGATTACCATAATAGTCGAGATAAGGTATTTTACCAAGTAAATTGCCATGCAAGATTTTCCCTTTGAGTGTGCATGGAAGTGAGAAAAGTTTTTAACAATTTGGCCCCACCAAATATTTGAAATGTCCCGTGATATTTACATCAAACCTCAAGGTCAATCTTTATGCGTGCTAACTTCGTGTCAGGACAATAATTAGGCTCTGCACGCTCAACAAGTGTTTTCTTTTATGGTTGAGAACTTTTTTTTGTTTTGTTGAAATGCAAGGAATCTTTCAAAAACTTTTCAACGAACATATCTATAGCTGTTAAATATTTACTTTTTGAGACAAATAATCGAGTTTTTAAAAGTCAGATTATTCACAATGCTGTCCTATTTTGCATCTGTTTAATTGAGGGTGCTTCACTTTTTTCAGGTAGAACTACTTGATCCTGCATTGAAGGGAACACTTAATGTTCTTAAGTCATGTGCAAAGTCCCCATCTGTCAGACGGGTGGTTTTGACGTCGTCTATGGCTGCTGTCACGGCTAATGGAAAGCCTCGAACCCCTGATGTCGTGCTTGACGAGACTTGGTTTTCGGATCCAAATTTTTGTAAGGAAACAGAGGTACATGCGCTATATTTTTGAAGGTTGACTATGCTAAGTAGACGTGTTTTAACTTCTTGTTTTCCTCTTTTGTTTCTTACAAGTGGCGTAGGGACAACTGGCCATCGTTTCCTTAATCATGTTATTTAGTCATTTTCTACTTTCTGCTGTCATTTTATTTGTAAGCGAGTATTTAGACTTCCGCTGTTTGTTTGAAGGGTCGTAGCCGTTGCGATTGATTTTTGCAAATTGTATTGTTTTTTCCCTCTCAGCTGTGTAGCTTGATTAAATGGAATTTCTCAGAGGAATGATTCTACGTTATCAGTTAATGTTTTTTTTGGCTCTGAAATTATCAGTTAATGTTTGAGTTCTATTGTCGATGTTATTTTATCAAATTTCCACGTCAAGAAGTTTGTGTTCTCTGGGAAATCTGTCTACTGTACAAAGACTTTACTGTTTGCAAACACTTCATTTGCATCTTCGTAAAATAATGATGATTTTGTTACTTTTGCTCTCTCTTTACTTGTAGCGATGGTATGTGCTTTCAAAGACTCTGGCCGAGGATGCTGCATGGAAGTTTGTAAAAGAGAAGGGTATTGACATGGTGACAATCAACCCGGCAATGGTGATTGGTCCTCTGTTACAGCCAACGTTAAACGCAACTGTTGAATTAATCCTGAACTTAATAAATGGTACTTGTTCTTTACTAATTAATAATAATCGTCATCAAGTTTTCGGCTAAAGCATCACTGTCTCCGCTTCATTTTGACGATGTTTTCTTTAATTAATTCAGGAGGACAAACATTTCCTAATAAGACCTTCGGATGGGTGAATGTAAGAGATGTCGCAGATGCGCATGTTCGAGCTTTTGAGATCCCTTCGGCTAGAGGAAGACATATTTTGACTGAGAGAGTTGCTCACTATTCAGAAATCACTAAAATCTTACGCGAGCTGTACCCTGCTCTCCAAGTTGCACATAAGCAAGTTCTTTTTCCTTGTTAGTTCAAGTTTTATCACAGGGATCTTCCATGCAATAAACAGACAATCAACTTTATCAGCATGTTCTTTTATGTGTCTCGAACTCGAAGAATATTTTTATTCGATTACTTTTATCTCAACTTTGAAATGAATTTGGCAGGTGTGCAGATGACGAGCCATTTATGTCAACCTATCAGGTGTCGAATGAAAAGGCAAAGAGCTTGGGCATTGAGTACACTCCATTAGAAGTTAGCCTCAAGGAAACTGTGGAAAGCTTAAAGGAAAAACATTTCTTTTAGTTTCTAAGTCGCACTAGTAAGCTCACAAAGTCGCAATATTACCAAGGACCAGTCTGGTAATGCTGTAGATTTCGAAAGAATTGTTGTTTGCTGTGCTGAAGTTGTGGCATAAAGCAACTCGGTGATTGTTAAATGCCGTTTTAAAAATGTTGTTAGTTCCAAAAAGACCTTCAGTGTTTAATAAACTGTTGTAAAACAATGGTGGTGATTTGTGAACCCTTTACTGGGTTTCGAATTGTTATTTGGTTTCTTCAAGATTCTATAAAGTACTCATGCACCATTTGTAAGTGCATCATTGATGCCAAGTTTCATCATTTTCTCCTTTCTCTTGGCTTGCACTTATCTTCAAGAACAGGGACGACAGAAGTACTTATTTTTTTTTGGCCGACACTTAATTGGAAAACAAGAAAAGCTTGATACTTCCTCTCCAAAATCTCCACGTAATATAGCTACATTCCTTTTCGTGAATCAGAATAAAGGACCTATTCCACAAAAAAATATATTAACTGTTTGGAATAGTCTACGTTACCTGTTCAAATGAAACTTTATATTTAGATATATGTCAATAATAGATAATTTTCATGTAACTCTATGTAACTTTTCATAAAATATTTGGTACTATTTATATTATTAGTAAAAAAAAAAAACATGTATAACAGAAAATATTAATGATCCCGATATTACACGTTATTGGTCCATCCAATGGCAGAGGTAGATTTTTTTTTTCTCATGATGTGAATTAAGTCAATGCAAATTTTTTTATGATTGTTATCTGTTGTATTTTTTTTTTTCATAAATGAATTAAGCTTGTATTTGGTTTGTCGGTTGGGAATAAAATTTTTTAATTGGAGTTGGTTGGCTTTTTAAAAATTAGTTATAAATTTTGTTGATTTTTCAGAAAAAGATAAAAACTAAGATAAAAAAATAGATTTTAGTTGGAATTAAACTCAAACTAAAAGCAAAGCTTAAATTTGTAAATAGAGTTTAACTTGATTTTAAAGTTTAGAGTCCAAAAAAATTGTAAAATTATATAATAACACAAAACTATTGAAGGCTTTTTCCAAAACTTATATAAGTGTAATAATTAAAAGAATTTCATAATGACAAATAATGGATAAAGATTTAAAACATTTATGTCATAATGGGAAAAACTATAGGAACTTATTGAAATCTTCAAAACTTAGGAGAATAAAAAAGAATTCACCTATGTTTGATTTTCCATCTCCAACTCAAAAATTCAAACTTAGTTTTTATCTTTTTTTTTTTTTTTTTTTTTGTCCAAGGGTCCTTGTTCTATTATTTCAATAGCGAGAAAAAGATGTTATTTTAGTCAACGACAATATCATATGGCAGCCATTAAATCATCAAATCTATAATTCACCGGGGTCTAAAGAGGAGAGACATTATTAGCAGGCGCGCATTGGAGAAGGTATCAAGGATGAGCAGCGTGACCGGAGCAGCAGGGAAGGTGGTGTGCGTGACCGGAGCGTCCGGTTACATAGCATCGTGGCTCGTCAAGTTTCTTCTGCAGCGCGGTTACACCGTCAGAGCCTCTGTTCGCGATCCAAGTCAGTATCTCGTTAACTCTCCACAGACCATGTTTAGGTGGTGATTTTGAAATGATTACTTGAGGAGCTAATATGTAGCGGTAATTTGTTACGCAGATGATCAAAAGAAAACAGCCCACTTAATTTCACTTGATGGAGCTAAGGAAAGGCTACAGCTGTTCAAGGCAAACTTACTGGAAGAAGGTTCCTTTGATTCTGCTATTGAAGGCTCTGAAGGTGTCTTTCACACCGCTTCTCCCTTCTTTTTTGATATCAAGGACCCCGAGGTTCGTCTCCTACAACTTATTCGTGATACAGTTGTTTTCATCTGTGATTAAAAATTATTTAGGTTTAATAATTGAAAAGAATAGTATGAAACCAAATAACTCAAGTTTGGAGTAGTTTACCATGAAGTCTTAAAATAAGTTCATGAAAACGCCTCAAGGATAATAACCGAGTAAATAAACTAACTTAGCAGAACCAACTTTCGTTCGGGACTCTTTTCTCTGCTTCCTTTTTCTTCGAGAACGTTGGAATTGCTTTTATTATTGGACCCAGATAAGGACACATGAAGTAGTTGATAGTTGGTTCAGATTCCTAGATAGAGTAATCTTTTTAGAGACTTTTAATGGTAGATCCTTTTGTGTTTCGATATGTATATTTTTGTTGAAAGGCAAGGAATCTGTCAAAAATAGTTCATTGGAAAATTCTGATTTTTTTTTTTTTTTTGGGAAATTGGGACAAAAAATTGGTCTTTGAAAGTTAAATTATTCACTCGGCTGTCCTGTTTTGTATCTGTTGACTTGAGGTGCTTCCTGTTTTCAGGCAGAAGTACTTGATCCTGCATTGAAGGGAACACTTAATGTTCTCAAGTCATGTGCAAAATCCCCTTCTGTTAGACGGGTGGTTTTGACATCGTCTACCGCTGCTGTTGTGGTTAATGGAAAGCCTCTAACCCCTGATGTCGTGGTCGACGAGACTTGGTTTTCGGATCCTAATTTTTGTAGGGAAACAAAGGTACATGCACTATATTTTTCTTTCATGGTCTTTTCCAGGCTGAGAAATGGCCTTGAAGGTTAACCATGGTAAATGGACATGTTTTCTGTTTTCTGCTGTCATTTTGATTACTAGGGAGTAGTTAGACTGACTTTGGTTGTGTGTTTGAAGGTTGACGGACGTTGCTATCGATTTTTGCAGATTGTATTGCTTGTTCCCTATCCGCTCTCATAGCTTGATTAATAGAATTTTATTGAGGAATGATTCAACGTTATCAATTCCTCTTTGAGTTCTTCTTATTTTTATTCTTTTTTTAGATCTAGAATCTTACATCAAGAAGTTTGTGTACTCTAGACAATCCGTCTCATGTAAAGACTTCACCGAATTCAAGCAGTTCATCTGTATCTTTCTAAAAGAGCGTTACTCATACGATAGTGATGATTTTGTTACTTTTTGTCTCTCTTTACTTGTAGCAATGGTACGTGCTTTCGAAGACGCTAGCTGAGGATGCTGCATGGAAGTTTGTAAAGGAGAAGGGTATTGACATGGTGACAATCAACCCAGCAATGGTGATTGGTCCTTTGTTACAGCCTACGTTAAACACAAGTGCTGCAGTAATCTTGAACTCAATAAATGGTACTTGTCTTTTTTACTAATAATCATTATGAAGTTTTCTACTAAAGTTTTGTTGCATTTCTACTGTGGATTTCTATTCAACGGTTAGGTTGAGATTCTTGTAATTAGTCATCAAAATTCTGCTCCATGCATTGATCAATGATGAAAACTTGCGCTATGTCCATGATGAAATAGCTCTTAATTTTCTTGTCACATATCATTTTACATGATACGAAATAATCTCTTGTTCAATGAAGTCCATGACAGTTTCTTCGCTTGTTTCTTTGATTAAATCAGGAGGACAAACATTTCCTAATTTTAGCGTTGGATGGGTGGATGTCAGAGATGTAGCTGAGGCGCATATTCGAGCTTATGAGATCCTTTCGGCCAGAGGAAGACATATTTTGTCCGAGAGAGTCGCTCACTTTTCAGAAATCATTAAAATATTACGCGGGCTCTACCCTGCTCTCCAAGTTGCACATAAGCAAGTTCTTCTTCCTTCTTAGTTCAAGTTATCTCAAGGATAACCAATAAACAAACAATCAACTTTATCAACATGTTATTTTACATGTCTTAAACTCAAGCATGTTTATTTATTTCTTCTTCTTTTTTTAATTAACTTTGAAATGAATTTGGCAGGTGTGCAGATGACGGACCATTGATGCCAACCTATCAGACGTCCGAGGAAAAGGCAAAGAGCTTGGGCATTGAGTACACTCCAGTAGAAGTTAGCCTCAAAGAAACGGTGGAAAGCTTGAAGGAAAAACAGTTCTTTTAGTTTCTGAGTCACTCTAGTACCCTCACTAAGTTGCAGAATTACTAAGGACCAGTTTGGTAATGCTGTAGATTTTGGAAGAATTATTGCTAGCTGTGTTGAAGCAAAAAGCAGCTGTGACGTAAAGCAGCGGTAATTTTAAGTGTGTTCTTTGTTCCAATAACAGAATTTTAAGTGTTTGTCCTGGGTTCAATTGTTATTTGGTTTCTCAGAGATTTTGAAGAAGTAATGTTTTGTAAAGTACTCATGTTCCATCTGTTCATTACCCATGCAAAGTACTGTCGTTTTCTCCTTTCTCTTGGCTTGAGATTATCTTCAAGAATAGCTATATATATATATATATATATATATTTTTTTTTTTTTCATGTTGTTTAGTAGTGTTCAATTTTATTTTATTTTTGGTGACTTATTGAAAAACGACACAAAAGCTTGATCCCACCAAGTCGGTGTTTAGTTTGTCTGCTTTAGTTGAAAAATTGGAGTAATTTTGATAGTTTTGGAATTTTGTGTTTGGTCGTTTGGAATAAATAATTGTAAAAATTTATTAATCTTATCTTCTAGTATTAGGTTCATATTTACATTATTATCTTCCATGTTCACTAATATTAACGATGATATTGATGGTACTTTAATTTAATATTAATTGTAATTTTGGAAGCTATACAAACTGATATGGATGTTCAATATTGTAGAACATTCATAGCTTTGTTACCAAACTGAATAACAATAATCCGTTACCTGAATATCATAATTGTAGTCAACAAAAGAAACTAAGATTTTACAACGGATATGTACATAAATTTTAATAAATCACATGATATTGTATTGTAATTTGGTAAACTGAGATTTAATCATAAGACATTTAGAAAAATGTTCACATTAATGTTTGAAACACTTGAAATCTTGGAATACAAATTATAAAGACAGAAACTAGATATTTCAAGCTTTCCAAGGAGTTATCAAGTGTCCAAAACAGGATTATACTCAAATTTAAATAAATCTTACAAGTTAAAATCCCACACCGACAAAATGATTAAACATTAAAATGTGATATAAGAGTAAGTCATAACATATGAACATATTTATCTATAAAATAAGTTGGTATTAAGTATATGATCAAATATTGTGAAAAAAAAAAAACCATAATTTTATAAAGTTGAATCACAAGTTTTTAAATAGATATATGCTAAAAGACTAAATGATCATAACTACCTTAGCACAATTAAGTTATCACTTAGGTATGGAATTAGGGTCTGGGTCTTACAAGCCCAATACTAATGGGATTGGGATTGGGCCATAATTAATGAGATTGGACCTTACAAGCTCAATATTAGATGAAAGATATACATTTAGATTAATCAATCAAGTATTGGGCTAAATGTATACCTTCCATCTAGTGTTGAGATTGTAAAGCCCAATCCCATTGGTTAATTAAGAAATAAATAAATAAACTAATAAATATATAACAAAATGTAATTATGTTAAGAAAGTTAATTAGTAGTTAATAAATAAATTAATAATTAATTTATAATTGTAAGAGTTAATAAGTGATAATTAGCTATGTAAATTAGATTATTATATTAAGTAACTACATAATTGTATGTTTTAATTTCAATTAACAAATGAGGGCATAACAAAACTTAGACTCAGTAAAAAGTGGCTCCGTTCCTAAAAGAAATTTTAGTTAACTAATTTTCAGCGTAATTCATAACAAGCCCTTTGTTTAACTCTGCGTCTTTCATTAATTTTTATTTTGCTAATTCAGTGATATAGTAATGAAAATTGTCTATTATCTAGTAAAGTTACTTGCTACCCAAAAAAAGTTCTTTTTTTGGGAAGGGTGTACCTTATAGATTAAAAATGAAGTAAAATTAAACATTCTCCCTCCAAATTCAAAAAGCTTGGGACCACTAAAAAACAATGATCATTTCGTGTTGATCTTTCTCCACTCTTGCTCACTATTTCTTGAGATAATTTCGTGTTGAACTTTCTCCACTCTTGCTCACTATTTCTTGAGATAATATCGTGTTGAACTTGCTCACTAACTCTTGCTCACTATTTCTTGAGATAATTTCGTGTTGAACTTTCTCCACTCTTGCTCACTATTTCTTGAGATAATTTTGTGTTGAACTCTCTCTACTCTTGTGTTGTGCTCGCAAGTTCTTACTTCGTGCTCATCAGAAAACGTCAAGTAACAAATTACATCAGAACTTGGCGAAACACTTGAGATTAAAAGGGAGCTGCAAAATTTTGAAGGAAAAAAAAGAAAAGGAAAACAAGGTTCGAAATCCGAGAGAAGCAAAGAACAGACGGGAGAAGAAGGATGAGCAACGGGGGAAGCGGAAGTGGGAAGGTTGTGTGTGTAACCGGAGCATCCGGTTACGTAGCGTCATGGCTCGTCAAGTTTCTTCTCCAACGTGGTTATACTGTCAAAGCCTCTGTTCGTGACCCAAGTCAGTACAGTTCTATTTCTCTTTCTTCATGTATTGGCTTTTGTATACAAGTTACTGTATTGAATTTTGGATTCACAAACCAGATAATGAAATATTGAATATTAAGCTGGATTATGACTTTTGATTACTAGTAATGATCTCAATCTTTTATTTAGCTGGTATCGATAGTGTCCCGGAAATTATCAAGTGATTGATTAAATTAAGAATTGGGGAAATTTAATTTGTGTTTTTCCCTTGTCCACAGCTGATCCAAAAAAGACAGAACATCTAATTTCGTTTGATGGAGCTAAAGAAAGGCTTCAGCTTTTCAAAGCAAATTTACTGGAAGAAGGTTCTTTCGATTCCGTTGTTGATGGGTGTGATGGTGTTTTCCATACGGCCTTTCCTGTTTATTTTGATGTCAAGGACCCACAGGTTCATCTTCTCCTTCTCCTCCTACTAAATTTTTTTCTACATAACAAATTACATAATGAAGGTGTTGTTAAGAATTAGACGTTTTAATTCTGCGTAATACAATTGAAGAAGAGTAAGCAAACAAGTACACATGAGTTCTATAAACAAGCAATTGCCGTGCATGGATTCCAAGCTAGTAGCATGGGCCAAATCAAATAAAGCTTCTGTGAAGGTTTCATGAAAATAAACTTGCTCCGTGTACTAACCATACTTGTCAAGTTCTGGTATTTTACCAAGCAAATTGCCATGCAAGCTTTTCCTTTTGAGCGTGGAGGTTAAGTGAGAATGAGTTTTAATAATTTGACCCCGCCAAATATTTGAAATGTTCTGTGAAATTTACATCAAACCTCAAGATTGATCGGCGTATGTGCCAACTCTGTTTCAGAGCAATTATTAGGCTCTGAACGCTCAACAGATGTTTCTTTTTAGGGAAATTATAGTAAATAGAATTTTTTTGAAAATAATTGAAGTAAATTGTAAGGTTTTAAAATTTAAGTAAATAGCAAATTTACCAGCTAAATGGAAAATTTACTAGGTATATAACTTATTTACAAGTGGTAAATAAATCACTTGCCTTGTAAATTTGTTATTCACTGCTATTTACTTCAAATATTTTGAAAAACCTGCTATTTAAATTAATTTTTTTATGAAAACTTTTATATACTTCTTTCTCCCTTCCTTTTATGGTTGAGAACTATTTTTGTTGAGTGGTAGGGAATCTCTCAAAAAATTTTCGAGGAACTAATCTGTAACTGTTAAATATCTACTTCATGGAAAATTCGACAAAATTATTTGTACTTGAGACAAAAAAAAATTGAACTTTTCAAACTTTAAAATTATTCATTATATGTTGTCCTGTTTTGTACCTGTTGGCTTGAGGGTCCTTCAATTTTTCAGACAGAATTACTTGATCCTGCATTGAAGGGAACGCTTAATGTTCTCAAGTCATGTGCAAAGTCCCCATCTGTTAGACGGGTGGTTTTGACTTCGTCTACAGCTGCTGTTATGTTTAATGGAAAGCCTCGAACCCCAGACGTCGTGGTCGATGAGACTTGGTTTTCGGATCCAAATTTTTGTCGGGAAACAAAGGTACATGCCCTACCTTTTTTCTTCATGGTCTTTTCCAGACTGAGAAATGGCCTTGAAGGTTGGTGGCTAGACGTGTGTTGTTGTTTACTTCTGTTGTTTCTCAAGAAGTGATGTTAGGACAACTTTCTGTCGTTTATTTAATTTATACCATTTACTTCGTCATGTATCTTCTGCTGTCATTTGGATTGTAAGGGAGTATTTAGACTTTGGCTGTTTGTCCGAAGATTGGTAGACGTTTCAATCGATTTTTGCAGACTATAATGGTTTTTTTTTTTTTTGACCCCCTCTCAGATCTGTAGCTTGATTAATGGAATTTCTCCGAGGATTGATTATACGTTAACAGTTCCTCTTTGAGTTCCATTGTCGGTGTTATTTCATCTAGACTTCCCACGTCAAGAAGTTTATGTACTCTAGGAAATCTGACTGGTGTAAAAGACTTTACTGCTTTCAAACAGTTCATTTGCATC
Organism: Ficus microcarpa; assembly: GCA_025413485.1. Taxonomy (NCBI): domain Eukaryota; kingdom Viridiplantae; phylum Streptophyta; class Magnoliopsida; order Rosales; family Moraceae; genus Ficus; species Ficus microcarpa. Next base: position 27,619,737 of record CM046377.1, read on the forward strand.
TTTGTAAAATAGTAATGATTTTGTTACTTTTGCTCTCTCTTTACTTATAGCAATGGTACTTTCTTTCGAAGACACTAGCCGAGGATGCTGCATGGAAGTTTGTAAAAGAGAAGGGTATTGACATGGTGACAATCAACCCAGGATTGGTGATTGGTCCTCTGTTACAGCCTACGTTAAACACAACTACTGAACTACTGTTGAACTTAATAAATGGTACTTGTTCTTCACTGATAATCTTCATCGAGTTTTCTACCAAAGCAACACTTTATCTGTTTCATGTCTACAATGTTTTCTATTCAACAAAATCGGGTTGATATACTTGTTACTTTAGTCATCAAACTTAATTTTCGATACTAAATTCATTGATCAATGGCGAAATATCCATGACAAAACAGCTCTTAATTTAATTGACATTTTATCATTATATGATATCAAATACTTTCTTGTTTCATGAAGTACATGATTGTTTCTTCACTTGTTTCTTTTACTAATTCAGGAGAACAAGCGTTTCCTAATTATAGCTTCGGATGGGTGGATGTCAGAGACGTCGCAGATGCACATATTCGAGCTTTTGAGATCCCTTCAGCTAGAGGAAGACATATTTTGTCTGAGAGGGTTGCTCACCCTTCAGAAATCACTAAAATCTTACGCGAGCTCTTCCCTGCTCTCCAAGTTGCACATAAGCAAGTTCTTTTTCCTTGTCAGTTCAAGTTTTATCACAAGGATCTTCCATGCAACAAACAAACAATCAACTTTATCAACATGTTCTTTTATGTTTCTCGAACACGAAGAATATTTTTATTCGATTCCTTTTTATCTCAACTTTGAAATGAATTGGACAGGTGTGCAGATGACGAACCATTGATGCCAGCCTATCAGGAGTCGAATGAAAAGGCAAAGAGCTTGGGCATTGAGTACACTCCAATAGAAGTTAGCCTCAGGGAAACTGTGGAAAGCTTGAAGGAAAAACAGTTTCTTTTAGTTTCTGAGTCACTCTAGTACCCTCACTAAGTTGCAGAATTACTAAGGACCAGTTTGGTGATGCTGTAGATTTTGGAAGAATTATTGCCAGCTATGTTGAAGCAAAAAGCAGCTGTAATTTTAGGTGTGTTCTTAGTTCCAATAACAGAATTTTAAGTGTTTGTCCTGGGTTCAATTGTTATTTGGTTTCTCAGAGATTTTGAAGAAGTAATGCTTTGTAAAGTACTTATGTTCCCTCTGTAAGTTCATTACCCATGTAAAGTACTGTCGTTTTCTCCTTTCTCTCGGCTTGAGATTATCTTCAAGAATAGCTATATATATATTTTTCATGTTGTTTAGTAGTGTTCAATTTTATTTTTTTTTTTGGTGACTTATTGAAAAACGACACAAAAGCTTGATCCCACCAAGTCGGTGTTTAGTTTGTCTGCTTGAGTTGAAAAATTGAGTAATTTTGATAGTTTTGGAATTTTGTGTTTGGTCGTTTGGAATAAATAATTGTAAAAATTTATTAATGTTATCTTCTAGTATTAGGTTCGTATTTACGTTATTATCTTCCATGTTCACTAATATTAACGATATTATTGATGGTACTTTAATTTAATATTAATTGTAATTTTGGAAGCTATACAAACTGATATGGATTTTCAATATTGTTGAACATTCATTGCTTTGTTACCAAACTGAATAACAATAATCCATTACCTGAATATAATTGTAGTCAACAAAAGAAACTAAGGCATTGCATTTTAACTTAACTCCAATTAAATTGTATTTTTTTTATCTCGATTTTTATTTTTTATTTTTTCTGAAAAATTATAACTCGTGGGATTCGAGACTAGTTTTTTTTGAAAAATTTTTTATCGACAAAAATCAATAAAAATTATAACTAATTTTTGAAAAGTTAACTCCAATTTCAAAATTTATCCCTAACAGATGAATCAAACGTAAGCTAAAACAATTTCTTTGTAAATTGTTTCAGAGGCTAAAGAAATAACTTTGACAAGAAAACATAATGAAATTGAAAATGAAAAAAAAATAAAAAAAAATAAAAAAACACATAAAATAATCTTGTCCATTACAAAAAATCAATGAGACAAATATAATTCATGTCTCCGGGAGATCATACATTTAAAAAAAAAATCAGATTTAAAAAACTAAAGAGTAATACAAGAGTCTTCATTAAATATGTCAGCACTATAGTCCGTGTCAACTAGGGTTAAGTAAAAAATAATTAAAAAAAGAAATTAGTAAAAAAAAAAAAGAGGGGGGAATCTTTAAAAAAATTATTGAAGATCCTATTGGGCACCATCTCTCAGTGATATTTTATTATATGAGTTTCAAAATCTCAACTTTAAATTAAATTTTTTTCTCTATTTTATTTTTAAAAAACTCAAATTTTAAAAGTTTATAATTTTTAATTTCAAATCAAAATAAATGATTTTTATATCAAAATACTCAGATGAACAATACAAGATCTATTTTGTATATTTTTTTCTAAATAAATTTTAAATTTTTGTATTATTTTTTATATTACAGAATTTTTTTAAAAATTCCCCTTTAAACATATTTTTTCAACTCAATTTTTAAAATGATATCTCTAGATATCCTCCAAAACGGACACTAAATGAATGAATCTACACAAAAATCAAAAATGAAAAGAATAAAAAAGAAAGTGGTCAGGTCAATCACCACCGGCCTAATTATGTGTGCTTTTTATATACTTATTGTTAGGTTTATATATAAGGTTTTGTTTGGATGGTTAGTTCAATTCAAGTCAATTCAAATTTTTTTTTATCTTTTTCTTAAAATATTTTTTGTCTTTTTTAAAAATTTAAAAAAATTCACTATTACAATTAAAATATTTTAACGCAAACTAACCAACCAAACACCCGAATAGATATTGAACTACAATTGAGTTATATCGTAATTTTAGGTAAAACTTCTTTGTGTAATATAATGTTATCTAAAACCATTACTAAAACTAAATTTGTGTTTAATTTATTCTTTCGAGATAAAATTTTTAAATAATTTAAAAATTAACTATAAATTATAAATTTTCTTAATTTTTTAAAAAAATATAAAAATTTAGATTAAAAAAAATACAATTTAGACGAGTGAAAACCTAAATTATTATCCCCGCACCAACAGCGAGACAAAGATGTGTAATTATTGGAGTCGACAAAAATATCTTACAGCAGATGCAAGTAAGATACCATTTCGCCATGAGATCATCAATTACGAGGAAGCCACGTGGCAGTACCGAGGGTCCACCATTTTGGGATAGAAGCCGCCGAACTAAGGACAGAAAATGAGTCTGACAAAAACAGAGTTCACTGAAGCGTTTCTAAAGAGGAGAGACAGAGCAGATCAAAGTTCGAAAGCAGCAGACACAGAGAGTAGAGGGAAGAAGGGGTCAACCGATCAAGGATGAGCAACGTGACTGGAGCAGCGGGGAAGGTGGTGTGCGTGACCGGAGCTTCCGGTTACATTGCATCGTGGCTCGTCAAGTTTCTCCTCCAGTGTGGTTACACCGTCAGAGCCTCCGTTCGCGATCCCAGTCAGTATAAAGCTAACTCTCTTTCCTCGACCATTTTCGACTATTTCTCTTCGTTTTGAGCTTACCCATCTCAGTTTTTGTCGTTTGATTAAATGTTTCTCTGTTTTCATTGAAGCTCTCGATTTGTTTGTGTCATTATGGGAACTCTCTATCTCTCTCTCTTTTTTTCCCCCCTTAATAAATAACAAAACTTATACTCTGTAAAAAGTGGCTCCGTTCCTGAAAGAAAATTTAGTTAAAACTAATTTTCAGTGTAATTCATAACAAGCCTTTTGTTTAACTCTGCTTCTTTCATTAATTTTTATTTTGCTAATTCAGTGATATAGTAATGAAAATTATCTATTATCTAGTAAAGTTACTTGCTACCCAAAAAAAGTTCTTTTTTTGTGAAGGGTGTAACTTATAGATTAAAAATGAAGTAAAATTAAACATTCTCCCTCCAAATTAAAAAAGCTTGGGACCACTAAAAAACAATGATCATTTCGTGTTGAACTTTCTCCACTCTTGCTCACTATTTCTTGAGATAATTTCGTGCTGAACTCTCTCTACTCTTGTGTGGTGCTTGCAAGTTCTTACTTCGTGCTCATCAGAAAACGTCAAAGTAACAATTTACATCAGAACTTGGCGAAACACTTGAGATTAAAAGGGAGCTGCAAAATTTTGAAGGAAAAAAAAGAAAAGGAAAAAAAGGTTCGAAATCCGAGAGAAGCAAAGAACAGACGGGAGAAGAAGGATGAGCAACGTGGGAAGCGGAAGTGGGAAGGTTGTGTGTGTAACCGGAGCATCCGGTTACGTAGCGTCATGGCTCGTCAAGTTTCTTCTCCAACGTGGTTATACTGTCAAAGCCTCTGTTCGTGACCCAAGTCAGTACAGTTCTATTTCTCTTTCTTCATGTATTGGCTTTTGTATACAAGTTACTGCATTGAATTTTGGATTCACAAACCAGATAATGAAATATTGAATATTAAGCTGGATTATGACTTTTGATTACTAGTAATGATCTCAATCTTTTATTTAGTTGGTATTGATAGTGTCCCGGAAATTATCAAGTGATTGATTAAATTAAGAATTGGGGAAATTTAATTTGTGTTTTTCCCTTGTCCACAGCTGATCCAAAAAAGACAGAACATCTAATTTCGTTTGATGGAGCTAAAGAAAGGCTTCAACTTTTCAAAGCAAATTTACTGGAAGAAGGTTCTTTCGATTCCGTTGTTGATGGGTGTGATGGTGTTTTCCATACGGCCTCTCCTGTTTATTTGGATGTCAAGGACCCACAGGTTCATCTTCTCCTTCTCCTCCTACTAAATTTTTTTCTACTTAACAAATTACATAATGAAGGTGTTGTTAAGAATTAAACGTTTTAATTCCGCGTAATACAATCGAAGAAGAGTAAGCAAACAAGTACACATGAGTTCTATAAACAAGCAATTGCCGTTCATGGATTCCAAGCTAGTAGCATGGGCCAAATCAAATAAAGCTTCTATGAAGGTTTCATGAAAATAAACTTGCTCCGTGTACTAGCCATACTTGTCAAGTTGAGGTATTTTACCAAGCAAATTGCCATGCAAGCTTTTCCTTTTGAGCGTGGAAGGTAAGTGAGAATAAGTTTTAATAATTTGACCCGGCCAAATATTTGAAATGTTCCGTGAAATTTACATCAAACCTCAAGGTTGATCGGCGTATGTACCAACTCTGTGTCAGAGTTATTTTTAGGCTCTGGACACTCAACAGGTGTTTCTTTTTAGGCAAATTATAATAAATAGAATTTTTACAAAAATAATTGAAGTAAATTGTAAGGTTTTAAAATTTAAATAAATAGCAAATTTACTGGATAAATGGAAAATTTAATAGGTATAGAACTTATTTACAAGTGGTAAATAAATCACTTGCCTTGTAAATTTGTCATTCACTGCTATTTACTTCAAATATTTTTAAAAACCTGCAATTTAAATTAAATAAATTATGAAAACTGTTATATACTTCTTTCTACCTTCCTTTTATGGTTGAGAACTATTTTTGTTGAATCCTAGGGAATCTCTCAAAAAATTTTCAAGGAACTAATCTGTAACTGTTAAATATTTACTTCGTGGAAAATTCTACAAAATTATTTGTACTTGAGACAAAAAATTGAACTTTTCAAAGTTTAAAATTATTCATTACGTTGTCCTGTTTTGTACCTGTTTGCTTGAGGGTGCTTCAATTTTTCAGACAGAATTACTTGAACCTGCATTGAAGGGAACGCTTAATGTTCTCAAGTCATGTGCAAAGTCCCCATCTGTTAGACGGGTGGTTTTGACATCGTCAACAGCTGCTGTTGTGGCTAATGGAAAGCCTCTAACCCCAGACGTCGTGGTCGATGAGACTTGGTTTTCGGATCCAAATTTTTGTCGGGAAACAAAGGTACATGCCCTACCTTTTTTCTTCATGGTCTTTTCCAGACTGAGAAATGGCCTTGAAGGTTGGTGGCTAGACGTGTGTTGTTGTTTACTTCTGTTGTTTCCCAAGAAGTGATGTAAGGACAGCTTTCTGTCGTTTATTTAATTGTACTATTTACTTCGCCATTTATCTTCTGCTGTCATTTGAATTGTAAGGGAGTATTTAGACTTTGGCTGTTTGTTGGAAGGTTGGTAGACGTTTCAATCGATTTTTGCAGATTGTATTGGTTTTTTTTGTATTTTTTCCCCCTCTCAGCTCTGTAGCTTGATTAATGGAATTTCTCCGAGGATTGATTATACGTTAACAGTTCCTCTTCGAGTTCCATTGTCGGTGTTATTTTATCTAGACTTCCCACGTCAAGAAGTTTATGTACCCTAGGAAATCTGACTAGTGTAAAAGACTTGACTGCTTTCAAACAGTTCATTTGCATCTTTGTAAAATAGTAATGATTTTGTTACTTTTGCTCTCTCTTTACTTATAGCAATGGTACTTGCTTTCGAAGACACTAGCCGAGGATGCTGCGTGGAAGTTTGTAAAAGAGAAGGGTATTGACATGGTGACAATCAACCCGGCAATGGTGATTGGTCCTCTGTTACAGCCTACGTTAAACAAAACTACTGAACTACTGTTGAACTTAATAAATGGTACTTGTTCTTTACTGATAATCTTCATCGAGTTTTCTACTGAAGCAACACTTTATCTGTTTCATGTCTACAATGTTTTCTATTCAACAAAATCGGGTTGATATACATGTTACTTTAGTCATCAAACTTAATTTTCGATACTCAATTTATTGATCAATGGCGAAATATCCATGACAAAACAGCTCTTAATTTTATTGACATTTTATCATTACATGATATCAAACACTTTCTTGTTTCATGAAGTACATGATTGTTTCTTCACTTGTTTCTTTTATTAACTTAGGAGGACAAGCGTTTCCTAATCAGAGCTTCGGATGGGTGGATGTCAGAGACGTCGCAGATGCACATATTCGAGCTTATGAGATCCCTTCAGCTAGAGGAAGACATATTTTGTCTGAGAGGGTTGCTCACTTTTCAGAAATCACTAAAATCTTACGCGAGCTCTTCCCTGCTCTCCAAGTTGCACATAAGCAAGTTCTTTTTCCTTGTTAGTTCAAGTTTTATCACAAGGATCTTCCATGCAACAAACAAACAATCAACTTTATCAACATGTTCTTTTATGTTTCTCGAACACGAAGAATATTTTTATTCGATTCCTTTTCATCTCAACTTTGAAATGAATTGGACAGGTGTGCAGATGACGAACCATTGATGCCAGCCTATCAGGAGTCGAATGAAAAGGCAAAGAGCTTGGGCATTGAGTACACTCCAATAGAAGTTAGCCTCAAAGAAACGGTGGAAAGCTTGAAGGAAAAACAGTTTCTTTTAGTTTCTGAGTCACTCTAGTACCCTCACAAAGTTGCAGAATTACTAAGGACCAGTCTGGTAATGCTGTAGATTTTGGAAGAATTATTGCTAGCTGTGTTGAAGCAAAAAGCAGCTGTGACGTAAAGCAGCTGTAATTTTAAGTGTGTTCTTAGTTCCAATAACAGAATTTTAAGTGTTTGTCCTGGGTTCAATTGTTATTTGGTTTCTCAGAGATTTTGAAGAAGTAATGTTTTGTAAAGTTCTCATGTTCCATCTGTAAGTTCATTACCCATGCAAAGTACTGTCGTTTTCTCCTTTCTCTTGGCTTGAGATTATCTTCAAGAATAGCTATATATATATTTTTCATGTTGTTTAGTAGTGTTCAATTTTATTTTATTTTTTGGTGACTTATTGAAAAACGACACAAAAGCTTGATCCCACCAAGTTGGTGTTTAGTTAGTATGCTTGAGTTGAAAAATTGGAGTAATTTTGATAGTTTTGGAATTTGGTGTTTGGTCGTTTGGAATAAATAATTGTAAAAATTTATTAATGTTATCTTCTAGTATTAGGTTCATATTTACATTATTATCTTCCATGTTCACTAATATTAATGATATTATTGATGGTACTTTAATTTAATATTAATTGTAATTTTGGAAGCTATACAAACTGATATGGATTTTCAATATTGTTGAACATTCATTGCTTTGCTACCAAACTGAATAACAATAATCCATTACCTGAATATAATTGTAATCAACAAAAGAAACTAAGGCTTGTTTCGCATTTTAACTTAACACCAACTAAACTGTATTTTTTTTATCTTGATTTTTATTTTTTATTTTTTCTGAAAAATTATAACTCGTGGGACTCGAGACTAGTTTTTTTTTTGAAAAATTTTTTATCGACAAAAATCAATAAAAACTATAACTAATTTTTGAAAAGTTAACTCCAACTTAAAAATTTATTCCTAACAGATGAATCAAACGCAAGTTAAAACAATGTTCTTTGTAAATTGTTTCAGAGGCTAAAGAAATAACTTTGACAAGAAAACATAATGAAATGGAAAATGAAAAAAAAAAATAAAAAAACACATAAAATAATCTTGTCCATTACAAAAAATCAATGAGACAAATATAATTCATGTCTCCGGGAGATCATATATTTAAAAAAAAATCAGATTTAAAAAACTAAAGAGTAATACAAGAGTCTTCATTAAATATGTCAGCACTATAGTCGGTGTCAACTAGGGTTAAAGTAAAAAATAATTAAAAAAAGAAATTAGTAAAAAAAAAAAAGGGGGAAGAGGGAATCTTTAAAAAAATTATTGAAGATCCTATTGGGCATCATCTCTCAGTGATATCTTATTATATGAGTTTCAAAATCTCAACTTTAAATTAAATTTTTTTCTCTATTTTATTTTCAAAAAACTCAAATTTTAAAAGTTTATAACTTTTTCGTTTCAAATCAAAATAAGATGATTTTTAGATCAAAATATTCAGATGAACAATACAAGATCTATTTTGTATATTTTTTCTTAAATAAATTTTAAATTTTTGTACTATTTTTTATATTACAGAATTTTTTTAAAAATTCCCCTTTAAACATATTTTTTCAACTCAACTTTTAAAATGATATCGAGATATCCTCCAAAACGGACACTAAATGAATGAATCTACACAAAAATCAAAAATGAAAAGAATAAAAAAGAAAGTGGTCAGGTCAATCACCACCGGCCTAATTATGCGTGCTTTTTATTTACTTATTGTTAAGTTTATACATAAGGTTTTGTTTGGTCGATTAGTTCAATCCAAGTCAATTCAAATTTTTTTTGGTCTTTTTCTCAAAAAAATTTTGTCTTTTTTTCAAAAAGTTTTTTTTTCTTTTCTGAAAATTCAAAAAAATTTTCTATTACAACTAAAATATTTCAACTCAAACTAACCAACCAAACACCCGAATAAATATTGAACTACAATTGAGTTATATCGTAATTTTAGGTAACTTCTTTGTGTAATATAATGTTATCTAAAACCATTAATAAAACTAAATTTGTGTTTAATTTATTCTTTCGAGATAAAATTTTTAAATTTTTTAAAAATTAACTATAAATTATAAATTTTCTTAATTTTTTAAAAAAATATAAAAATTTAGATTAAAAAAAATACAATTTACACGAGTGAAAACTGAAAACCTAAATTATTATCCCCGCACCAACGGCGAGACAAAGATGTGTAATTATTGGAGTCGACAAAAATATCTTACAGCAGATGCAAGTACGATACCATTTCGCCATGAGATCATCAATTACGAGGAAGCCACGTGGCAGTACCGAGGGTCCACCATTTTGGGATAGAAGATTAAGGACAGAAAATGAGTCTGACAAAAACAGAGTTCACTGAAGCGTTTCTAAAGAGGAGAGACAGAGCAGATCAAAGTCCGAAAGCAGCAGAGACGGAGAGTAGAGGGAAGAAGGGGTCAACCGATCAAGGATGAGCAACGTGACTGGAGCAGCAGGGAAGGTGGTGTGCGTGACCGGAGCTTCCGGTTACATCGCATCGTGGCTCGTCAAGTTTCTCCTCCAGCGTGGTTACACCGTCAGAGCCTCCGTTCGCGATCCCAGTCAGTATCAAGCTAACTCTCTTTCCTCGACCATTTTCGACTATTTCTCTTCGTTTTGAGCTTACCCATCTCAGTTTTTGTCGTTTGATTAAATGTTTCTCAGTTTTCACTGAAGCTCTCGATTTGTTTGTGTCATTACGGGAACTCTCTTTTTTTTTTTTCCCCCAATAAATAAATAAATAATTGTTTCTTCGTTTCCAGTTCTGTGTATTATATTTATATGATCTATGTAGTTGCTCATTTTTCTGTCGAAAATTTTGGGAGAGGCATAAAGAGCTAATTATGTTGAAGTTGTAGAAGCATAATTTGGGGGCAGCTCGGCGGGTGGGAGGGGAGGGGTTTGGGTAGGCGCTCTAAGGTTTGAAACTGGAATTGTTTTCATTTCTGTTTAATAAATGGGAGTCACGGGTCATCAGGTCCCATGTCGTAATGGGAAAGAAAATGATGGCATAATTTGGTGATGCTGAGTTGCAAAACTTGATAATGATTTCTAATGGGTGGTTATTGTCTTGTGCAAATTAGCCTTACAGGTTATTTTTTAGTTTTTATTAACCTCTTGTTTAGTAGGTAGTGAATTTCAAATGAGTACTTGAGGAGCTAATGTAGCGGTGTTTGTTACACAGATGACGAAAAGAAAACAGCTCACTTAACTTCACTTGATGGAGCTAAGGAAAGGCTCCAGCTGTTCAAAGCAAACTTACTGGAAGAAGGTTCCTTTGACTCTGCTATTGAAGGCTCTGAAGGTGTCTTTCACACCGCATCGCCCTTTTATCATGATGTCCAAGACCCAGAGGTTCATCGGCTACAACTTACTTTTTGTTGTTCCAATTTTTGTTTGTGATATTAGTTGTTTTCTTTTGTGGTTAAGAATTATTTCTGTTTGATAATTGAAAAGAATCATAGGAGTTTGTAACCAAATATCAGTCCCCTGAGTAGTTCACTCTGATTCCCCCGTTCTTTACACATGTTACATAAGCTGTTCTCCTCTCCTTTCAGGCAGAGTTACTTGAGCCAGCTGTAAAGGGAACGCTTAATGTTCTTAACTCGTGTTCAAAGTCCCCTTCTGTTAAACGGGTAGTTTTGACATCATCTATAGCCGCTGTTGCATACAATGGAAAGCCTCGAACTCCTGATGTTGTAGTTGACGAAACCTGGTTTTCGGATCCAACCTTTTGCAAGGAATCAAAGGTTGGGACCTGTTTTGATTGTTAACTGTTTGTGTGTATCCTGTTAAATCTGTCCTCATTTATCGACTTTACTGCCTTATTATGCTACTGTTACAGTTACTAACCAAGAGGAATTCATTCACCAGTTAACATCATTTCCTGTCGTTGCTTCTAGTTATGGTACGTGCTTTCGAAGACTTTGGCCGAGGAAGCTGCTTGGAAGTTTGTTAAGGAGAAGGGTATTGACATGGTCACAATCAACCCTTCAATGGTTATCGGTCCTCTGTTGCAGCCAACACTAAACACAAGTGCTGCTGCAGTTTTGAACTTAATAAATGGTGCTTATTATTTACTTATTATCATTGTCAATCCATGTTTATACCGATGTATCTCCTTAATTGATCAATGGTGAAACTCGTCGTCTTGTTTTGTCCATATTGCATTGGTCTTTAATGGGATGTTGCACTTGTTTGATGGAGGTGTATAATGTATATTTATATATATATAATTGTTTGTGTTTATTGTAGGTGCGGAAACGTTTCCAAATTTTAGTTTTGGATGGGTTAACGTCAAAGATGTCGCCAATGCGCATGTTCTAGCATATGAGGTCCCTTCAGCTAGCGGAAGGTATTGTTTGGTTGGGAGAGTTTGCCATTACTCAGAAGTTGTGAGAATCTTACGTGAGCTCTACCCCGCTTTACGCCTTCCAGAGAAGTAGGTTCTTGTTTCCTTCTCATTTCAAGCATGTAAATGAGTACTACCAAATTGCGATGATATTTTTCTTTTTTGCATGTTTATTGATCATGTCATGTGCATCGAGTAATGGAAATTTGAAATGAATATGGCAGGTGCGCAGACGACAAACCTTTCATGCCGACATTTCAGGTGTCGAAGGAAAAGGCAAAGAGCTTGGGAATCGACTACATTCCGATAGAAGTCAGCCTCAAGGAAACTGTGGAGAGCTTGAAGGAAAAGCAGTTTGCCAATTTCTGATCAAAATGGCTATGAGCTCCCATAACCCATTCTCTTGTGCGTTTGAAATTGGAATTTTGTGCGCACACGAGTCTCCAACTCTGTCTCTATCTCTCGGGCTGTTGCTGTGTTTTTCATGTATAAAATGGTGATTTTCTCTAAATTATCTTGCATTATCAATAAGCATTTAGTTAAAGCTCAAACTCCAAAATACGTCAGTTACTTCAATTTATATGACAAACATCACTTGAAGTGCTATGTTATATTGTTGTAGTATAAAGTAAAAAAATATGGGCTGCTAATTTGCGTTTCTCATTTGTTTATGATTTATTTATTTTCTCTCAAACACTCATTCATTTTAAATTCTCATTTTTAAATGAAATTTTCCATTTAAATATAAGGGAAAGAGTTGTGACGGGTGAGCAGAAAAACAAAACTACAACAACTGAAAATGTTATCAATATCATATTATCTTTAACTTTTTCTATTATTATACAAATGACCCCTCTATTATTATTCTGTCAAAAAAACTGAGTGAAAATTAAACACATAGCTTTAAATAAGACTAAAATTAAAATTAAACATTCTTAAAAGGAAAACTCTATCTTCAAAATATCTTTGATGGTATATATCTTGATTAAAATATGGTTCACTTTAAAAAATTTAGTTGATGAAATACAATTTTCCTCCCAAAAATGTTTAATTACGACGTTATTTATAGTAGATCACCTAAGTTAGAGAAGTAGGGAGAGATCCTCTCTCTTTATGTTGTTTGATATAAAATTTCTTCAATAATCTCTTTATGTTAGGAGAGATCAAAATTAAGATATTTAGAAGGATTTGTAGTCTCTTCTGTAATATCCCTTTCTTTCTCCTTCCCACCCATCTCTTTCCGTTCATTTTTCTCTCCTACCAAATACACTCTAAAAAAACGACATTGTATAAAAAAACGACAAGAGGAAGTAAATGATCAGGATTTCCCCGTCAGAGTTCACCGACTTTTTTGTCCTTCTCTAATCGTCGACTCTACACTCTCTATTTTGTGGGGTTCTTCCAATTCGATGAGAGCATCAAGTCTCCAAACACATGAAGCCACGTGGTAATTGCGTGGGCCCACCCATGGCGGGGGTAGTTGCAAAAGGTGGAAAATGCAAGATAATTTACTGACGAGGCTTTATTCCCAAGCCACCGGATCAGGAAGCTCTGAAACTGCGATAAAGCAGTCACATTCTCCAAAAGAAGCATAGAGAGAGAAGAAGAAGAAGAAGAAGGGATCAAGGATGAGCAACGTGACCGGAGCAGCAGGGAAGGTGTTGTGCGTGACCGGAGCGTCCGGTTACATCGCGTCGTGGCTCGTCAAGTTTCTTCTCCAGCGCGGTTACACCGTCAAAGCCTCCGTTCGCGATCCCAGTCAGTATCAAGCTAACTCTCTTTCTCTCTCCTTTTCTCATTGTACGAATGTGGTCCTCTTTGATGATTCTCTCTCGCCATTTTCGCACCCTTCTTGTTGAGCTTTACCCATTTCAGGTCGTGTCCTCTGATTAAATGTTATCGTTCAAGCTTTTTAATAGGGTCTGTGAAATTTTGGATTTTGGGACTTAGATTATCCTTCTGAATGCATTTTGGTGAATTTGGGTTTCAGTAAAATGATTTTTTTTTTTTTTTAAATGGATCATTGTGCATTTTCATTCTGATAGTGTTTTTGTTAGTGAAGCTACAGCTAATTGGGTTGTGTTTCTTGTATAGATGACCCAAAGAAAACAGCCCACTTAACTTCAATGGATGGGGCTGAGAAAAGGCTCCATCTGTTCAAAGCAGATTTACTGGATGAGGGATCCTTTGATTCTGCTATTGAAGGCTGTGATGGTGTCTTTCACACTGCATCTCCCTTTTACCATGATGTCAAAGACCCACAGGTTTTCATCTCCAATTCTCTCTCTCTCTCTTTATTGTATATGAACTTTTTAGTATTTAGGTAATTCGTTAAGTGGGTGATAATTTTGTTGATCATGGTAAAGAATTACCATTTATAATAGAGTCCGCGGAAGTTGGAGCCACATCTACAAAAGAAACAATCTATCTTTCCCAAAAAACCTTATATCTATCTATTAAACGTCGTTGGGGTGATCTCGTTGGGGTGATCTCCAAGCATTCAATCTAATAAGCATCACCTGCTTCCCTAGTAAATGTTTTGTAGTAGATATCGATTCCCAGCTAGGAAAAACTTTTAGAGATTGTTAATGGCAGCTATGTGTATAGTTTTCAATATGATCCATTGCAAAAACGCTACAGAACTTAGAGAAATAAAATTAGACCTCGCTGGGGCTAGCTCATCAGATGGGGTGATGGGGTTGGGGTTCAGGCTCTTAGGTCATAGGTTCAAAAGTTGAGAAGTTTTCTTTCAAATTAGTAAAGTGAATTTCCATGCGGTCCCATACCAAAAAACAAACAAAAAAAGGGAGAAAAAAATAAGTCTCTCTCTTTGTCCGTGTGTGTTTGTGATAGGACCAAGGTACAAGAGAGATGATCTTAGACAGTAGAGACAGAATGAAGAAGAGATTAGAACCACTAGGGAGGTAGAAGTAGAAACAAAGGGAGAAGGAAAACCACAAAAATATAAATCTGACGATTCCAAAGAAGAATAAGAATTCAAGAGGAATCAAACTAGAAATCACGATATTCATTAATCAATCAACTCTCTGTAAAATTACAATCACAAAGTTATTTATACAGAGTTACAACAAATGATAACATAACTAAATATTCTTCAAAATCCTAAGAGATAAACATAATCCTAACATCAAAATTAAATAATCCAAATGGAGAAGTACAAAAATTTAATTTCAAAATTCTAATTTTATTTCTTTATCGGTCTGATTACAAAGTTAAATTATCACTTTGCTGCACAGTTTTTCTATATCAATTACTTAAGCTGGTTCCACCTTTTCAGGCAGAGTTACTTGATCCTGCAGTGAAGGGAACACTAAATGTTCTTAATTCCTGTGCAAAGTCTCCATCTGTTAAACGGGTGGTTTTGACATCTTCCATAGCTGCAGTTGCATTTAATGGAAAGCCCCGCACTCCAGATGTGATAGTTGATGAGACCTGGTTTTCGAATCCAGATATTTGCAGGGAAGTACAGGTATGTGTGCGATACTCATCTTTGTTGTCTTTTCAAACTTGGGAATGGTGGTGCGGGACACTTAAGGCAATGTAGTACAATGAACAAGTTTGCATTTTCTGTTACCCATGGAAATCTCTCTTTTTAGGCCCTTCACTCATTTATTTTTATCAACTAACAGTACAGAAATTTGTTTCTACTGTAGTGAGCTTTGCTTGTACGGTACTAACGTTTTTGGTGGCTTTCTTTCCTCTCTTTCCTTCTAGCAATGGTATGTGCTCTCGAAGACATTGGCTGAGGAGGCTGCTTGGAAGTTTGTAAAAGAAAAGGGTATTGACATGGTTACTATCAACCCGGCAATGGTGATTGGTCCACTGTTACAGCCAACGCTAAACACAAGTGCTGCTGCCATTTTGAACTTAATAAATGGTACATGCTCTTTGCATATCATCAACACAGTCTGTAGGATCTGCTTCCTTCATAAATGATGAAACTTTTATTCTTATTTTGTTTCATTGATCTTAATGAGATAGCATAACAAAACATCTTCTGATTTTCTGGAGATCTCTTCTTGCAAGATGCGAAGTTTATGACTGTTTCTTCACCTGTTTGTTCAATGCAGGAGCACAAACGTTTCTGAATTTTACTCTTGGATGGGTCAATGTCAAAGATGTCGCCAATGCTCATATTCTGGCTTATGAGGTCCCTTCAGCTAGTGGAAGATATTGTTTGGTTGAGAGTGTTGCCCACTACTCGGAAGTTGTGAGAATCCTGCGTGAGCTCTACCCATCTGCACCACTTCCTGAGAAGTAAGTTCCATCGTTTTTTGAAATTTTTATCATACAATTCTTTAGTGCAATCAGCAAACAGTTGGAATAAGCTATAAATACATCCCAATGCAACCCAATTTTAGCCATGGGATGACAAAAAAAACGATGTGAACAGTCAAACTTTGTCAGTGGCTGAGATCGATTTTCTTTCCCTTTTTTTTCCATCATCTAGTGGCTGAAATTTGGACTGCATGATGCATCTCAAATGTTTGGGATGTACCATAGTTTTCACGCAAACAGTGGGCTTCATTACATGTTCTTTTATGGTTTTTTACTTCTTTTTTGAGGGATCCAATGATAATCATTAATTTTTATCGACTTTGAAATGAAATTGGCAGGTGTGCAGACGATAAACCATTTATGCCAACCTATCAGGTGTCCAAGGAAAAGGCAAAGAGCTTGGGTATTGACTACATTCCATTGAAAACCAGCCTCCAGGAAACCGTGGAAAGCTTGAAGGAGAAGCAGTTTGTCAGTTTCTGAGTTGCTGTGTTTGTCAATGGTCATGAAACCTACTCTCATCAGCTTTTTTTAATTAGTATTTTGTGGGCACAGGAGTCTCAATATCTCTGTCTCTGAGCTTGTTGCTGTTTCTTTTGGCATACGTTTCGGTACTCAAAAACAGTAGCGTTTTATGCTAGAATAAAGCACAGGTGAAACATTGTTTTGGTCTGAAATGTTGAAGAAAGTGGGTGGTGGAAAACTGTTTGGGTGTAAAGAAACGGAATAGAATAGAGAAAATCAAAGGGTTTGAGGCGTAGGAATTACTTTCCTTAAGGTTTTATTTGCCCCCACTATGAATAGTTTGCTATCGGGTGTTTTGGTAAATTACCTCTAAGATACAATAAATCCATAAATTCAATAAGTAGCAATTTTATTTAATTCCAGAACAAGATATGAAACTAATATCAGAAACTGGAGTTTTATAGCCTTTGACATGCCTGTTCATGAAGCGTTGCAAGCCTTTGACATGCCTGTTCATGAAACGTTGCAACAGATACAACAATCGCACCTTTTAAATTAAAAGGTGTCTTTTCATTAAAAATAAAACGTTTCTGTTTGAACAGACATACCTGTTGGTAATCAGAATTAATTATGACCGTTAGATTGAAACGATTCAAAAAATTAGATTTGAAACAACGGTCCAGATTTAATTTGGAAAAACGCTACATCGAAAAAGAGAGTGTTCCTTGACTCCTTGCGACGATGCATACGTGCAAAGTGCGCCCTAATAAGCGCCCAATCGCCCTCGCGCGCGTGGTGGTGCATAGTGGCAGCATAGTACTCCCTATACACTAGTAATCCTTACACTTTACTTGTTTCATTTTATACCACTATGTTTGTTTGTACTTTTCCAATGTGAGACTTTTGTTTCAACTACCCAGAGGTAATATGAGAGATATTACAATCTCTCTAACGTGAAATGGAGTTGCAAAGTTGCGTCTCGAAAAGTAGCCATTCCACTTCATTTTAGCTTTTGTGAAATGGACAAGTATTTAAATTCTCTTTTTTTGATGGAATCTTTCGAGAGCTTTTTAGTTTTGAAGATGCAATTGGGAAATCAACTGCATGACATGACTACATGGAAATATTCAATTTGATTAAATACTCGATTTTTTCACTTTTTAAAATTACTTCAACTTAATTACTAAATTGTAATAACTTTTTCGGTCGACGATCTTAGCATTTTAGCTATCCGATTTTCACTTATAACAATAACATGTGTCGTTTCTCTACTTTTTCAATCGAAACATGTCGTTTTCTTTAGTAGGTTGTGGAGTTCTGTTGCTGAACGACATGTCGTTTTTGAAGGGCTGTGCAGACAACCGGAACTGCCCTCTTGTTCACATATTGAATCTTCTTGGGTTTGTTAGTAAACGACATGTCGTTTCTTAAAATCTTTTTAGTCGGACTAGGATTTGGGGACGTTTCACTTTTTACCCTCGTATGTTTGTTTGCTTGTTCGTCGTCGTCGTCGTCGTCGTCGTCGTCGTTGTTGTTGTTGTTTTTTTTTTTTTTTTTTTTTTTTTTTTCCTTTGAACAGTTTTGCTGGGAAGCAGTGTCAACTACCAAATCACACCAAAGGGCTCAAAGGAGTAGGGAAAAGCTTATGTCAAGATTATAGCAACTAAACCTGGATTTTATTACAGAAAATTTGAAGCCAACAGCTAAGCAGAATCTACAACCAAAAAAAAAAAAAAAAAAACTTCAAAATCGCAATTGCAATTCATTGCCCTCACTTGCAATCTGTGCCGCATTTTTCTTTTTCTTGTTCCATTTGCTCTTGAGATCAGAACCCAAAATCTAAATTCAAGCACTGAAGTCCTCCGCACTTGGCTAAAAGTTTTTGCTTGTCTTGGAAGGCACCAAATTCAAGACTGCTCTACTATGCTGCTTGAGAGAAACACACGAGTTGCCGATGTCTTGTAAAGGTAACCTCTCCAAGGTTTTTCTTCTTCTTACGTCAATTGAAGCCTCTTTTTGCTTGCTACTACGGCTACTTTGATTGTGATCGGCATGATGAACATGACGATCATGATGATTCTCCTTCAAGCGACAAACCAACACCCTCTTCTCCGTTTCGTGTTGTCCATCAATGGAGATCCGCGGTGATAGTTTCTCCCTTGTTTCATTGGTTTTCTCTTCCTTCTTCAACCATTCAAGCTCTTTTCGTAGGAAGTACATTTGTGCTTCTAGTTGATTCGCTCTGTTCTCGGACGAGATTGCCTTTTGCCTCCATTCTTGAACCTAAACCAAGAAACAACCTTCAAGGCTCAACATATGCAAAACATAACAAAGATAGTGACAATCATACATGAGATCCTGACATAGAATTTCGGGTGTAAAATCATACGGAAGAGTGTAGTGATTGCATTTGGTAATCATAATCAAGGGCTCGATCTTCCCAGAAGTTGCGAGAAGCCTGCAATTCTTCCATTTCTTCCCTCACTTGTCCCAACATCTCTTGCATCTGAGACCACTGCTCTGTCTCAGCTCGAACTTGCTCCAGAATTCTTCTCACTATCCCCTTACAACGTCCCGAGCACACTTTCTCTTCATTCTCCTTCATAACCGAAAAATTTAAAATTGATAAAGAGGTTAGTGACAAATCAACAAAAACATGCATGAACAACGAGAGACCAAACAAAAGTCGACTTCTTTCGCTTTAAAATTTTTACCTTGTCGGGTTGTTGTATTGGCGACGACGCGGTAAATTCGATTCTTTGAGAAGTAGAGGCAGAACTTACAACTGAACTATTGGCTGTTGATAGCATTGAACCACACTCCTCCTTCATTCTCTCCAATAGCATCCCATTTGACAATCCTTCCATTTTCCTTCTCAGAATCTCCACCTGTATTTTGAAACACCCTTTTAGAACAACTTTAAAGCTTTTTTTTTTTTTTAAGTAACAAATGTTAAACTCCTCATAATTTGTATTAAAGAGTAGAGTTGTGACACTTACATTGGAGTCATCACTCGAAAACGAGCTCTCATTGAGTTTCGGTTTTGTTTCGACAGACAAACTGATTTCGGCCATCTCTCGGATCTTCTTAAAGCAAATCTCTTCCGATGTTCCCGATCTGAACATCTTCAGCTCTCTCTGAAGAAGAGCCGCTTGTTTATCAAAATTATGACATCTTCTAGCCCTTAAATTCTTGACTTCCAAGTTCCTCCTCAACTTCTCTAGTTTCTCTGTCAATTTTTGAATCTCTTTTTCCAATTCCACCTTCCCATTGTTACCTTCGCATATTTTCTTTCTCTCCTGAAAAGAGAGAGAGATATCAACCAATAATCAGAATGAAAGTTCAAATTCTAGAATTTTCTCAACAATCAAACAAGACTACCATAAATGATCGTCCCAAGTACATAACATAACTAATATACGTCTACTAATAACTAGACTACCAGTCTGTTCATGTTAAGTTCAGAGTTGGGTTTTCTCAGAGATGAAAAACTCCTTCCATTTTCCCGGGAAACAAACGAGTAAAAAAGAGAGATTAGAGACGAACTACTAACGGAAACAAGAGAGTGAACAGCGGATTTGAGAGTTCTCTCCAACTTAACCCTGGTCCTCTCGAGCTTCTTGACCGCAATCTCCTTCTCCATCCTCAGCAGATTACACTCGGCCCTCAACATCTCCGCTTGGAACCTCCATTTCTCCTCCTCCAACGCCGCCATTTTACGATCACCACCACCACCACCTCCTCCACAAACCATCACCTCGCTTTCTCTCTCCTCAACTCTCTCTCTCCTCCCCTCATCCCCGCGCGAGTCGTTTCCCAGCGCCACTGTCGGAACGCTCGTCGGTGCAAACACTCCCTCTTGGTCGAACAGCATATGCAGCTTCCCCTTCTGGTCCTTCCGAGACGAGGGGGTGGTTGATTTTCCAGACAAATTCGAGGCGGGTTTTCCGGGAAAGTTCTTGTTGACTTTCCGGCGTGGCCTGCGCGGCAGGTGGAGGATTCTCGGCGTCGGTGGCGGGTACTGCCATTTCGGCCTCCTCGCCGCGGCTATGGCTCCGATCGTCACTGACATGTTTGAAAATGAAAACTTTGAAAAATAATTTGTTAGTTTTGTTGGATTTTGAAAGAGAGAGAGAAAAAAACTAGTGGCCTCGTTAGTGTTTCATTGAGACAGAGAAAGCTTCTGCGTGTTTGGGTCTTTTGTAAGGAACTGATAACGAAGAGAAAGTGAGTAGGAGAGAGAGAGAGAAGACAGAGAGAGAGAGACAGAAACATGGTCAGAGAGAGAGAGAGAGAGAGAGAGAGAGAGAGCGTGCGACATCGTTAAGAGCAAGAACAGGGATTTCAAATGAAAGCTGTTTGTTTGTGGTTTTTTTTTTTTTTTTTTTTTTTTGAATTTCACTTTTATATTTTGGTTATTTATTTGCATGGGAATTTGAAAAGGATTGTACTTTTGTATTAGTTAAATGTTTTTTCGTTCCTAGTAGTGTTATGAGGGGTTTATCCTTGTGTGGGTATTAATTGAGGTGGCCACTAGGGCACTATCAAAATCCCAGTTGGGACCAAAAAGACAATTGCAATTAATAATTGCCCTAGATTTCTTTTCATTTCATTTCATTATTTTTTCATTTGTGCAAACATGAGATCTGCATATTAATCATGTCACCTGCAAAGAATTATCATGGAATTATATCCATAATTTAGTATTGAAGCAGCAAACCTAACCCATTGTCCTATAGTCTACCAAATTCATCATGAAACGATTTAAAACATAAACAATAATAAAGAACGGAATCACACACATAGCTAAGTGGTAGCATAGCAAATCTAACTCCTATATATTCTAGTCTACTAAATTATTTGTAATAAAAATAAATGACCTTAACCATTAAAATCTTTCAAGTTCAAAAGATAAAAGTAAGATCTAGAAGAGAAATTAACATATAAATATGAATTTGAAAACTTTCAAAGTTACCTGCCCCCTTGTGCAATGTAAACAACACAAATAGTCACTTAAATTTTTAAACAACTTCTTTGATGGGACCTCTTATTTTAGTGGGAACTGTTATTTTAATTATTAGATTAAATTTTTAATGACATGGTCTATGATTAGAGCAGTTTGTGTAACATGATGTAAATTTTTACGATAAATACTCATGAATGGACCATTAAAAATTTAATTCAACAATAAAAAATAAAAAAAATAAAAAAAACTTTTTATCAACGGTACAGAACGACCCGTATTTTTTAAATTGATTGTAGAAGCTCTACTTTAGTAAACAGATGCTAAATTGAATAAAGCTATTCAAAACGTGATTTAGTAGAACTGTAAGCAAAAAATAAAAGAATTAAATCCAATCGACTTGAATCTCCATCGCTCAAATCTCACACTGAGCAGGTCTCATAGGTGGGACGTCCACTACTTCGCGAGTATCCAAACTCAAACAAAACCCATGCGACAAACCATACGACACATTACTTACTGATTTTTTTTTTATTAAAAAGAAAAAAGAAAAGAGAAAAATTATTATTATTATTATTAATTTTATTATTTTGTCTAACAAGTTGTGAGTAATAATAAATGTTCAAAGGAAAATCACACAAACCAAGAGAGAGGAGTGTCACTGTCCATTTGGAGTTTCACATCACCAGTCACACGGTCAGGGAAATGATTAATCAATGACTCGGTCCGTGCCGTTGAAGCTCATGTGTTTGTTTATTTGTCTATTATTAATAAATAAATGGAATTGGGAACGGATTCGTCGTGAGTCTGTTTCTCTCATTCATTTTCTTATGCTGACAAACTCATTCTTCCTCTTCTTCACCTCCTCTTTCTCTCTCAACAGTTCTGTTCTCTCTCTATCTCTCTTTCTCTCTCTCATACAGTCACTGGGATTCTCTCGGTCTTCACATATTTTTAAAAATATTATTAATTTTTTTTTAAGTATCATTTTCAATGAAAAACAAAACCCAAAAAAGCTTTTGTTGGAAATATTAAACTTTGGATTTGTTTTATTTTCTTTTCTTTGGGTTTCATCTTTCATGAGACGACGGATTGGTTTGGACACAAGTTCATTTTAAACTAAATTGTACTTTTTTTATCATGATTTTTGTCTTTTTCTGAAAAAATTTTTTGTTTTTTCTGAAAATTTTTTTGTCTTTTCTGAAAAATTACTATTGAAACTTAAAAATCTTAAACTAAAGTCATTCACCAAACACCCCCGACAATGGCTTCAGTGGAGTGAGACATATACACCGTGTTTGAATCAAACGTCTTGTGGGGACACTTCTGACTTACCCCAAACTGGAAGTCATTGGCTGAGACGCATTAATACTTTAAACACCAACCAAACGCTGCCTTACTTTTTGTATTGGAAATAAACAATGCCTCCATTAGTAACCAAAAACATAAAAATAAAAGAACTCCAACTATGGAAATTTTATTTGGAAAGTTTGGACAATACTGTTGTTCTGCTGTCTCTATACATATTGGCTTAATCAAAATTCAGGACCTTCAATTCTACCTTATTTTTGACAATTTAATAAATTCTACTATGAACTTTTGAGGGGCAAAAAAAGAGAGTACATTTTGAACTGAAAGTTAGCTAATAGCAGTTGAACAAACTCCATTATGTAATAAATGGTTTGATTAGTTAAGGTATATACAAGTGACCAGTCCTTTGATTGTGCTATTGTTTTACACCAAGATTGTATAGAAAAAAAATTTACATTTTTGAAGATGGAAAAAAACAGTACAAGCTATTTCAAGATAATTTATTATCAAACTATCTGCCAAGTTGCTGTTGATTACTTTAACAAGCTTTTATCATAATAATTTGTGGTTGTCCTTTGAGTTTTTGAATATTTATAAGGGAAAAAAAAAAAGGAAAAGAAAACCCTAATGTAACTAAGAATTGACGGAGTCAGGAATTCTTATCAACACAGCTAACGATTAATATTATATGGACTTTTACAGTTTTATTGTCTATTGAACTTTTTTAACTAAGATTATACAACAATATAGATTTTAATTTTAAGGGGACTTTGTATGTATTACTATAAAACAAATAATATTTATTTAGGGTTTTTTTTAACAAAAAAAAAAATTAAGTGGGGACTTGAGCCCACAGTGCATATATCAGCCTCGTACCTAGATTTAAGCATATGCATAAATTATTAAAAAAATGTTCCCTTATTTATTATGAATTAATAAAATGTGATTTTGTAGGTGAAACTTTAAATGTTTATGCAATTTACGTCTCGGAGTTCCATGATTTTACCGTTGCCGTTGACAAGTTTACTATTCTTAATTTAGACATAACAAAATTAAGCAACCTACACACAAGGAAATTTTACCGTTGTAAGGTGACAAGTAAGCAAGTAGTTCGCTAATTTGAAAAATAAACAAAAAAATTAATCAAACGACCTCAAGTTCCAAGACTAAAGTACTAGTTATTTACTCATAAAAACATACTTTGTAACGTGGGAAGACGAGGGTATATTTTGGACGTGGAAGAACCCAAGTCAAGTCAAAATGACACCAAAAAAATTAAAAATTAAAAATAAAAAAGAAAAATGAACAGTGTTAGTTGGAAAGGAAAGGACAGCTTTGTCGTATATGGCAGACTTTAAGTGTTTGTCCTCTTTATGTGTTTCTCCCTGTCACAAGATGGACCTCACCCGAGCTTTTGGATTGGCGTTTCCAATTTCTCCTTGCCAATTCAAAGATATTTGCAGAACAACTCTTACATTTTATGTCCCCAAATTAAATTATTGGCTCTTCGAATATATTTTTTGAAAAAGAATTATGTTAACAATTGTATTTTTGTATTCTCGTTGAGTGTCGTTATTTTCAATCGTTAGATAAACTTTTCAGCGTATAATTTGTCAATGTCAATAATAAAAATTTACATCGTACATTATGAAATTGTTTTCGATCATAATCAGTATCTATCAATAAAATAAAAGTACAGTTTTTATTATAAATTTTGTTATATCTTTTTAATAAACATACTTAATTTCATGTGAAATGAGCGGATTTGATTGAATTAAATTACCATACCAACTTCATAGAATAAAAAGGACCAAAATGATTAATTAGTAAACGAAGAATGTGAAAATGTGTGTTCATCTCAAGGGAAAAAAAATGTAGCGACGGTCTAGTTTATAGGTTTTCAATTTAAAAATAGGAGGTGTATATCCAAGTAAAAGAGAATATTTCCCGTATCCAACCATAGAGCGATGATTCAAATAAGTTCAAAAAAAATAATATCCAACTCTTTCATTATCCAACCATATGTATTTGTGTGTGTGTGTGATTTGAAGTGAGTTTAAAAGAGACTTGTGATACTTGAAGTCTGAACTCAATTATATTTATTCGTCCATTTCCAATCATTTTTACAAAAGCCTGTACTTCAAGTACATCACGAACCGAAAAAGAGCAAGCCTTGTTTATGTCCGTTCTCTGGCCAAAAATAGAGAAAAGAAACCAAACAAGATCTCTATTTGTCTGTCGAGTTTTTCAAACTCGTATCCGCACTTTGGAGCCCAAACAAACATCTATGTATCTTCGACTAGGCACGACACAACATTGAAAATGCAATGAAATGATTTGGACAGAATTTATGTCCTTTGGTTTGTCTATTTACGCGCGAAACTGCTATTCAACTAGAAAGATCACTAAAAGAATCCCCCCAAACTTGATTTGATTTGATTTGATAAAAGACAAAACACGATATTAATAATGGAGTATAAACAACTAGATTTTTTCCCCCCTTTGCTTCCCTGTCATTGCCCCCTAATATATAGATATATGAGAGTTTTTATTATAACATCTTCTATTCCACATTATCAACATGAACTGCTTTTTAATCATTAGATTATTATCATAATTATTTTACAATTTGATTTACGAGTGTTCAAGTTACAAATTTACACCACACGACGAAGAACTACTCTAGTTATATGTGAGAGCATTGAAAACTAATCTAATGATTAAAGGAACAAATCCTATGAGTAGTGTTAAATAGGGGTTTCTAGCATGAAAAACTCCCCACATACATTTGTGTATGTATCCTACTTTAACGTTTTATTGTTTCTAAAATAAGTATATAATGATCATTAGAATTTCTCATCTTTGTTCTTACTTTAAAATTTTTGAAAAGTCCATCAACAAAACAAGAAGAACATGAGCAATTCTACTCAAATTATATATAATTGATGTAGAGATCTAACGTTGCATATATAGTTCGTTAGTGTAGCAAGGATCATAAAAGGGGCTACAAAATGTCAAGCTCCGCTCATCAAAGAAAAAGAATAGAAGAAGAAATTGTGAAAATAGAATTTTTGCTCTCTTGACCACTTTTTTTAAAATATTATAAGGGGAAAAAACTTGAAATCATTATAGATGGGACAATATTAAAGATACATGTTTTTTTTTTTTTTTTTTTTGGTAACAGCCCATTTTGAAACTAGGCCACTTCAACCTGTAGTTCTATCTTCCAACTTTCAGACGGTAAGAATTCTGTTGTTTATGTAAGTTTGTAATAGTAAAAAATAAAAAGTCAATTTTATTTCATCTTTCTTCTACTGTAGGAGACTTGTTAGTCCTAATATTATTTCTTATTTCTCAGAAGATTATTACACAGTAATTTTTATTAATTTTAGGTTCTGAGTTATTGTTGGAAACAAGCATTTAAGTAGGGCTGTAGGAAATTCATAAGAATCCAGATGCTAACGTGCCGTAGGAGGAAGACTAACATTCACCACACTTCAAAAGTTGCATGCAATCCATATATATGTCCACAATAGCGGAGCCACGTTCATAACAGTGGTGGCTAGAGTCCCCACCCGTATTCTAAAAGTTTGAATTTTAGTCCTGAAATTTTTATAAAATTTATATTCTGCTCGCATTTTATAAGAAAAATTATAACTGTGTCCCCACTCAAATTTTGAGATTTTAATTTTTACTCTCAAAATATATGTAAAATTTAACTATGCACACAATTTATAAAAAATTAACAAAAAAATTATTTTGTCCACGTTCAATTGTTATATTATCTAATCATGTCCTTTTTTAAGGAAAAAATTATCCCTATAGCGCTTCCATTGAAACTGTTTTCCTCCTCCACACCTGTATATACATATATATATATATATATATATAACTCATTAAAAATAGTAGTTCGCAAGATGGAATTTCATAGAATTTCTTTATTCAACTTTATTCCGTATGAAGTGTTGAGTTATCACGTAGCCTCAAAAAATCAGTGCATATGAAGCAAATTCTAATCAAACTCAATATTTTGAAGGCAATATGCCAAAAAAAAAGGCAATAAACCAGAAACATAGGACTAGCAGAGGATGCAGTGATTCTAGATTAAGCCAAACTTTAATATTTGGGTTTTTTTTTTTTTTTCATTTTTTCCTATTATTGTTTATCAGTAATTATTAGGAATTTCTCTTCACTTTTTCCCTATCTAGGACAAGAAAATAAATAAAAAAAAAATTACAGATCAATGTCGTTCCTACCATTTTTAGATGTTTGTTTTTCACATTGTTGTCGTTTTATACTTCTTTGTCGTTTTGTAGGTGGCTGTCGTAACTTATCGTGTCGTTTTCTTTTGTTCACTCTTTTTAGGTTTTTGCCATTTTATAAATTTTTTGGGGGTAATTTGCCCGGTTAGTCCTTAAACTGTGAACATCTTACCACTTTGGTTCTTAAACTTTTGATTTTTGGCCGTTTTGGTCCCTGACATTGAAATTGTTGGAATATTTTTTAAATTTAATGCATGTAATCATGTTCTAACTTAATGTTAACATGAAATTATATTAAAATAATTACACTAAATATTAAAATTTCTTCCTTATTCTTCTTAAATCCTTAAAAACTACAATCTTTCGAACTTAATATAATAATTTCCTTAAAAGTTTTAGTTAGTACGTGACAAGATACGATTATTTATGTTAAATTTCAGAAATCATTTATCAATTTTAATGTAAGGGGCTAAAACTGTCAAAAATTCAAAATTCAGAGACTAATTTGTTGAAAGCAAAAGTATATGGATCAAAATGAGAGGAAATTCATAATTCGGGGATTAAATGGATCAATTTTCCAGTTCTGTAATCAGTTGAGTCTCATTTCCTGTTCATTGTCGTTTTAAAATTAGTTGTCTTTTCACGTTTGCAGTCACTTCTCAGGTTCTTGCAACGGATTATGCGGCTTTTGTTTTGTTTCTCGTTGTTTCTAAATTTTATTGTTAGTTTTTTTTTTTTTTTTTTTTTTAATTTCATGGTTGTCAGTGTTACCTGTAACGCCTAACGTTTTTTGGTCGTTGTCGTTTTAGGGAAGCTGCGAATTAGACGTTTAAAAGATATTTTCGAAGTCTGTGAACCAGAAATCCAACGTTGCTGTGGTGTAGTGGTTATCACGTTAGTCTTACACACTAAAGGTCCCCAGTTCGATCCTGGGCAGCAACACCTACGCACTTGTTTAGTTTTAAATTAAATTTCAGGCCAAACAAACGACATGTCGTTTTTTTTGCAACGACAACAACCCGAAATTCCTTTTTTTTTCTTTGGTCTAGATTGTAGCATTACGGGGGTGTTTGGTATGTTAATTTGAGTTGAAATATTTTAGTTGTAATAGTAAATTTTTTTGAATTTTCAGAAAAGACAAAAAACTTTTTGGGAAAAAGACAAAAACTTTTTAGGAAAAAGACAAAAACAAGTTTGAAATAAGTTTGAATTGGAATGTTTGCCAAACACCCCCTACATTTTTAAAAAATAAAAACTCCATATAAAAACCTAACGCGCCGTTATCCGCAAGTTCTGGGTTTCTCTAGTTCTTGTTACTCCGCCTCCTTTCACACCAACTAAAACCCTTCTTCGACCCCAAAATCCATGGCGGAGAGGGACGGCTTCCGTCGTGGTATTTTCATCTACCACCATTTGATCAATATTACAATGATATTAGAGCAAATCCAACCAATCTACCGTAATACTAAATTGTTGGTTCAGAAGACGTCTAATTTCATTGTTCTATGTTACAAATTTTCTAGTTTTTTTTTTTTTTAATATTATGTAATTTTAATTATTGGTGGTTTGAATGTATGACTTTTTCTAAATTATGTAATTGCATTCCACATTATTTACATTTGTTAAGAAAAATGAAACTGGGATAATAATAGAACAACAAAATGTATTTTGTACTCTTTGCGGGAAAAAAAACAAAAACAAAAACAAAAAAACAAAGGGAAAAAAAAGGGAAAGTCGCACAAAAAAAAATTCTTTCTTTTTTTGGTAGCAAAAAAGAAACTAATTTGTTAAGAAATATGAAACTGGGGTAGTAATGGAAAAACAAAATGTATTTTGCGCTTTTTGTGAAAACAAAAAAAACAAAAAACAAAAAACAAAAAACAAAAAACAAAAACAAAAACAAAACAAAGGCCAAAAGAAAAGGGAAAAGGCGCCATAAAAATGGCGTTGAGTGAGCCACTTCACACCAAAATGGTTTGAAAATTGCTGCTGGGTTGGAGCAAAACCCACATCATTTTAGGCCGAAATGGTGTGTGGTTGGAGATGCTCTCAAAAGGACCAAACAAGTTGTAACATGATGTGGAAAAAAAAAGGTTTTAACATAATAAGCAACTTATATAATATCCTTGAATAACAAGACGAAAATTCAAGTGACGAAAATTAGAATTATAATTATTGCACTGACTATCTATTGAATTGCAGCATGTAGAATCTACAATACGTAGTAACATTATTATTTTTGAAATTGGTTGTGTAGATTGAACTCTACATTATTACCACTGGTTATACGTGCAACCACAATAATTTTCAAAATTTGTTACCAGCTTATTCTTTATTTAGGGTGTAATTTGACGTTCTAGTTATAAAAACCCAAGGCAGAACCAATCTTGGAGGTTGGTTTTTTTTTTTTTTTTTTTTTTTGGCAATGAAAGTTAGTTTCAATTACTTTACCAAGCAAGATGTAAGGAAAAGAAAATTGTTGAAATAAAGCTACCGAGCCCAACCAATGATACAAATTTAAATAAATTATAGACTTATACTAAAGTCGGGCTACATGGAAACGGGTTATATTGGGCAAATCTTATGAGGCTGAGAATGAAAGTCCAGAGAGATTCACAAAAATCTATCATCCATAAGACCATCCATTTTTAAGGAGGTTTGCGGAGCCAATACTTTCTGATTCAGATAACGCAACACGTGGCAGTAACCCATTAGCCACAACATCTAAAGCGATAAGGAAATGGATTATGTTGTTTTGAGAAGCACACTGTCATGTCATTCTACACTTTTATTACTTGCCTCCAAGAATGGACTTATCTCACAAGCTCATGCTAGAATTGAGACACAAAAACCTGATTACTCAGTAAGACAACAGACAACCGAGCAGCAGATATGGCCTCCATGGTTATGACAGCCTCTGCATTCCCCAACGGCTCGGCCGTGATCGCTGCCAAGCCCACCGTGAGCCGCTCTGGCCTCATTGTGGCCAAGGCCTCAGCTGGCTCCGAGGCAGAGAAGGTGAGCTTGCAAATGAGCAAGAACAAGGAAGAAAGCAGCAGTGGAAGGAGAGACTTGATGCTTGCCGTAGCCGCTGCAGCCGCCTGCTCAGTTGCCAAGATTGCTATGGCTGACGAGCCAAAGTCCGGAACCCTAGAGGCCAAGAAGAAGTATGCTGTCGTTTGCGTCACGATGCCAACTGCTCGCATCTGCCGCAAGTGAGGGAGTCTCCAGTTTCATTGATCCAGTTAATGTTGTTGGTTGCTGTTGTATATTTGTAAAACTTGTACCTGCTCGTTTTATATCCTCTATTTGGACAATCCAGTTCTTCTGTTTGCCTCTTTTCCTCTTCTTTAAATCCAAGGCGCCCCTTTTTCATTTTTACGAGCTCTTTATTTTTTTTTATTTTTTATTTTTTGGTCCTGAGTTGATGAGCAATAACCATGACAAAAGGAATGTTCTGATTCCTGTATGTTATACAATTTATCCGTGAGTTCATTGTTTGCCCATGTCCTCTTCCACAGCATAACATTAAAATATTGCAACACTTTAAAAAATCCATAATCAACTTCGTTATCGGCTGAATTTTCCGACATTCTCATAATCAAAATGCGGCGGAAACTGAAATCTTATAACAAAAATGATAGATTAAGAACAGACTAACAACTCTTGAAAAGGGATACAAACACCAAAACTTGCAACATTTTACAAATCCATGTCAACAATAACAAACTAGAAGGCAGCCTTCGGTACAAAATAATATCTAATTTCGCAAGAAATCCCTTCCCGCTGTCACTGAATAATAACAGCTTGTAAAGAGAATTGGAGCTATTATTCCTCGGTTCACCTTAGCTCTTTTTCTGGGCAGCAACATTACTGCAAATTGTTCATTCACCTTTCCCATTTGGTTGGGAAGCAACAAAATTGCGAATGACTTCAATGGCTAGCTGATGCGCGCTCTTATTCTGCAGCCTTGCTAGTTTATCCATGGCTTCGTATGTCTCCTTGTCTGCAAAGAGCTTCAAGTTATGGCGTGACGCAGCCACCACTGGACCCTCCCACTTGTCGACCAATTCTCGTAGCATCTCAAATCCCTTACAGAACAAGAGTCCAGATCAGTATGCTTGGCAATGATCCAAGTGATCAAAACATGTTCCACGGGGTTTTTAAGCAAAGAAGGAAAGCTAATTTCCAGGTCTAATGTCAAATTTACAAAAAAGACAAAAAATTAGTTTTACCACTCACCACACGGTTTGTGAAGTCACCGAATGATTCTTTAGACTGCCTTTTGCGTTTCCAGTGATAAAACAGCGGTTCCAAAACTTTTTCAAGATCCTGAACCTTAACCTTGTCCAAGAAGGTTCTTGCTAGTGAGGTTTGATTGGGTGTTCCTCCAAGCCAAATCTATTTTCAGTGAAAGATACAAGGAAAATCAGTATCGTTTTCATGATCAATTTATGTCGAAGCGGAAGATCTAAAAGGGAAAAAGTATTTGAGCAAGCGCTGAAGATACTTGATAGCTGTTGGGACCATCCCCGACCAGTCCAAGTTCAGCCATGTATGGTCTGGCGCAACCATTAGGACAGCCAGTTACCCTTATAACCACAGATTCTTTGTACTTCAGACCAACCTGAAACAAAAAACAGCCAAATATTATGCACAGTCCAAGCTGTATGACATCAAATTGATTCTGTATGTTTGGCTTTTCGTCGAATCACTAAAGGCTTGTAGCAATACCTTCTCAAACACTGCTCGAACTCGCTTAAGAAGGTCAGGTACTCCTCGCTCTGCTTCAGTTATTGCCAGTGGGCAAAGTGGCAAGGCTGGGCATGCCATTGCCGTTAAGTTGAGGGGATCTACATACCTAGGAGTCTGCATACAAGAAAAAGTGATCAGTATGGCGTGAATCAAAGAAACATATAAAAACAATATTTGTGGACAAAACAGAAAATTACCAGTAGACCAGCCTGCGCAAGTGTTGTAGTAATGGGACGTTTCCATGCATTACGAATGTCACACAAGATAATATTCTGATTTGGTGTTAGTCGCACACTCAAACCATACTTCTTAATGACCTCCCTCAATGCCTTCTTCATCTTCCCCCCAACACGACCATTATCAACATGGAGTCCACAAAATAAATGGCCATCGCCCTACCAACATATCAACAACTGGTGAGAAAATAGGGCAACAAAAGAGAAGGGTGAGAAAAACAACTCCAACAGCTCAACCGTAAATATGAAAAGAGTAATCCTTCTAAGTAGGAAAAGAGTTAGCTACAAATAAAAATGTGCTGGATATCAGTATCTCAAACCTCAAAATCTTGCATATCTATTACCATTTGTAAATCAATGAATGCAACAAACCTGTTCATGCCATCCTAAGTAGCTTTTAAATTCCCACTTGGGTAAGTCACGGATAGGCTCAAATTTCTTTCCATAATACTGCTCAACAACACTTCTGAACTTTTCAATCCCCCAAGAGCTGATTAAATACTTCATTCTGCTGTATTTACGATCATCCCTTCTCCCATTCTCTCTTTGTGTAACAACAATAGCTTTCACTGCGTACAAAATATCCTTTTTGGGCACGTAACCCAATGGTTCCGCCAGTCGGGGAAATGTGGTCTCCAACCTATGTGTTCTTCCCATACCACCACCAACCTGCAAGAAAACTTATGAGGCTCACATTTTATTCCAAAGAAATTAAAATCAATTATCAAACAAACATGATCATCTTACATATATATTGTATCCTTGAGGCTCCCCATTATCATCAGTGACAACAACAACACCAATGTCATTCGTCAGAAGATCAACCGAGTTGTCAGTTGGCACGGTAACAGCAATCTTGAATTTCCTGGGCAAGAACTGCGTTCCATAAATGGGCTCAGGCAAATCAGGAAAATTGGTCCCATGCGAATTATCATTTCGGGCCTCTGTAACTTCGGGAGGTTCAGCCGTCATGACTTTCTCTCCATCCACCCACACGTCATAGTAGAAACCAGACTGAGGAGTCAACAGCGCTGCAATGTTCTCTGCAGTATGCTGCGCAAAGAGATAATCTTTTCTCACAAACGGAGCAGCGGGCGCAAGCACATTCCTGTTGAGATCACCGCAGGCGCCAAGAGTCGAACCCATGCTTTTAATGATGCTACTCATCACCGTCTTGAGGTCCTTCTTCAGAACACCATGTAGCTGAAATGTCTGTCTGGTTGTCAACCTAAGCGTCCCGATTCCAAACTGATCGGCGAGATCATCCATTGTCAAGTAAAGTTGGTTCGACACTTTCCCGCAAGGATTTTTGGTGCGAAGCATAAATGAGTAGTTCTTCGGACCACGGTCATCTCTATTGTATTGTTGATAGCTTCCATGGAACTTGATCAATTGTGTAGCAGCCTCGTTTATATTAGGGGCATCTGTTAATATCTCCTCATTAAGAGGATATCTTATAAAATTGCTTTGTTCTTTGAATATTTCAACCTTACTACGCTTAGGCTCTGTAACAGTCTCTGGTTTTGCCGGCTGCATATAGAGAGAGAACACAAAAAATAAATAACTATACTCCGGAAAATCATACATAAAATGACCACACGACAGGAGAATTTTTCAAAATTTAAAAATATAATAGAAATGAGCTTCACCAAATCTGATAAAAGGGAAGGAAAAAAAAGGGGTAATATTACAGTTTTTTTTTTTTTTTTTTGTCTCAAAGATTTA
The DNA here is from genome assembly GCA_025413485.1 of Ficus microcarpa. Lineage (NCBI taxonomy): Eukaryota > Viridiplantae > Streptophyta > Magnoliopsida > Rosales > Moraceae > Ficus > Ficus microcarpa. The sequence goes on from CM046377.1 coordinate 27,653,527, forward strand.
AAAACTAGATTCAGCTTGCAAAACTAGTTCACTAAATCTACATTTTTCACGCAGCAAACAGAAAATGAAAGAAATTAGAGACAAACAAAGAAAGTTAAGATTTTGATGAACCTGGACTAATTTCCGAAGCTTGCTTTTTTTTTTTTTTTTTTTTTTTTTAAAGACAAGACAAAACAAAAAACCTCAGAAAGAGGACAGAAACGAAAGGAAATTTCGCTACTTTTCTTCATCTTTTCATCTCAGCATCCAAACAGAGCAACAAAATGAACCCAAAACCACAAGACACAGATCAAAAAGCTCCAGATTGCGAAACGGAAAACCAGAAAAAGAAAAAAAGAAAAACGCACCGTAGAAACGGCTCGAACGAGAGAACGGGTGGGAGAAGAAGAAGTCCAGAAGACATGCAAGGGACGAGTGGAGAGTGCCAAAGAGTTGGCGGATTTGAGGCCATGAAAGCCGCCAATCTGAAGCTTGGGGTCCTTCAACAGCGCGGTGTTCGCAGCTCCGAAGGACGTCGTCGTCGACATCGCCGGAGATTTTTAGCTTATTTTCAGAGCTTTCAAATTCAGGTGAGGGAATAAAGAACCCTAATTTTAGGGGGTCAAAGGAACTGTGTGAGTGAAGCAGAACGATAGAAAGAAAGTGGCGTCATGGATGATGATGGTGGTCGAATGATGGTGATGAAGAGAAAAGGAGAAAAAGAAAATTAAAATTAAAAATGTTGGCTTTTTTTTAATTATTATTTTGTATTATTAATATACTACTAGTTATAAATATCTGGAATATTTGCTGTCACGTGTGCCTGACACGGGTGCGTTTTGGTTTAAGGGAAAGACAGAAGGCCTCCCACGCTCCTTAACTACGCGCTGCCTTAATCGCATGTAATTTAGACAGAAAATGAAAAATGACAAATTGCAATTTTGTTTGCAAAACATCACCATTCTCGTGAACCGCACGCTCATTACGAACAAATGTAATTGGTATTTCCCAAAAAAAAAAAAAAATTTGTAATAGCAAATAATTACTGTTTGCATTCAATTTATCATTTGATTTTCTTTTTAAAAGTGATTATCGCACTCCTTAATTACATAAAAGTGTTCAAATCACTTCTTTGCGTTAAAAATTATTTGTAAAACCAACTACATAACTGAATGAATGGTTATATATTTTAATTTCTTCAAATATATTGAAATTTTCTTTTGTAAATCTAAATTTAAAACTGTAAGAAATAAAAATTATAGATTTTGCAAAAAGAAGCGGTCCTTGAAAAATTTAAAAAAAAAGTTTATTCATAAACTTTTTTTTTAATTAAGGTAACAGAAAGGGCAGAGGAGAAGTCCAAGCGCGTGGAATTAACCTGGCATGTAAAAGGCAAAAGTAAAATTGGGAACCTTGGTGGATTGAACTTGGACGGAATTATGGATCATTTTGCATTTGCTGGGGCCCAGGTAGGCTGCCATGGTAATTATTAAATATATTTTTTAAGGCAATTATTAAATATTTTGCAAAAGCAAGGGTGGTGAAATTTCCAAAAAATAAAAAATAAAAAATAAAAAAAAGAAGGCGAAAAAAAAAAAAGAAGAAAAAAGAAAAAGAGACACCATGTGAAAGAGGCAATAATACAGTAATACAATATATTGGGGCGGCCAAAGGAGTTGGCAAATGTATAGTGTAGAATGTAGATGAACGAAAACAAAAATGTTTTACCTTGAGCTTAAAAAAAATGTAGATGAAAGAAAAAGAAAAAGAAAAAAGTCCTCCCAAACTTCCCTACTTTGTTTTTTACTCTCAAATTAATGACCTATATATATGTTGGTTGATCATATTGTCACGCATTAAAAAACTTAAACTATTGACACAAATCCCTGTTTTCTTTTCCCCACAAGTTAAAAAGAGAATAATTGTTTGCACTCCATATTTGTTGAAACTGTCTTTTCTACAATTTTTTTTTTTTTTGGTTAAGAACTTGCATGCTATTTTATGTGTATACTTCTAGTCTATATCAATATCAACATAATCTGGCTTTTTGAATTTTTAATACAATTTTCTTGGATTACTCTTGTTTATACAATAAATTTATAAGATCGGTTCCACTTCATCTCATGAATTCTAATAACTCTCCATTCACCCCTAAATCTTGAAGTCTCACTTAACCCTTTTTTACTAAAAGTTTAGTTAAAATTCAAAAACGAAAGAAATAAAAACTCTATCTTGTAAAATCATTCTATTAAAATTTCTACTAAAAACAAATTGAAAAATACTACATAACCGCATTGAGCTCTCTTTTTTTTTTTTTTTTTTTTTTTTGAACATAAATCCTATCAAAAAAGATTTAGAAGGACTGATTTAAAATTTAAAGGATAAAATAATAATTTTTAAAATTTATAAAGTAAAATAAGAATGATCCTAAAATTCAGAAAATGATTGGAATAACCCAATTTTCTTTAATGATATCGAGACTATAAAATATGTTCCCACTTCATTATGAAAATTTTTTTTTTTTTTTTTTGCAGAAAATAAATTATTAAAAAAGAAAAAGTGTTGCTTTCCCAAACACAGCCCACCGTGTAAGGCCATTCCTGAGACTGTAAGGTTAGAGTAAAGCTTTTAAACAAAGAAAGGAAGAGGTTAGAGAGGCTGACCTTCTCAGTTCTCATGTGATCTATTTTAAAGAACATATCTCCCTTATGGGCCAGTTAAACTGGCTAGGATTGCGGTAGAATTTTTCTTGGACCACTTTTGCACTGGATATTATTATTGTTAGTATCATGAAAAATGAAAAAAAGAAAAAGGGAGAAGTTTGTCTTTTTTCCTGTCATGTTGTGAAATTTCCCAACCAAACATAGATAATTAATAATTTCCCTTGAACAGCACATGCAATACAAAAATGCTAAAAGAAAGCATCAATTAGAAAAATCATACTCAAATCAAAAGGGGGCAAACTAGGCCTTCAATTTGGATTATATTTACAACCCACAACAAAAAAAAACAAATTGAGGTCGAAAATAAACACTCTCACCCATCTTCTCTCTCTCTCTCTCTCTCTAACCATTTCACTTTTCCTTTCTTCAACAACTAACCCAAAAACAGACAAATCCTACTCAATATATAAAAAAGGCTATTTCAGAGGGATTACTAAGGCCACTTAACTCTGATCCAGTGATCCTACCTATTGCAAAAGGTCTATTAGAGGAAATGAAACGAAAAAATACAATAACTTCATGAACCCAATTAAGAATAAAAAGAAATTCTTCCGTTTTTTTAGCGTCATTCAGTTTCCGATAAATGTTTGGTTTATCTACCCTCGTTGGTTAATTGTAAAGAGCCATCCCTCATCAACTTCAAGCTGAGGCTGTTAAATCTTTCCCGCGAGTACTGCCTGGATGCTTTTCTCCAATCAGTACCCGCTTTCATCATAGCAGCAAACTCCCCGTAACTTATTCTTCCGTCCTGAAATATCACACAAAGATCAGGTTTCTCTTCCAACGAGCAAGCATTTACAATGTAAAAAATGAAGAAACGTTTAAACAAAGTAGTTCAGATGACGGAAAATTACTTTGAACCCAACATGAGTTATGACTTAAGCCAACGTGAATACCATAAAACTCACCTTATCTGTGTCCACATCATGCATTATAGCACTGATAACTTCCTCACTATTGGAGTCAACTTCATCATTTAAAGCATTCCGCAGCTCTTCAATTTCTATATAACCACTCTGGTTTTGATCAAAGAATGCAAAAGCTTTATGCAGATGCTCGTCATTAGCCATTCTTCTCAAATGAACTGAAACCGCAACAAACTCTCCATAGTTCAAAGCTCCATCACCATCAACATCAGCCTGTGGGGATCAGATTGATTTGTGAAATTTAGTAGCTACCAAAAGAATCAGAAATTGTATGTTTTTAGCAACAGAGATCCAGTTTTGAAAAGAAAGATGATCATATTCTCCATCTGTCTAACTTTTACTTTTTTCTTCTGCAAAGAGAGGATTCCGGTGGTAAAAACCTTTTAACAGCTAGATAAACCATGTAAACTAATTGGGATAATAATATATCATCCGTAAAACAGTTATTTCATTATCTTTTTAGATTGCTATTCCAGAAAAAGAAAACACAGTTGTTCACACAAATCAGATTTCAGAGTTCAGCGTCCTATATTCCAACTCAAGTTCGAAGTGGGATGCGCATGAATGGACTATATGCAAGTCTGTAATGGCACAATTTGATACTTACAGCTTCCATGAGTATTTGAAGATCAGGGTCAGGAATCTGCTGGCCAAGCTTTTGCAAGCCAATTCGAAGCTCCTCAAGATTCACCTTGCCTTTCTTACCATTGTCCATCATTTCAAATGCCTCTTTTATGCCAGCTACTTCCTCAATTGACAAATGTTCAGCTATGACCTATAGGTAATATATGGACCACGGATCATTTGAAAGAAATTTCCCAGTTTATAGGGCAAATATTTAGCCAAGGTTACTAGAAGACCTCCATAAATGCCTCATGTTATATTCCAAACACAATAACTCAGACATTAATCAAAAGAAAGGAACAAATCATTACCCCTAGAGCTCGTTTTTTGAGCTTGTTCATAACAGAAAATTGCTTGAGCCTTGCTCTCACTGTTTCGCCCAGTGGGACATTTGGAGCTTTTTTGGCATTTTGTAACCAGGGATGCCCTGCCACAAAAGGTTTGGGAGAATTGTTATTAGGAGACAAACCTTAGGCGCATCAATAACGCATCACGTTGACAGATCAGAACATTACCAAGTACTTCCTGAGCCGTAAGCCGTCGCTTTGGGTCAGGATCAAGCATTTTCTTGACAAGATCCTTTGCATTATCAGAGACTCTAGGCCATGGATCCCTCTTAAAATCAATGACTGAGCGAATAATTGCCTGTGCTACCCCTTGTTCGGTTTCTACAAATAAAAACATTTACCCTATAAAGAAGCTTGAGAAAACATTCCATGTTAAAAAACATAATTGCATGAAGTCAATTTGATGATCCACAACAAGAAAACTAGGACTAGGAAAGCAGACAGCTCCACAACACGTTTTCAACTCTATATGGCATAGTTGTCAAAAAAGAAAAAGTATCACACTCTTGAAAGGAGAAACAAACCTGCCCAAAAAGGAGGAACACCACAAAGCAAAATATACAGGATAACTCCAGCACTCCAGACGTCCACCTCAGGGCCATAATTCCGTCTCAGAACCTCCGGAGCCATGTAATAAGGACTTCCCACAATCTCATTAAATCGTTGCCCTGTACAAAAATAGAAACTTTAGCAACATTCTACCTAAAATGAACAAATGTTAAGATGAATAAATGTAGCGCATTCGTAAAAGTACTTGCCATACCGGGTTTAAAGAAAATGGACAACCCGAAATCAATTGCTTTCAATGGAGAATTTTCCTTCTTATTTGCAAACAGAAAGTTCTCTGGTTTCAGATCACGGTGCATCACCCCATTTTTATGACAATTCTGCAAAGCATAATGCACGTAAACAAAAAATACCAAGTAACAAGATCAAGTTCACCATCTGTTCGACAAAATTCCTGAATAAACTAAACACGTCAAAATCAAACCTGAACAACTTCAACAATGGTCCTCATAACAGCTGCAGCTGCTCTTTCCGTGTAATGCCCTCTCGCAACAATGCGATCGAACAGCTCGCCTCCTTCACACAGCTCCATCACAATATGAACCGCATCTTCGTCCTCGTATGTGTCCTTTAACGACACAATGTTCTGGTGATTGTGCAAATGCTTCATGATCTCAACCTCTCGCCTCACATCGTCAATATCCACCGACGTCCTCAGTTTCTTCTTCGATATCGATTTGCATGCAAACTTTTCACCCGTGGATACATCTGTGCACAGATACGTGATCCCGAATTCACCTCTCCCGAGCTCCCGACCCAGATCGTATCGCTCTGAAATGTCTCCACCCGTTGGGTCTCTCAAGACCCAGAGCTTGTTCCCACTTACATTTTCGCTGATGACTCCATAATCCCCCGAAAAGGGATTAGGTTTCTTCTTGTGTTTCCTGTTGTTCTGTGAAGGAGTGCTCGGCCTTGCACAGCAATTTCCCATGAAATCTCTTCACAAAATTTCCCTACTTTCTATCTCTGAATTTCAACAAGACTCGAACAAAATCCAAATCTAAGCGCGGAAAATAAATTAAAATCAGAACAATGGGCATCATTTGCACCTCTAATATTGAGATTTTTTTTTTAATATAAGATTTAAAGAATTTGAAATTGCAAATAAAAAGTGCAAATATTCGAAAAGCGAACGACAAAACAAAAAAACAAACATACAAAAAGCGAGCGAATTAAGGAAAAAAGAGCTAATTTGTTGTTTCCGGTAAATTTTCCATATAAAGCACAAAAAAAAATTGAGAAAATGTTGGTTAAGAACAACGTACCTGAAGAATTCGTGGTGATTTCTAAGGAGCTGAAAAGGAATTCCGTGGAAAACCCAGAAGGTTTTATTTTATTTTATTTTATTTTTGAAGAAGAAAATGAGGTTTGACTAAAATACAAGAAATGCAAGGTTTTGGGTTCTAGAATATAAAGAGCTTGAAAAAGAAAGAGTTTTGGTATGAATGAGCCATGGATTTCGAGAGAGAGAGAGTCAAAGCTCTTTTGCAGAGACTGCTTGCTCTCTCTTCACCCTTTTTTTTTTTCTTTCTTTCTGTTTCTTTCTCTAAAATCCAAATTTTTTTTTCTTTTTTTCTTTTTCTTTTTTCCTCTGCAATACAATTATGATGGAGACAGACAACGGCTTCTTCGCTCTCATTTTTTTCTCTTCTATTTTCTTTTTCTTTTTTTTACACCTGTCCATCCAATAAATTTTTCACTTTTTTTTTTGACCTTTTTTATAAAATAAAAATATTAACTTTTGTCGTTACATAATATATATATATATATGTTAAAAGGGTACGTGTATCATTAAATGATACACGATCAAAAACAATAATTCTTATTTTTCTATTTATATTTTAATAAAGATCAAATATAATGAATTTTTATTTTTGTAGAATTTATACAATTAATTTTTGTTTTATTATTAGTATCATTTTTCATTGCTTTGAATGAAAATTTTGATGATGTTTCGACCAAATTTGGTTGAAAAGGTGAACTATCTAGAAGGAGTTTGGACAAGATATTGGTAGGGCATATTGTAATATAACATTTAGTCAAAAATATTGGAGACAACAATTTGGACAAAATCGGGACCATCAAAGATGAAGCAAAATGGAACAGGTCTCCTTTGATGGAAGGAAAAAAAAAAAAAAAAAAAGTAAGGATATGGTATGATGGGCCAGGAAGGCTTTTGGCCCATTAATCTTTTGCCGCGTTTTGTACGCCACTTAGACCGAAGGCACCAATTAAAGCAAAGTTTTGCTTGTCCACTTCTTCTGAAAATGTTTGTTGTTCTAGATTTTTGGTTCAATTTCAAGGGGGGTAAGAAAAAAAGGAAGGTTTAATCGAGACCCAAATTTCTTGTAGACTGTCAAATTTTAAAGCAAGGAAAGACTGCTGAGTGTTGACAGAGAGGACAAAATTGTCATTTTATATATAGATTGATAATTAACAAATATTTTATGTGAGGTAAGTATGAGCTACAAACGACTAAGAAGTGATACTCCAACATGGGAAGACATTTGTATAGGTCATTTATTTTGTGATAAGTTATAAATCTCACACTGTTATGTGATTGAAAAATTTTGACCCTAAATTTGTTTGAACAACGAATGAAAAAGTACTTTTCACGGAAAAAAAAGGCGCCACAAACAAGCTTTTCAATAAAGCTTACGACGGTCACTTTTAATTTACAATCATTCCGTAATGCTACACCAATACCACACTAAACTTACTTATTGATTACTAAACAGAGTAACGTCGTTTTGGAATTAAACACATTTTGTAGTATTGTCAAATACTCAGTTGTTTTAAGTTATAATTTTTTTTTTTAAAAGCACAACAAACGACAATTTTTCTAAAATCTACAGTTTTACCAAATTGACCGTTAGACTGCGTTGTTAAACTGAACGAGGTACAAAAAGGATTCAGGCTTTGAGTATCCACCCTTTTGGTGTGGCCACTTGTTTTGCAAACAGATACATTGATGTTCAAGGTCAATGTTCATGCTAGGTCTCTTTTCGGGATGACACAAAATAGGATATTTCACAGGACGTAATGGCTGAACCAAACGGAACGATAAGGATTATGAAACAAAATTGTACGTTTTGTTCACAATATTACAATATATAGTAACATGGTTCATCACTCAACTAAGAAGTTCTACTCGGTGATCTGTCTTTCCACAACTTTAGTTGGAGCTTCCTCAACTCCATCAATGGACGGTTTTATAACAGTATAAAACAAGACATTGTATAAGATGGTGATAAGAAACAGAGCACCAGCCGTATAAGCTAGAAAAGACCCTGAGAATTCTTCTACTTCTTCTTTTGTTTGATCTCTCGGACTTTTAAGATTCACCTCGGAAGCTGGAAAACCATATTTAAAAACAAACACACATTACATATCATAAGATCCTAAAAATAGTAAATGCTTTTAGGTAAAATTTTCAAACACTTGCGTTATGAGAGCGAGATAAGGAATTCAAGAAGCTATTAATGTTGAGATTATGTTTTCATGGTTGACACAAGTCTTCTACTTGACATTTACATGGAGTTCACAACTTTGTTTACACTATTACATTGTCACAATACATGGCTGAAACATAATTATGACGGAATTCATTTCAATATTATCTTAACAGACTCTACAAATCATATATTTATCTTCTCCCTCAACACCTATCACTTGTCTCTATGCACTCAAACCATTTCTAGCTTTCACACAAGTACCGCATATCATATTTATATATATATATATATATGCATATATATTCTTCATGGTAAAGAGAATAGCAGTATCCAAGACTAAATTGAGTATCAAGAGGAAAATATATATACATATATATATATATGAACTTTACGTCTTAAGATAAGAGTATGATTTCCGATGACAACAGTTAAGGTATTTGGAGTAAAAAATTGAGAGAAAAAGAGAGAGAGAGTACCCTTAATTTTTGGAGAGCGGATTTGTTTTTGGGAGAGAGATTGGAGCTGCTGGTCAAGCTGTTTGAGTGCTTCTCTGGCCTTATCTTTGTCTACTTCAAACTGTTCCCACTCCGTTTCTCTCTCTTCCTCTCTCTCTCTTTCTCTCTCTTTCTCTACCCAACAAACCAACCGGGAACATACAGAAGAAGAAGAAGAAGAAAAAGAAAACTTGTGTTTTCTAAGAAAATCATTCCCAACTAATATTACTTTATTATTATCATTATTATTATTATTGTCGAAAGAAAAAGAAACTGGCTTTTGCGATAAGCAATACAAAGAAGAAGATGAAGAGGAAAGCATTCGATTCTTTTTGAAGTGTGAAAACCCACATCCACAGAACAGATTTATTTTTGAAGCTATAGATTTAGATAAAGAGAGCCTTAGAGGGGCTGTCCGGCAACTGAGATCCACGTGTGAGCTTATAATTGGTTAGCTCTGACGAAGCTGTGCCATATCATCAGTTTTACATGAAAAATGTTTTGATTAATAAATACGGAAAATATCTTTTTTCTTTCCTTTTGATTTAAGCAAAAAGAAATTAAATTTAAAATTAAAAAAGGCCCATCGAAGAGCGAATGGGACTGCCAAAGAAAAAAAAGGTGATTTCTTTTTTATTTTTTCTGTTTAATTGAGAAAATTAAAAAGACAGAATCGGAGGAGTGAGAGAGAATCAGGGAGAAGAGAGAGAAATGAAGAAATCGGGGGGAGCAGAGAAGAAGAGGGTGAGAAGGTCAGCCGGAGCTGTTCAAAACGGCGGCAGAGATCCCAATTCCGACACTCCTCCTAGGGTTTGTTCTTTCTCTCTCTCTACTCTCTTTCTCCTGATCTAGGGTTTCTCATACAGAGAGGAGGCAATTCAATTGAAACAGGAACATTATTGATACGAAATTACGCAGTATCGTATATATACATATACGTTGTTAATTCTTCTGGTTTGGATTCAACAAATTCCAAAGCAAAACACAAAATTTAGTCGTTTTTTGGTTGCATTGGACAGGTTTGGATATTTCTTTTTCTTTTTTTTTTTGTTGTTTAATTTTGATCTTTTTTTTTTTTTTTAATTGTAAATGGTTCAGAAACAGGGAGCGAAGAAAGATGTGTTTCAGGTGTTTTCGGAGAAGGTGAGGGACCACAAGGGTTTGGAATCAAGATGGGCTGTGTTGCAGGAGACCCGAGTGGAGTATTTTCGAGGGAAGGATTTCGTTAGCTTCTTGAGGAATCATCCGGAGCTCAAGGATGTTCTGGAATCGGATAGAAATTTAGAACCTGAAGACATTGCCAACTCTTTGTTGAAAAAGAATCTCCTTGTGCGCTGTGATCGTGTCGTAAAAACCGTTCGTCCTGGCAAGAAAAAGCTCTCTACGTGGCCTGCCCACTTGGAGATCTTCTCTGTAAGTTAAAAAAATAAATAAATAAAGGAATTCTCGATATTCAAATTCAATTTGATGTCCTCTTTATGTGTTTCTGATTCTATATTTCAAAGAATGCTTGTCTAATTTTGTAGTTTTTTGTGATTCTTATGTGAAAATCATAAATGGGCGTTCTATCCATTCGCAAAATTACACATTTGTGTTCATTTCTAAAATTCCACTCTGAACGGTATGATTATAATGAAATCGACCAGCCGGGGTTTGATACCATCGGTTTTTTGTGCTGTATGATTATGTTTTTTGGTTTGTTGATTATCAATTGTTTATTATTATTATTTTTTTTTCAGAAGATGATTTAAAGCGTGTCTTTCTGAATATTGCAGCAAAGTGATGGATATTATAATAATCTATTGCAGGATCAAGTATTTTCTGAAAACGATGCCTTCTTTGCATGGACATTTGTTAAACGGCATCCCCTCTGGCAGACACTTCTATCGTTTTTCTGGCCTGTGCTGACTCTGGCAATTTGCTTGTTTCCCGTGTATCCCCATCGGTGCAAGCTAATAATTCTCTACTCATGTGCGGGGCTGCTACTGCTTTTCTTGTCACTGCTCTTACGTAAGTTCTCTGTGGCTGATTATTCCATTATTTATATTCTACCCATATCTGTGATATCTTATTTCTTTGGACATTCCTATGATGATAACAAGATTGGAAAACCAGCGTAGTCTGTCTTATTTTTTCTGTTTGGATATGGTAATTACTCGTCCGAGCTTTGGTGGCTGTTGAAAGTTCTTTTTTTATGATCAAGTTGTATCTCAAACAGCAAATACATGGTGTTCTATCTGTAATCTTCCTATGTTCCATGTATTGTTTGTTTGTTGTTGTGTATTTGATTGCAAGGAGGTTTATTCAAGATATTATCTTAATTTGCAGTGAGGGCTACAATGTTTGGTCTCTTGTATATTGTCATTGGAAAGCGTGTTTGGTTCTTCCCCAACATTCTTGCCGAGGAAGCAACATTACGAGAGTTATTCCGTTTCTGTCCTAATAAAGATGAGGAGGAACGGCCTAAGTGGACAACAAGGCTTTTCTATGCTGTAGTGGCAGTAGTGGTCATATTGTTGCTGAGACACCATGCTCCTGATGAGGCTGCTAGAGCAAGGTCAGATTTACATTTGCTTATATTAACCAAATTTGCTACCCTAGTTTTACACAGACACAATGGTACACTTGTAATTGCCTTGAGACTTCGTGCGACAAACTCAGTTTTAGAGATCTTGATATTTTGATCTTACCTTACGAAAGTGTTGCTGTGTTAATGATGCTTGCTTCGTAACCTGCTTTCTAGCCCTTATCCTATTGTGGCTTTGTCTTGTCATGATCTTAGATTTTGCTATTACGTTGCAGGTATCAAAAACGGGTGTCAAACATCATTGATGATGTTCTTGAGTGGTCCCCAACATTGGCTCTGTCTGGGATGATGGAGAGTAAGCAAACCGTTAATGTCACAGAGTCTGATAGTAATTTTGCAGGTAGGAGCAAAACGAATCCTGACAGGGAGGCTACCCCCGATGAAACAGGTGTGGACTCTGCTTCAGAGCAGCATGAAGCAGAAGATACTGAAAACCAAGAGGAAACAGATCAACATAAACATCACGATCACATATAATTATAAGACCGTTCCCCATTAGCGGACTATAGAACCACATTTTCTGTGCTCAATGAGAGTGTAAACCATGTAGTAGATGAGCATTATAAACTAGATGGTTACAAGTCCGTGTTTCTTTTGTTTTTATGTACAACACCAATCTATGGATTTTTTCCCCATAAGGATTTATATATGGAGAAGGACGATTTCAGAGTTTTTATAGTGAGGTTTTATATAGATTGTCATCTGCCAGACTGCCCGCCCTTAAACTGACCTTTTTCTTGACTTCCTGTATATATGTTTATTTTTCGAAGTGCTAAGATAAGATTTCATGTATCTTACTTTTAGGTGCACTTGAAATCATAACACCAATCACATTTGCTTGGTTACTTGGATTTACCCCAAAATTATAGGCGCATATAATTGACAGGACCCCTGTTTTGGATTGAAAGATTGAATCCAAGATTCTAACTTTTTTCTACGGTGTTTTAACTTAGAGTTCATTGTTCATTGTTCTAACGGAACATTGAAAATTAGGTGGTCCATACGAGTCTCGAGTTCGATCATATAAGCCCGAATAGCACAAGGACAATTTAACGTTCATTCATTCAATATCCCATTTGTAGCACAATCAGAAAGAAAATCCTAATAGACAAAGGGATGAAAAATAAGAAAAAAGAAAGCAAAGGACCAAACAGGTTTGTACAATGAAAAACCGGAGTTGTGTTTGCTCAGCGCTCTCTTTCTTTCTACCCGAGTTTTACCGGAATCTATCTTTGTACAGAAGACAAAAACGAGAAGGACAACGTAATGAAGCACCGACTATCAGAAGCCCATCCACCAATCTCTTCTTCCCTCCCATCCCTTCTTCCTTCCCATCCGTGCCACAACCACAAACAAAAGCCAAGAATGATTTGCCGCTTGGCACGTAGATTGCCAACAGTGTTGGACAGATAACCAGGGCATTCACCCCCCACCATTTCAGAAGGGGTAGAATCTTCTGTCCAAAGCACTCCACCCCCGTGCCAAGGAGTCTACTGTATTGCAAGACGCCTGTGCGAAGCTTGATTCGCCGACAGGCTTCCTCGTTGCTGGCCTGAACAGTCCCCTTCCTCTGCTCTTTCACTTGGGCACAAGTGATACTTTGAGTCCTGCATGCCGCCATGATTCTGGTAGCGGCCCTTGCTGTTTATGTAACTGCGTGCTATGTAAGTGTCTCGCACTTGGGACCCACTTGCTTCCTGCTGACCATTGGAGGAATTCCAGGTTTCATTGGAATCCGAAGCCAATGGTTCAGAACCTGATGAACATGCAGACATTGATGAGTGGGCCTGACCAGAACCAGAGCCCTTTTCATTTTCAGCGTGATTCGAAGCATCACCATCATTTTTCTTTGCAAAACGTCCTCCACTACCTCTGGCCCTTCGCATGGCATGCTGGTGCCGAGATTCATGAAGATATGGCTGTGAAAAACAAGAAACCGACAAATTACAGGAGGAATTCATCTCAGTTACAATAGTGGAGGATTTAGTTGATAAGAGTACTCGTAGGTAGAGATGGCTATGTATTCATTCAATTATAATTCCAACATAAATATTATTACCAACCACAGTGCAAAAACCAAATCTTTAACCTCTATCTAGGACTAGATCATCATCACAAATATTAGGTACCATAAACAACACAAACTACCACCAACTACATGCTACAAGTTGTTCACCAATATCATCAGCCAGGGACCGTCTTACATCGTTTTACGTGCCCCGGATGCATCCCATGAGTATCAGTGTTGCTCATCAATCATCATCTTCCATCTAGAAAACTCCTGTTGACTTAAACATGGAACAACACAGTATGGACTTGATGTTATGGATGAAAACTACCAAACCCTGATGCTCATGTGTGTGCATAGAAAAAACAATCCGTAACAGGCATGCACAAATCCACACTTGTAGCACATAAGCACATGCAATACGGACTTGAGTAAAGTATTCATGTCTACCTTTCTAACTTTTATCAACTTCTTTTCCAGCTCTGCTTTGGCACGGGCCTGTCTCCGCCTTAGGATCCCTTGGTACTGTTTGGCATTCACATATACAGGCTCTTGTGCCATCTCAAGAGGCAAAGGCATTCTAGCTTGTGGCATTCCAAAGAAAGGAGGATAACCCTGTTAGTTGCAGATATAATTAGACAGGAATTCACATGATAGCATGTTCTTATAAAGGGTTTTCAACTTATTATGGACGCAAGTAGAAACCAAACCACACTACAAGTTAAGAGCAACAGAAATACAAAGACTTATCACCTCACAAGAAAGTACTTTATACATCCAATTGGGAGATCATAAAATTGCAATCCAATTTAAAAGAAGTTACAGATCCAAGCTGGCCACTTATAATTCATTCCTTAGAGCAGCAGGAAATGTTAAAAAAAAAAAAAAATTTTTTTTTTTGAGGAATAGTTTCCATAATACTTTGTTAATCACCAGAAAGTTCATCGAATAAGAAAATAAATTACTAACCAAAGGCTGATGTCCATAAGCAGTCACCATTCCTCCATAGTATGGATCTTGGTATGGATTTGATGCACATGCCTGCAAAATAAAAAGCAAGAAAATCAGGAATACTTCGGTTACCATTTACAAAATTATTCAAGTATGAAAACTTTATAAGTTTTTTTTTTTTTTTTTTTTTTCATACAGCACAGCATTTATGATGTTTAGTATTCATTCAACTATCGGTGTTGCAAGGTATTCGTAGAAACAAAAGGAAGACACTTACAATAGAGTGACCAACAAGTTCAAGTTGTGGAGGCTGTGTGAGGCACTCATCACGCAGTGCTGGCATAGTAGATGAAACATGCTGCATAATTTGGTGTTCTTGCCCATAGTTGCCGACTGAGATTGAAAGTAAATACATTATTTTTGTATTCCAAAAGGGACCATCAAAAGTTCAAGCAACTAGTTTAGTCGGGCCATCATTGTGATATTTCTATTTGCTTTCAATAAACTCCTATATTGGTATTAAAAAAACCCACATTAACTTATCAGGAGAGAGAAAAAAAGATACAATACCTGACCCTGGAGATGCACTAACATGTGAATCTTTAGTGGCATCGTCATCTTCCTCGTTTGGCCCACCATCAGATAAAGAGTGGTCCTCATTGGACTCCGAAGCACCATTTGGGCAGTCCAAGGAAGATGAATTGGATGCATTTCCCGCTGTCAAGGGTGGAGAAATGGGATTATACCCGACACCACGCCACCATGGCTCAGAGTAAGCATTGGTTGGGGTAATATTATGAGAATCAAGCCCAAGTCCATCTGTATTTTGAGACTTTGGCCGCATAATGTCGATATCCTTCAGATAGCAACAAGTCCCTTATTACCTTAAGAGTCACGAACATAAGAATTAAATCAGCAAAATAAGTTAAGGGTAGACTGTCACAAAAAATAAAAAAATAAAAAAAAATTTAAAATAAAACACCCCATAACACGAGCGAGTGGCCGCCAAGGAACTTTCAGAAAATGAACAGAAAAATACATTTGACCATGGTCGCCCAAGTATAAGAAGAATTTGAATTCTGAAAACTGATTTATCACAATCAGGTAAAGTACAAATAAACTTAAATTACATGTATATATAATTTTTTATATAGAGAATACTTCTTGGGGCCCATTTTTCCTATGAGATGGTCTAGGAATATCTCCACCACCTCCTGGTTCTCTTTTTCCTGCCCAAACTGAAAGAAATTTGGCTATTTTTAACAAAGATTTCTCTTGTAGGATTTTGTAATTTTCAATTCGATACTTTGCCCCCACAAGGGTCAAGTTAGACAGGACATTACCTTTACCAACCAACAAACTACACAAAGCCATAAACTAGATCCACTATCTTGAAACATATGTAGTTAAAAGCACTCACAAAAATAGTAAAGGCTTTTTGTTCCCGATGTGAAAACTATCAAATAATAAAACATTTAAATTTCAGCAGGTCCTCTAATTAGAATTAAGTAAATCGAGTTTAGATGCTTCAAAAATCATTTAAACACAATTCAGAATGCCTAAATTTCCATCCTTTTGCAGAAACTAAGTTTTACTGCAGCTCAACCAAGTGATATTAGTAACTATTCAAAGGTGAAGATTCAAAATTATATATATGTACATATGTGTGTGTATATATATATATATATTATTATATATATTTGTATTTCCATTTTAGGCCCCCACTTGTCCTGGCAACCAGAGAAAGCACATATGTGGCAGACAAATTGAATCTAATATTCAAACTACCAAGTACCAAACTCAAATCATTTAAATTAAATCCCACTACTTGTACCAACTTCAAGCTTTAAACCCTCTAGTTCCGTAAGGTCAAGCCAAACTTTTATCCCACCGATAATCAGACTCAGCATGAGTTTGGTCTGGTGCCAAGATTTGAATTGTAGAATTTGGGTTTGAATTGATTCTGCATTTATCAAGGCGTTTGAATTGCCGGATTTAAAAAGTCTAAAAACTTGAAATGTGTTTGAAAAAAAAAAAAAACATTATTTCGTTTACCTCGAAATTCTATGCAATTAAAAAAAATCTCCTCATTTGGACTTATTTGGACTTATCTATGTAAAATTATGATCTTTTAAAGTTTGAGTTGCAGAACTTTATGAACAGTGAAGCAGACAAAAATTGGATTGTGATTTTAAGGTTTAAACCGTGCGTCTAAACGCATGCTGAGTACTCACTGGCCCAGTATCATCTTTCTCGCGCTTTCTAGGATGCCAAACAGAAGCAGAAGCAAAATCCCTCATCATAAAAATCTTAAATTCTCATGGAACTCAACCACACAACGCGAAAATATAACTTTCTTATCTCCTAACAATTCCATGCAAAAACGAATTTCAATGGAATCCAAGTTATCCGAATCCAAAACAGCAAAACTCAAGAAAATCACAGATGAAAAAAACCCAATTCTCCAAAACCCTAGACATGAAACAAAAAGCCAGAAATTCAATATGTACACCAAAATTGAAAAACTTAATTCAAATGTAAAAAAATAAAAAATAAAAAGGGAAAAAGAAAAAAGAAACAAATCAGAGGAACTTACTTGGTGGGATTGGGAAGAGAAATAGCCAATAGGAAACAAAATCCCTATATTTTTGGGGCTCTCTCAGAATCTGAGGGAATTGGAAAAACAAAATGAGTCAATCAAACTTCTCTGCAATTTCTATGTATTTTTTTTCCTTTTTATTTTATTCTATCTTTCTTTTTCTCTCACTGTATAACTGTGGGTGTACTTTGGAAAGAAGAAGCTCTACCCCTATAAATTCCACATTCAAGGCCATGATTGCGTCACCCACCTTGGCCCCACCCGCGTAATGCTTCCGGACACGTCGACGCTTCGGGATTGGAAACCTGCTTGTCCGGTTTTCCTTAGGCAGTTGGAGGTTCGGAGGGTAATCTGAAGGTGGGAACCGGCTGTGGCGGGTTTCCGGTTGATAAGTGATGTTTTTGTAGAGGAGGGGTTTGTGCGGGTGAAGCTATCGTAGCCCTTTTTATTTATTTCTTAAGGAAACATAATATAATATAGATAAAATGGGAAGGCCCACGTGACACGCACTTGACGGGCAAAGCCCGGCAAACGCGTGGCTCCCTGGTGGGGACCACACCAGTAGGTCGATGACAGCATGTAGGCCACGTGTTACTTTTTTTGATATTTTTTTCTTTCTTTTTGTTTTTTGTTTTTTTGGGAGTGGAAAAGAATTTTTATTTTTATTTTTTCCTCCCCGCAGACTTGGTTTGGAAGATAAACGAAAAAATAAAAAGGAAAAGTCTTCTAATTTTCGTAAAAACAAATTTTGTTCTGTCTTAAATCTTAATTGGACATTTTTATTACTTAATTTATGTTTGGTGGATGAATTTAATTTAAATTCAACTCAAATTTTTCATCTTAATTTTTATCTTTTTTTAAATAAAATCAACTCAATACAAATTAAAAATTTGATCTTATCTCAAACTTAATTCAAACACCAAACGAATCATTATAAATAATAACGTAATTCGACAATAACACTTTAGAGATTATAATCTTACCAATAAATTCAGTTCAAAGTCACTATCAACTTTTTTTTTTTTGGGCTAAAGTCACTGTTATTATTTTTTGAATATGAAGTGGGAATTCAAATTTCACATTTTAAATTTACTTCAAAAAGAAAAAAGTTCACATTTTATAATGAAATCAAGTGTTATAGTATGGCTAATCCATCTCTATAATTACGTCATTATTAAATTTTTATATCGTGTAAACTTTGAGATCTAATGATCATGTTATATGGTAGATTGAGTTGTTCGCGCAAGAAGTGCTAAGAGAACTTAAACGTCTGTTTAGGGACACATTTAGCACATGATTTTTAAATTTTTTTTAAAATATTTTTTATTAATTTAAAATTACTTTTTACTGAGGGGAAAGCAT
Organism: Ficus microcarpa; assembly: GCA_025413485.1. Lineage (NCBI taxonomy): Eukaryota > Viridiplantae > Streptophyta > Magnoliopsida > Rosales > Moraceae > Ficus > Ficus microcarpa. The sequence continues at coordinate 27,672,149 of CM046377.1, forward strand.
CTAAGTGATTTAAATTTAAAGACCATTATATAAACATGATGCTAAAAAATTAATACTAAACTTATATGACATAAAATTAAACTAAACTTTAACTAAAATTTGTGTTTATGTTGGTTAAGAATTGAGAATTTTTGTTATGTTGGTTAATAGACAAAAAAAAAGTGATTATTTAGGCAATTTTCTCTTTTATTAATTATTGTTACTATTCACTTCTCAAAATGTTTACAGGAAACCCAAACTTTAAACGTCTATAACTTTGGACTTGATTTTTTTTTAATTACATAAAATGTCAAGAAAAACGAAATAAAATTAATATTAATATTATTTTTTCCAAACCCATTTTAAGTTTTTAAGGTGCGTTTGGTGAATGAGTTTAGTTTAAAATTTTTAGTTTTAATAGTAATTTTTGTTGACTTTTTGGAAAAGACAAAAAATTTTTTCAGAAAAGATAAAAAACTTTTTCAGAAAAAGACAAACCATGATAAAAAAGTACAGTTTAGTTTAAAATAAGATGTAGAGCCAAACTAACCCTTAAACTTTTTTACTCCAAATAGTTTTTTCAATTGAATACATATTTTCAAAACTTCAATTCATATATATTTATTATTTAAAATTACATCTCTAAAGCCTTCTCATACCGACCCTAAGAGTTCATTAATTATTTTCTTTTTTTTCTTTTTCTATAAATGGCTCTTTTTAAGGGCACGTGGGAAGACTAATAAAAATATGTATATCTATAAATTACTATTTTTAATACCTAATTTTGCTTTAATTTTTTAATTTTAACTAAAAAAAAGTAATGGTTAGTTAGTTACTTTGGATTATCTCTTGTAATCTTGTCTTAGCTAAAATTAGAAAGAGCATCTGCTTCGTCGTGTCAACGGGAGCATTTGAAGGAGAGAAGAAGGTGTGAGGTTAGAATTAGAAAAAAGGTAATAATAAAATTACAACTTTATCCTGACAAAATAGATGACGAACACAACAAGCCAAAAGAGAAAGGGACCAAACGGCCTTGCCTTGCTACAGAAACAAATGTTTTACTTTAGATTCCTCGGAAGTTCATAATTTCACTTGTATTTAAAATTAAGGGAAAAAAAAAAAAAAAGAAACTGCAAAATACAACTTTACACATATAAATTTTAAAAAATATTATAAATCTTGTGGGGTTATATACTTCTAAAGTAACACACATCAATTAGTTTCTAAAAAAAAAAAAAAAAAAAAAATTAGTAGTCCATATTCTCTCTCTCCCCAATTCAATCTTGTCAAAGCAATGCCAATGCCAACTAAAAAGACTTGTTTACATGTTTGGACATTCTCTATGTTCTAAGTTGCATATTGGTATTTTCATTTTTTGCATTGTTCATGTCTAACTGTGGACCTCCATCAGTTGGCTACCGCCAATCAGCGTCGGTGGCACCACCGTTCTCCACCTCCTCGGCGTCTCTACCTTGTTGTTTTATGAGTTGTGCCTGAGCCTCCGACAAGGCTCTCTTCACCTCCTCCTCTTCTGGTGTCTCTTGCAACAAAATCTCGTAGTCTTGTATTGAGGCTTCCCATATTTCTAACTATGTACCACACAAATGATATACCCAAGTAAAAAGACATCAGCTCAGTTGATTAATGCCCTTTAAAATCAACATATTCAGATAATCAATTTCAAAATCTCTTGTGAGCTGTTTTGTTCGGTGAATCAAGTGTCATGTCATATTAAGAGTTACTTTAATAAAAATTACTAAATCTAAATAGTGATTGAGGAAAGAAAAACCAATTATTTCAAAATATAATGTATCTCGCTTTTATCTAAGTAATATAAAAGTATCTGGTCATATTAAGAGCAAGATAAAAAAAAAAAACAAAACAAAACAAAAACAAAAACAGTAATTAGAATGCCATAGCCTAACAATCATATGTATAAGAAGCAAAAGTGAATCTACCTTGGCATTGCAATCGGCTCTTCTTAGCCTAGCCTTGCTATAAGAAGGGCGAACATTGAGGGCAGCCGTGCAGTCCTCAATCGCCTTCTCCAATTGCCCAAGTTTGGATCGACACGCAGCACGGTTGCACAACAACACGGAGTTGTAAGGATCACGCTCAAGCCCTTCCCCATAAGCAACACAAGCCTCCGAAAATCTGGACGCCCTGAACAGCTCATTCCCTTTTGACCGAGCTGCTGCCACAGCTCGAGCCTTTCTCATCACCATGCTTGCTTCTCTGTTGTTTGGATCGAGTCGACCTGCCCGTTGAGCTGCCTCTAAAGCCTTGTCGAATCTGTCAAGCCATTGACAAAGTCCAGATGATGAAATTTTAGTTGTCTATAATCTAGCATTTTGACTCGGGTACAGGTGACAACGGCTAAAAAAATGTGTGAAACTTCACCTGCCAATGGCCAAGTCAACTTGAGCCCGCGTCACTAATAAAGTTGCATTACCAATAGGGCCAAGGAATTTAGTACATTCATCAACATCAAACTTTGGACCTCTAATCAATACTTTATCTGCCTCTTGATGTCTGTGAAGTTTCAACAAAGCCTCCGCTTGCAAAATATATATCTTCACAAAAAATACCAAAGAAAAGACTCAGCTCTTCCATGTTTCAAACTTTTTTACGGCGTTTCTTTTACAAAAATTCAAATTGATTATGTTCAAACAAATTGTTCAAACCCATGAACCAAACTTAAGAATGACACTAACTCATAAATTTTATAATATAGGACATTGAAAATTCGCATTAGGATTATCAATAATGAATAGGATTAAAGAATTTGAGAACTAAAATGGTTCACCTGTGGGGCTGAATCTGCACCAGCTGAAATGGCGCACTCGGTTTCCTTAATTAGGTGTTCCAATCTCGTAACCTGCGAGCCTCGGTACACTTATTTAGATGTGTTTGAAGTGATTTGACTTTAGCAAGGTCATATTGGTCAGCCTCTTGCCCTGCATGTTTATAGTGATATGCCGCCTTGTCTGGTTCCCCTAATCTACGTAGATATACACACATCAAAACATATTTTTAACATGAGACATCAAAGGGTTTTTGGCATTTTGACAAATCATTTTATGCCCTAAGTCGTTGAAACAGGCAAAACTCGGATAAAATAGGTCATTGTACACATCATGTGAGCCCCTTTAAAGCGTAGATGTTAAAGTTTTGCATAACAATGGAATAAAAATGTGTTAAAATTTACCTGAGATACAATGTGGCCAAACGATGATGAGCTCTATGATAATGGGGTTCAATCCGAATGGCTTCTCTACACTCGAAAACGGCCTCAAGAAGCCTCCCAAGAGCAGCCAAAGCAGCACTTTTATTGCTCCGATAAGAAGCCTTATTGGGGTCAATAGAAATCGCTGCGTCGTACAAAGCCAAGGCCTCTGCAAATCTCCCACTCTTGTAATCCTCATTCCCCATCATCTTCAACGTCTCCGGGTCCATTCTCGTCGACAAAGCTCTGCACAACGACCCGCCACCGCCGCCCTGACTCTGTTCTTCACCACTCACCTTACTATGCACCACATTCTTTGCCTGTCTCACAGTCACCGGAGCCTCGCGGGTGTTGTACGACGTCGCATTGTTCCCGCCGCCGCCGTTTTGTTGCCGCAAGTTTCCCAGGTTGCCAAAAAGCATGACGTTGCTCGACGAAGCCCGTACGAGGTTGCTGCTTCCTTTGGTCTTTTGATGGTCGACGATCATGCTCTCGAGCTCGCCCGAGATGCCCACGGCTTCTTTGGGGACTCTCCTTCCTTGGTTGACGTAAACCTGATAAGGAACCGCTTTGTTTTGAGGCCTTTCCGGTTGTGCCCTCCGGGTGTTTGGTGAAATGCCCCTCAGGGGTTTTGGTGCTTGCGGCGGCTCCACAACCCAACCCCCGTGCCACCGTAGAAGGCCTCCTCGTCCGAGCTTCCGCGACGTCGTTTCGGGTCCTGCGACGTCGTCGTTTTTGCGTCGCCGTTGGGCGTGGGAAGAGGGCCGGTCGTTGTCGTTCTTCTCTGCCAACTTCGTCTCCCGAAGACCGCGTTTATCAGGCCACAACCGGTTTTCCTCTCCGGTGAATTTTCTCCCATTTCCTTTGTCTTCGACGTTTCACGTCCCGGTTTAAGACAATAAAGATAATCTTTAGCTTACAAAACAGATATCAGATGAGATGTTTATCGTGGGGATCATGATCATCCATGACACCCTTGCTTGGGAACCAAGAAACCTGCTTGAACCCAATATCTCATAATCTTAAGCTTACAAAACAGATACGAGCTTGTATGTTTGACCCCAGGAAATGATATGAATTCAATTCAATATCTGTTCCAAAAAAAAAAATTTTCTTCTCTTTTAATATTTTCCTTGTGTAGGAGATCATGAGATGATGATATCACATGACATGATTAGGGGGGTGTTTGTAAAAGATTTGCAAGAAAAAGAAAATAATATTTTGTTATGTGGAAACTTCAATACCAGGACTTTTTTTTTTCGTTATTATTGTAATAATTTTTTTATTATTATTATTTTTTTTTGGCTTCTGTTTTGTGTTTCTCTGTCTGTCATGGTTTGTTTGGTGGGAAGCTGGACGCAGGAGACTCGGTCTTTGGTGGAATGAGAATCTCTAGATTTTTAGAAATTGGAGTGTATGCCCCTTCAATTCTTAGAGGAGGCCACGTTTGTTTTGGTATACGTGTGTATTTACATATATTGTACATACACACACTGTTTCAAACTTGTGAATTCATATATATATATATATATATATTGCTTTATGAAACTTCCAAAACTAGTTAGAGGAGAGCATTTCAACTTTATTTTATTGTTTTGGTTGAAAACTAATAGCAAATTTTCAACTAGTAATTAAGAATATGCATTGGTGCCGGTCTATATAAATTTATGTTGTTTCAAACCTCATATATATTTTTTTAATGCTTTCCAAAACTAGTAAGAAGATTTCGAGTTTCAAGGGCAATTTTTATTTTATTGTTTTGAAAACCAATAGCAAATTTTCAAATAGTCATTAAGTATATGCATTGGCGCACGTCTCATCTTATATATATATATATTTATTTATCATTTAAGGTATGTTTGGTATGAAGGAGAGAAAATATGAAAAAATACACGGCATATCACCTAGGTGAGGGAAACAAAAAAAAAAAAAAAAGGAGATATTTTTTCTCTTAATTTATTTGGTATGAAATCCCTCTAATATTCTCTCTAATTTAAGAGATCAAAATTAGAATGTATTAAAGGATTTGGAAGTCCTCTCTTAGGGCCGGTTTGGTGGAGTAGTTTGAATTGAGATTTTTAAGTTTTAATAATAAATTTTTTTGAATTTTCAGAAAAGACAAAAAACTTTTTGGAAAAAAAACAAAAGTTTTTTGAGAAAAAGACAAAAAAAAAAAATTTGAATTGAATGATTTGAACCATTCAACCAAACTCCCCTTTAATATTTTCAAACAATCACGAGCGTCAAAATCATTTTCTCTTAAGGAATTGAGAATTCATTCTATTAGGAAAAAAAAAAAAAAAAAAAGGAAAAGAAATGAGATTTCACTTGGTGATTCCTTAATAGCGATGCATAAAAGAAAAAGGCCAAATTGCCCCTCCCCACCCCGTCTTGCTCCGCTACACCCTATAATTTTGGTGTCACGTCATTACTCCGCCAAGCCTCGATTTCAAACTACTTTCCTCGCCATGATAATAGCCGGTCTCGTTTGGGTTTTCCCCGAGCCGCCTGTTTTACAAAAACAAACTGCCTTAAATTCCCCCGCCCACCATGCATTGCTTGTTTTTCCTATTGTATGTGTGCTGGAAATTTTTTAAATATGAATGGTGCTTGATATTTGATTATTTTTTTAGCTTAAAAGTTAGTAAACAAAAAATATACATATATATACTTACCTTAAAATTTAAATATTTTTTCATGTTTTCTTCTAACGAGGCCCAATTACACCAAAACCATCCGTAGACCGCCCACCATTTACAGGAGGTGGTCTCAGTTCAGGCTTTTCTCAAACTGTCATTTTAACAGAACAGATCTACCCGTCACCGCCTGCAAACTGTCTACCTATGCGCCCCCATCACTTATGGGCGATAACCTAGGCCTACAATTAGGCCTCAGTGAGGCCCATTTACGAAATGGCCCACATAATGATGGATATATCTCCAGTGAGCCCAAAAGCACAAATAAGCACAAATAAGCCCAATAGTTTAAAAAAAAAAAAGCCTGGTCTTCAGACTTTTAAGGGGGTCCACTCTTCGGCCGCGTGACCTACAGCTACCTTTTGTTCATTGAAGTTCCTTCTTCTCTCCTCCCTCCTCATTTCTTCTTGCAGTCGGGATCAAGTGGGAACTGCAAGGTATATCTACGAAAGAAGACAAAGTATATACGTGGCCATGCTTTGTGAATGCATAAAAAGCATTTTATAGTTTACTTTTAAAAGAGATTCGGCTGTGCAAAAAAAAATTGATTCTTGACATCTTAAACATTGCAATCCATAACACACCAAAACTAGGGCACCACATAATCATAAAATATTTACGTAATTTTGTGCTTCATTTGAAATGATTGTGATTGCAGATATACAGTAATTTCACCTCTGACTCCACCAAAAATGTAGAGTTCGATTCCCCAACTCCTAAGTTATTTAAAAAAAAAAAAAATGACATTGTGAAACTCTAGACTCTTTGGAGTAGGTACTTAATGACCAAGCTAAACTCCACCATCTTAAGCTTAATCCAGAATTCATTCATCTCTTTTTTAGAAGGCAGGCCGCTATTAATATTGCAGAAACAAAGCAAAAGAAGCACATATTTCATTTAATTTGCCATTCACAAATCCCAAGTCCCTCTCTTCTATCTTATATATATATATATATATATATATAACTTATTAAATAATTCTTCTTCTTCTTCATTTTCTTTTTTGAATCAACTTGATATCGTTGGAGTTTGATAAGACTATAGAGGTGAGTTAATAAAGTTAGAGTTCAGATTTTGATGTTGCTACGGTCTAAAGTTTCGAAAGCAAATTAAATCTCTTTAATTTTCCAGACCAGAAGTAGTATAGTAGTAAGCTTGGACAGCCATTTGTGCACAAAGCATTTGAGGTGTGTCCCTCCAGAGTTCCGAATCAATGCTTTGCTTTGCTTTGTGAAAAGGCTATAATCAAAAGTTGGCAAAAGATTGGCACAGATTTTACCAAAATAATCAACTTTGGGAATCAAGTAGTCTCTATATATATATTTTTTATATATATCATTTGCTCATTATTCCTTTATTATAAATCTGTGATCGACCATGCAAGTTGGAAGAGATGACCCCCTTTCTTTCATTAAAAAAACGATAGGGGGGTTTCAAACGAATCTTATTTTGAAAAAGTTCATGTTGTCTTACGTTGAAGCCTTTGCGTGTAATTTTGAAAAAGATTTTGAGATTAACGAAAGCAAACCTTTAGTTAGATTCTCATCGAAGTTCAGGTATATGTTCCTTTCAATATTATTGCTGAATCATTTTGTAATAATAATCAGGTGCAATATATATATTTTTTAATCTATCTCTTAGTGTTAGTATGTGTGTGTGTGTGTGTATTCGATCGGTTCTCTTGCTTGCCTGCAATATGTTGATCCAAAACTTGTTTTATATTTGGAAGTGAAAATTTAACTGTCCCTGCTAATTATCAGCCACATGCTGTTTAATGCAATATGGAATCCGTTAAAGCAAAGAAGAAAGTTCTTTAATTATATACCTTTAATTAAAATGCATATACATATATGTTAAACCCTTTCATAATGAAGATTATTTATGCCCTAAAACTGTGAGATATAATGCATTTTATTTGCAGGAGGGGTTATATGAGGTGAATCTCATAAAGAAACGCCAAGGAATAGGCAAGTACTTTATATATACACTCTAGCTAGTAACCTTCACATTTTGAATTGGCACTGCAACTCGGTTGAAGCAAGTCTGTTAAGTATCCATAAATAAGAAGAATGATTATGTTAATTATCCACAAAATCTGCCTGTGCAGTTCATTAAGGAAGATATTATACATACACACATATATATAAAAAATTGATCAAACTTCTATAGATAGACATCTTCAGCCTACATATATATATGTATGTATGTATGTATGTATGTATGTATGTATGTATGTATGTGCCGTGCTTATTTCTTTTTGTCAATGCCGAACCAGATTATACGTGTTAAGGCTTTCACTGAAGGAAGATGAGCAGGAATTAATGGTTAATTTGAAGAGAAAAGTAATCGATATTGTAATGGGGTTTAAGGTAAATGTTGCTTATCATAAGTCTCTCTTTATTTTTTATTGAACTAATTATTAATGCAATGGAATTTGCCTTTATGAGATATATATGTGTTATATAAATATAATTAATTAAACTAATCGGAAGAAATAATTAATTTTTTAATTACTACTTTGTCTGCTTGTCAAATTAAATTAATACTATCCATATCATGCGGTAACAATTATAAATCTGGAATAATGATTATATTACTAAGCTCGTCAATATCTGTTCCTATAATTAAAAATTTGCTTATATATATATATATATCTTGGAGATTTTTCTTCCCTTTTTTTGATAAAAACATTAGTAGACTAGAGTATATATATACAAGAAACAAATTATTTGTACACCTCATGAGTCCACTGGCCAAACCGATTCTGTAGGCCTCAAATCGACATAATTGGATGGTTTTGTGACTTTTAATAATACTAAAGTAAAGTAAGTAATACGCTGCGAAAGCACATATGGAATAAACAAACAAAATAAAGTAAAAATAAAAAAAATAAAAATAAAAAAGAAGTCACATGACGAACATTAAAACCGTCACGTGACGACCATTGAAAAATGAATTAAAAGAATAAATTTGCTCCTTGATATGTAGGTATATAATAGTATAACATATTATACATATAATGTATGTAGGAAGGGGGGAAAAAAAGAAAAAGCAATGCCACGTGACGGAAGTTTGAGAATGAACGAAAACCATCAAGGAAGGAGCTATACATAGTCCTTTTAACAAAAGCCTCGGATTCTCTCTAATTAGATTCTTTAATTACCCTCACCCACCTTCTCCTCCCCTAATTCAGAAGGCTTTATTTTTATTAATTTAAAATTAATTTATATCTCACATATACATGTCTTTTTCTACTCATCTGCAGTACCGTTTACTAATCTTTACTAAACTAGATTAATTAACCCCAATGAGTAGACTTGTATACTTTTAACTTTTAAGACTAGGTGTGAAAGTAATATCTCTTGGATTTGGAGAGAATTAATGGTAATTTCTTCCTTTTCTCTTAATTCTAAGATAGGAATTCAAATTCTACACTTTATGATGGAATCAGATATGAAATTACTTAACAACCACATCTTAAACTCAAATCGAGTGAAATTTTGATAAAGAAATAACAAGTATTTATTAAATGAACTGATAAAGAAAGCTACTATATGTGGTTTTGTAATTGGCCCATGCATGATAAAATGAAGGGGTTTTATGTCGGCCTAGCTACATATGAGGTTTAGCAGAAAAAAAAAAAAAAAAAAAAAAAAAAAAAAGCCCCATGTTCAAAACACTGCAGAAAACTAAGGGATTAATTAAGGAAAAGGAAGAAGATGGTTAATTTTACTGTAAGACGTAACTAGTTTGACCCTAAAGTTAAAGAAGTGGACTTTACCTTTCGTTAGAGAAAATAAAAGAAAAGAAAAGACGTGGGCAACCTCGGATTCTAGAAAAGTAGCAGCCATGCATGTTTATATATATATATATATATATATATATATATAAAAAATACATACTTTATAATAATAATAATAATAATAATCAAACTAGCTAAAGCCTGTGTATTGTGTTTGATGCGATATTCCATCATAGGAATTGAAAAAGATCATCACGGCACTCACCCTTTTTACAAGGAGTGATCAGGTACGTCAATCGAAATGCAATTTTCTTTTTATATTATATACTATTGTCAATTAAGCTAATTAAGGGGGCATAATTAGATCCCTATTTTGCATATTCCTCATTCCAAGGTCCTCCTAATTATCTCTTTTACTCTCTCTCTCTCTATGTACATACACACACACACATATATATATATATATGTTTATATGTATATAACATCTCACACACGCGTAAAAGACATTATTCTATTTTTTTCCCTTTCAATTTCAAATAGTAAATTATAAAAAGTTTTTCATCCGTGTTCTGTATCTCTATTACACTTTCACATGCACAGTCGCACAAACAGACACCTCTATATTAATTAAACATTTTTCTTTGAAAAACAGAGTGAACAAATTATATATATATATATATATATGTGTGTGTGTGTGTGTGTTACGGATTAACTTGAATCTTGCTGATCGGACGCCTTGAAATTAAATTTAATATAATTTTAACTCAATCAATGCTCAAATTGTTTACCAAGTTAACTTTTTTTTTTTTTTTTTTATTTTATGGATGCAGATTCTATGACTCCAACTTTAAAAAAAAAAAAAATGAAAATGAAAGCATCATCAGACTCTTAGTCTGGAACCTCCTATCTAGAACTCATTTTTTCTCTCATCCTCTGAGCTAGTCCCAAACCCGTCCCCTCCCTTCCCCTCCTACCAAGTTGTGCTACTCCAGCTTCATGATTAATATATATATATATATATATATATATATATATATAGAAAAAGAAGAGATAGAAAACTACTCTCATTTGTCAAACAAATTTTTTTTTTTTTTTTTGTAAATCTTTGATTATGTTATTAATTAGAGGAAGAAATTTATATGTCATTGAGCAGTGAGTCAATATTTGAGTACGCCTTATCCAGATCCCTCTTGGATTCCCTCCTCTCAATGAGTGTACATACAGACATATACAAAACAAGCCATGTCTTGTGTCGGGTTAATATAGAACAAACAAATTAATACAATATTTTATATAACATCACTCGAAAAGAAAAAATTTTGCATAATCCCAAATGATCAAATTACTCAATATCTGTTATGTTTCCGTTGCGTGTCCTATACGCAGATCAAAGTAAAGATTTAAGTCTATATACGACCAGAGGGTGTGCAAATAAAAGTCTTTTACATGACCTAAAAAATAAATTTGACAGGGGTTCAAAAGGCTATTGGCTATTTTTTTTATTTATTATTATTATTAGGAAAAGCCGAAAAGGGGTTGGGCTACTTTTAAGTTAACCTCATTTATTTATTATTTTGGTGAAAATAACCCCTCAAACAAACATGTTATGTTTTTCTGCACTGGATTTTGACCTTTTATACATATGTGAGAAATGGAGATAAGGTAACTAAAGTTATTATATTTTGGGCAATATTCCAAGTATATCCTCTTTAAGAGGACAATCCTACAAATCACTCCTTTTAATTAGAATGTGGAACCCAAAAATCCCAACAGGTGATATTATAGTCGGATTCTAGTTACAATCATGTTATGTTATACAAATTGAATCTCGAAGAAAATTAGATGAAGCTTGATTGTCCCCGTGAGATATCGCTTTAATGGACGGAAAATTAGTAATGAGAAAATGAACTCTTGAGATGGAAACTTCAAGATAACATGAGGCTCCCACATGGTAGAGATCTAGATGGAGTCGTGATATCTTATTGATTTGTCAAGTTGAGGAAATTGATAAATGGATTGACTTTAGGAAATTGACAAATGAGACTGTTAGGATAAAAATTCCGTCATAAATAGACATGAAATTGAGTATGGACCGTTTATAAATGATTAACTTTTTAAGAAAAATCATAAATTAGACATAATACATATGTATGTATTTATGTATGCATACGGGGTTACGTGCATGGATAAGATGGTTCACTTTATGATCATGATCAAATGGAGAAAATGGCCATGCAACCATATAATTTAAAGATGCACATGCCAATATGATCATACCCAACAAAGAAGGGACCACAGTAGTGTGGAAAAAAGAATTATGTAAGGGAAAGGAATCACATCATTTAAGGGATAAGGGAACTTCTAATGAATGCATACCGTCCTTCACATATTCCTTCCAACATTTATTTATTTTTTCCCCTAAAAGCTTCACAAATAAATGAGATATTCAAAGCTAAATGCTTCAGCCACTATAGTGGATCCCTTCCTTTCTTAAAATATATATATATATATATATATATATATATATACACAACTCTACTTTTCTCACCTCAATTACAGGTATATATCGGTAGTGATCAAAATTAGCATTTTTTTAAAAAATTATTATACAAATATATTAGAACTTTCGTCGCAACATTAAACATGGGTAAGTAGTGTGGTAAATAAATAAATGTACATTTCATTTTAGCTAAGTAGTATCAATATATAAATATATATTGGATTGGGGTGAAAATATTAATTTTACACATTATGACTTAAAAGTCATTTATGGATTTATCCGTCATCTGTAGCCATTATATATATTTATCACTTGCAACTACCTTGACATCAATTAACTAGTTTGATTTTTTTTTTTTTTTGGCTTAAAAGTTCAGAAAATGTGCGATCGACTCAACATATCCCATTATATGTTATCAAAGGATTTTCTCAGATGCTGATAGAAATATTCCTTATATGTCTTAATTGCGGACCCTAACCCTAGACGAGGATTGCGTCATCTAAGCACCTAATGAATATGCTAGTGTTTAGGATATAAGGTGTGGTCCTAAACTCATGCTAAATCGAGTGTTGAGCTAACATTAACAAACTTTTACTTTTCATACCCTTGTATTAGGAAAGTTACTTAGCAATCAAATCTTAAACTACAAACCTTACTGTGATAATTATTAATATTATTAGGCCTCGATGATATATAAAGTAGTTCGGCTTAGTTTGAGTATTATAACATATCATAATTAGTTAGCCACGATTTTTCTTCGAATATTGTTTAATTAAATAAGGATTTTTAAGCCTTTTTTTTTTTTTTGTAAAATAGAAAATAAAGAGAAGATAAGATCATAAGTACCAAAATCCAAAAGATATGTTTGATCTATTATTAGGCTCAATCATAAAGAGAAGGCTTAACTATGTTTTTTGTAGATATCATGATCATATGCAAACATATATATATATATGACCAAATGATGTTTGAAAGGGGAAAAAAAATAATATTCCTTTGCCTTGGCCAGCCAATATAGATGAATACAATGAGTGCCCAAATCAATTTGTCACCCCAATAATATTCTCAGGAAGCATTTTAATTAGAAAAAACAAATAAACAAAAAAAATTAAAAAAGTAGAAAAGTAAGTGAAAAATGATGAGAAATTTCTTGAGATTCCCTAACGTGACAATTATGAACATAACCCGCACGAGTCCTTTCATTGGATTCCCTTATTTGTGCTGGGCTTGGCTTAGACAAACTGATACCCACATATCTGACTACACGATCTCATCACTCCCCTTGAATATTCAACCACAAAATTTATTTATTTACTAACACTAATAAAATATAATATGACAAAAAATATATATATATACTCCCACCACAGTTTTTCACTTTCCCTTTCCCTTTCCCATTCTCATCCTGTGACTGTGAGTGTGACAACCAAAAATATTTAAATAATAATAATAATAAATAAATAAAGAGTAAAAACCCTGGCAACTTGAGCTGAATCTCTGCTTGTTTCCACTCAAAGGTTTGTCTTCTGGCCAAATTGTTGAATAATATATATACATACACATATATATAGATGTATTTGTAGCTGCAATTAAGTGTTAGGCCTTATCATATTGCAGGCCAAAAGCAGAATATTGGTAGACCTTTTGTGGAAGTCTTTTGCAGACTAGCCAGAGAAGTGTCAAGAAAAGAAGACATCTAGCGTTTTGTGGTGCATGTTCCATTCAGTGGATACTAATTATATTATATTCAAACTTTATATCTTATAACGAAGCACTAAAAAAAATATCGAATTAATATCTGTTGACGGTTTGAGTGGTTTGATATAGTAGTACAATAATTCATGGGTGGTGCAAGTTGAATTAATTGTCACAGAACAAAACGGTATGTAGTATGTATATGTACGTACAATTTATGATTGGCGGGTATAATTATAAGCAAGCCCCCACATCAGGGTAAGTATATGTATTATATACCAGAAATAATAGTTGTTCAAAAATATTGAATTCCTAATTACTTGAGGAAGAAAAAGAAGGGTTTACACACAAAAGAAAGTCCATGCTTTCTCATGTTGACTTGATTAAACAAACCAAAGCAGATGATTACAAAGTAAAAAACCACACTATATTAAAAAATAAAAAAAAATAAAAACAAAGAAAAATCAAACCCAACCCATTACAGTACTGAACTCACCAAACCCAGTACTGGTCAGCAAATACATAATTAGAAAGTGGGCAATTTACTAAATATGCCCCAGCTAAACGTACTGATTAGTATACCCTACACAAATTGAAAACCCCAATTCAAATTAGACAAGGGATTTCAAGGAAAAAAAAAAAAGCAAAGTAATAACTGCTTTTTTTTTTTTTTTTGGTCGGAAGACCCACTCACTCTCTCAAAATCAACCAAACAAATTATGATCATCAAAACAAACTAAAGTGCTGAAAATAGAAGTTTGGTAAAGACCATATCTTGGACTACAATTTGTTATCATAATCCTTATAATAACAAAATATTATGAAGCAAAGCACACGTGACTTTTATTGCCCTTTTTGAGCCCTTTTTTTTTCAAACTGAAATACCGCGAAGTGCCAAGTAGAAGAAGAGCTCTAAATCCGGCGGAGCGAAGAAAGCGATTGGAGTTCTTTGAATCGAGCAATTGGAGATTACCCTTTGCTTTTTGGGGCCGGTGGGCATGTTCGAATCTCCGGTATGCGAAACCTCCGGCCTTTCGGCGTCGAACACCCGGTAGAATTAGTACTTGTTGAGACATCATCGACGGCTTCGAACTCTATACCTTCTGTCTTGGGAAAATTATCATCGTTAGAAGATGATCTCGAAGGCGAATTTAGAACAGCTTCTTCTTCACTTTGATGCTTGTTGTTGCTCTTGAGAATAGGACTAGAGGTAGTACTAGTACTAGTACTCCACTTCAACTCTGGTTTTTTACTTCGGGTTTTTCTTGCCGTTCTTGTTCTTGTTCCTCTTCTTGTCCTACCAGAAGGACCCATTTGAGAGAATTGTGAGACAAGTGGAAAACTTTACCAACTACTTAATAACTAAGCTCTTGAGCTCGCTAGCTCTAATGGTACTTTTTGAGGCTTCTAAATTTGACTGAAAAAGTGGAGATAGAAAGAAAAGCTGAGTGATGATCAAAATAGTGGCCCTTTGGAAACAAACCCTTTTTCAACCTAAATTCCTCCACAAGACTGCTTATATATATATATATATATATGTTCTGTCTATATGTGTGTGTGTGTGTATATATATATCTATATAGAAGAGACCTCTAAGTTCTACCTCCAATAGAAAAAAAAAAGAAGGGAAAAAAAATAACACTCTCTGAACACTTTAGAAACGGCCCATACAGAAGATCATGATGATGAAGAAATATGATGAGGGTTCTCTGATAAAATTATTCAAGAAAAGCTAACAAAGCCCACTCTCTCTATCTGTCTACTTTAACTGCTGCTATTTGTGATTAAAGAACCACCATAAACTCCACCCAAAACCTTGACAAAATCATGACTCTCATAATATTGACATGTAAATAAAAACCCTAAAAGAAGGAAAAAGATATAGAAGAGCTTCAGAATATGTATATAAATAAATATATATACATATACAGACACTAATTAAAAGCCTCAGACTTTGTATGCCATGACGGTAAAAACCCACTGCTCTCTTTAACAAGTTCTGAAAAGCCCTAATCAAAACCCTTTTAAGAAGAAACGGAGAGCGAGAGAGAGAGAGAGAGATTTCGAACTTGTATTATATTTGGGGCTTTATAGCGATTAGGGATATGTATAATACGGGCAGGTCTGCCCGTTGCCCGCTGCCCGCGCCAGGAGACAAAGAGAAAGAAGAGAGAGTAGAGAGAGAGAGAGTTCAAATTTTTGTGCGGATTAATTGCAGTATATTGATATTGATTAAGAAAGAATAAGCTGGGCAACTTTGCCCAATGCCCATTATGGTTTTAAAAAGTGATTAAAGACTTTCTTTTCTTCTGTTTGGGTAGGTGGAAAATGCCATTAAGATTTTTTGTTTCCACTTTCCCTCTCTCTCTCTCTCTCTCTCTAACTTTCATATAATAAATAAATATAATGACCGTTAAAATTAATGAGTTTGCTTTTCAAATACTCTCAAGGAATTAAAAAGTTACACGAAAGCCTTTTCTTCTGTTTCGTGGGGGTTTTTTTTTTTTTTTTAATGATTTGAAATTTTATTTGAGTGCCGAAATTTGCGATCTTAATTTAAAATTAGAAGCTAATTAAATTCAAAATCCACTTGTCCCCTTCCAATTTTGCTACGAGTATGAAGAAAATATCATAGTACTAGAGCACAATTTTTAATTGCTACATCAAATTTAATGTTGATTTGATCTGATGGCTAAAAACTATATTCTACAAGTGTTATATATATGTATATATATATATATATATATATATTTAAAGGAAAATTCTACGAGTAGTTAATTGAGAAATGATAACACCAGAGCTCTAAACTAAAGTCAGAAACTAATTTAGAGGGAAAACAAAAAAGATATTTCAAATTTCAGTGCATCATAGGGATTTATGTATAAAAATTAGAATACTTTTGGGCAAAGATGGCTAGACAACCGAGGAACAGTTAATAGTTAGTAATTAAGATTCTCTCATTCATACTTATCTATTTGGTTATAACTCTACGTTGATATTATAATAATACTAATTAATTAGTTTATTAAGTTGAGAAACAATGATAGAGCAAAATGGTTGGGAAAGAGTCAAACACTGTTTTGTCTGCATTCCCCTTGTTTAAAGTACTACATTAATATGATAATCAATTTTTTTTTTTTTTTTTTTTGCATGTTCTGCCCCTCCTTCCCCTGTTTTTTTATTTTATTTTATTTTATTTTTTGACATTTTCTAAAAACAATTTCTGCATTCCTCAGAGTATCCTAAAAGTGGGGGGTTCCAATATTTGTAAAATTTAACCTGGATCAGTTACTCACAGACACAGATAAAACATACCATTGACATGACAAGTAAAAAAAAACAAATAACTTACTCTTGCATGGGCTGATTATGTGCATTGGAAATTTGATCAGTCTGATTTATAGTTTTATAAAACAAATATTTTAGAATTTAAAACATAAAAGTGTCTTTGTAATTGCAAGTGTCCAAAACCATCATCTTCATGCAAAAGAGCAGCAGCTAACTTCTGAATGTATAGAGAACATTTGGTGGCATTCTGACAAGATTGTCGACATTAGACACGTACAAAGGTGATTTCATATACAAATTATTACATTTCTCTTTTACTTGCATAAGAATTTTCTAATTTATGTACTTTTTTATTAGGGAAATTTTACTGCAAGGTAAAAAAAAAAAATTTCTAGCAATTGAGTTCTGTCGATTTAGAAAGGTACACTGTCAATAAAGATATCCGCTTGTTATTAAGAGGAAATTTGGGGAGAAAAAAAAAACTGTTCACAATATTCACAATATATATATATATATATATATATATATAACATTCATAGGAGTTTGAGATTAATGGCAGTGAATGCACTTTTTTTTTTTTGCATTTTTTAGAAGTGGTTGACTTTCACGAGAACTGCTTGGAAAAGCTGCTGCTCAAGGAGGCTGTTATTCACCCAACACTTGGCGGATTACTGGCTGGTCTCACGTGAAAGCCATGCAGTGATTGAGTTGAAGTTACCAACATATTGAGATTCTCAAATGTCATAATGAAACAAAAACCACATCACCTGCTTCTCAGAATTCCCAAAACCATCAGAATTCCCAAAACTTGTATCAATACATCTTGTCATTGGGATTTTAACTATAGTACATAGTCATAGATAAGATGATAAAATTCCATCAGTTTGTTTCCAATTATTTCCCAAAATTTTAAATGCTTTCATTTCCCAACATTTTAAATACCAATAAGTGTTTGGAAAGCAATATTTAAAATGACATGAAACATTGTAAAATGTTGCCTTTTACAACTTTTGGACAAAATTCAAAATGTTAGAACGGGCAACATTTTGCCCATTTGGATAGTTTTTCTACAATATTAAATATTTCCATTCAAAATATTTACATTCAAATGTTTCTATCCTAAATGTTTCTCCCAAATGGTCAAATGGACTCGCCCTATGAAAGGTGAATAGTCTGCGGTAACTTTGTTGCTGTCAAAACTCAAAATCACATAAATAATAATGACATAACAGACCCAAAAAAAAAAAAAAAAATCAATATCACAAGTATATATCAAATTTGTAATTAATTTCAAATATTTGTTTTGCATGGAAAAATCCATCAGTTTTGTCAAGGCAAAAGCGAGAAGCAAGAGAAGCAGAGAATCAACACATAGGCAAATAATCAAACTATATGCTAAGATAGCATCTTTTGTCTAATTCTAATGTCAACAATACAGCTCCTGAATACAAAAAGAAAACTTCCAGGAAAATAGAGAAGATTCTATAAGAAAACATACTACTTCCCAGTCCAAAGTATTAATTAAGCAAAAAGTTCCAAGCAATAAGATGGAACTAAAGAGATATCTAGTACAAGCAGCAAATCAAAGAAAAGCTCCGACAAGGACTCACCGTCCTCTTGAAAGAGCTTCGTCCAGCTCCTCGTGCGATGACGGAAACAATTCAATATATCGACTCCCTAAAGTCATCCTATCCTTGGACATAGCCGCTTTAGAATCTTCTGCATTTGCAAACTCCACAAATCCTTCCCCAGTTGGCCTTCCTTCTGAATTCATAGTAAAATGAATCGAGTCTTCTGACAAAACAAAATCCTTGAAAAACTCGATTATATCATCCTTGCCCGCAGAAAATGGCAACCCCCTCAACCTTAATACTCCTGTATGTTCGGCTGAATCCTTCCCTTCGTCATAAGATTTAGACCTTGGTATACTTTGGCGAGGGGAGCTACCACGAGTTTCAAAAACTTCACCTGCTATTGCCTTGTAATATTCCTGCCTCTTACTTCTGAACACTTCAACATATCTCCTGCCCATGTTCTGCCTATTCCTTTGGAGTGCAAAATCAACCTGAAGAGGATACCCAAAAACACAAAAAGCTTCCCCCGTGAACTTTCCATTCTTGTGCACGAAAAGAACATCAACTATGTCCAGACCATGGAAGAACTCAGCCACATCAGATTCTGTACAATCAAATGGAAGACCACGCAGTCTGACAACAGGGAAAGGTGGAGGCTGTCCTACATAAGCAAAAGGAGCTGGATTGTACATAAAACCTGGACCAGGAGAAGTTCCATAGAATGAAGAACCCTGTTCAACTAGCCGCTGACGCTTTGCACCCATTTCACGCCCATCCCCACCATCAGGATATTTACTTTATTTCCAAATAATCATGAATGAACAGAAAAAAAACAAGGAAACACATCAACAAATTATGCATAGCACCGAATAGATCAATATCTTAAATTGAAGGCAATTAAATGCACATGTAACAACCTTTCTTCGACGAGAAACATCTATAATTTTGAAAGTAAGCAAAGGGAAATTCCAAAATGCAGTTTTTCTAGACTTCTAAATCATCTCAAAGTGGAGCTTCAAAAGCAGACGAACTCATATTTAAAAGCATATCAGCATCAATTTAACATGTCCCACAACACTTCATAACCGTTTCAAATGAAATCATCGATTGCTCTTCCATGAATAACAACATTACATCTCATTGACAGAAGCATGTAGGCATGCAAGCAAAGATAAACAAAGTGACCATACTAAACCAGAAACACCACCATCAGAAAACAAAGAAAGCAACTTGAGGCAGTAGTGCTAAGTTTGGCATGTAGATTTGGCCCTTAAGCATGTCTACATTTCAACAAACAGATAACTTCTTCTGCCACTTACTTAAAGTCCACAACACTTTATGCATTCAAGTTTTTCCAAAACTAATTAAAGAATACCACCCATGATTTTTATGTTTCAAATTTAAATCAGTTTGCTTA
Source organism: Ficus microcarpa (assembly GCA_025413485.1). Lineage (NCBI taxonomy): Eukaryota > Viridiplantae > Streptophyta > Magnoliopsida > Rosales > Moraceae > Ficus > Ficus microcarpa. The sequence continues at coordinate 27,692,266 of CM046377.1, forward strand.
CTGAGTAAATTTCAATTAGTTCCAAACTATCATTCTTAAACCCACCCACCCCCCCCCCCCCCAAACAAAAAAAAAAAAACCAAAATGGAAGCAACACAAACAATTCAACAACATAGAGAATTCCCCCGATTAATTTCATAGATACAAAACTTAACCAGCCAGTTGTAAGCTTACAAGAAGTTCATTTCCTTCACCAAAACCTCCTCGAGTGAAAATAGTAATAATTACGATAATATCATTAATAATTAAAACACCAGGGCCCATTACAAGTAACCAACCTCCCAAACATGGGTTTTGGATTTACCACCAATTCATAATCATTCATATACGATTACTTTTCTTGAATCTTGATGCTACTAAACATGATTAAACCAAACAAAAAAAAGGGAGAACTTCAATGGAATGGCCTATTCCCACCAGTTCACAATCTTCACAAAATTCAAACGAACTACGCTTTGACCCACATATTAACCACAAAACACGAACTCAATTCCACCTTAATTTGTTCGAAACAGGAATTTAACAAAATAGAATCAACTTAATTAATCCGCAAAAGCATCCAAAGAAAAGAAAAAAAGGGATTAAACTACGAAACCCATAAAAAGATATCCAAGAAACACAAATGAATAACCCAGATTGAACGAACCATGACGAAAAAAGAAAATGAAATCTGAATTTGAATCAATTAAACTACGTATACAAATAAGATACGAAAAAAGACGAGATCGGAACAGCAATTTGATAAACATAATTAAAAAAAAAAAAAAAAAAAAGAAACTGACTAACCCTTTGTAGAACATTGTTTTTGGTATCGTTTTCTTTCCTAATCAATCTTCAATTTGTTTCCACTTTCAAAAAACTGACTGTAAAAGAAAAGGCACTTCCAAAGCTCTGAGCTTTCCTGTGTGTAGAGAGGGAGAGAGGGGGGGGGGGGGTGTGTGGTGGTGTTGCGGGGCTTGCGAAGTAGGCAAATATGGGGACGCCGCTGAGCGACGGCTTTTCGGAGGTTCAAACGACGTAGTTTCACGTGCAGGTTAGTTTGCATTTGGGTTATGGGAAATTGGGCAAAAATAGGCCCAAGTTTGTGATTGGGCTTGTAAAATTTTTTGGGCCGCAATGACAACAGGCCCAATACAAATGTGGACTTCCTTAAGTGCGGGTCAAAATTGAAGTAAAACGTGGACGGGGGGGTTGGTAAAGTTTGGTGGGAAAAGTGATCGAACTGAAGTTAGACAAGTAAGGAAGTCTCGTTTAATTTTTCATTAAATTAAAATTAAAATTTGTAACTTACAAGTTATATAGTCAATTATTTAGAATCTTTAACCTTATACGCATGGATTCGAAATCTGTGGAATTCATCGATCACTCGTTCATTTGACGCGTGCATCTCAAATTCCTATATATTACCTTTTTTTGTTAATAAACTTTTGCTTTTTTTGGAAGGGAAATTTTCTTTTATATTTGATTTACCACTTAAGATAAAAAGAAAAATATGTTAAAAAAAAAAAAAAAAGATATCAAGCAAACTATGCTTTTAAAAATTTTCAACAAAAAAAGGATATGCTTTAAAATTGATGAAATTAGAAAAAGAACATATACATGTATAAATGTATAAATGTGTAGAGGCCTCTTTTTTTTTTTTTTTTTTTTTTAAATGAAAATTTCCATTACTCTAGCTAAAGAGATAAAAATAAATAAATAAATATCGTATTACGTGAGATAAAACCTTTAAATAAGAACGGATCCATTAGTGAAATTTGATGATGGGTATATACCTTAGCATAATGAAATTGAGTACATGTAAGGTTTTTTTTAACAAGACCCCGATAGTCGATGGAATTTCCCGATCAATCGAGGATCAAGACTCAGTAGCATAAGGGCTACTACTAACTCCGCATAGAAATAACTCTAGTGGGATTAAAACACCTTCAAGACTCAAATTTGATGAATGAACAACCAACGCGGAAGGTGGATAAACCACTTCCGTTATTAAAAAAATAATAATAATAAAACACCAAAAGAGAAGACAACGAAAATATCGTCATTATAACATATAAACTTACAAACCGTAAAACAAAAATACCAAACACATAGAGTTATTGTCAATAAAACGAACCACATCGTTAGAAGAAACTGGGTCATCGAAGTTGAGCTGCTGTTGGATATCCCCAGTACGTATAACTATATACCACCACTGACTATCTCATTCCTGTCTTGTCCCTTCTTATAATGTTCATCGTCTTGTCACAGACTTGCCTATGTAAAGGCCTCTTTTAAGTATGCTATTTTTTTTCTCCCTTATTATAATGCTTAATTTTTCATAAAGTATGATGTTTTGCAAATAGTATAAGATAATGTGTCAAAGGATAATAGTTACTTTGACTCGATAATGTCATTTGTCATCAAATATGAGATTATGAGTAGAAGCTTATCTTCCACATTATGTACGGTAAATGAAAACATTATTCGAAAAATTAATCTAAAACAGAAATTAGAAGTTTATTCAGGACAGAAAAAGAAAAAAAAAATCTTTACAGGGCAAAAGAATATTAAACGAAAAAGAAGGTAAATCCACGGCAAAATAGTGCGAGTGGGCAGACAAAAAAAACGTCAAATAATAGTGTCGTTTACTAGGAGGAAAACCGAAAACATTTAACTCGTTTGGACAAGGCAACCGGAAGAATCTCAGATCCTCTTACGTGTCCTACGCATTTGGAGTAGAAACCGTCCAGGTGTGTAAACCAGAAACAAATATTCAAGCCGAAAAAATAAAAATAAAAAGGAACAAAGTCTGAATTTGAGTCCTTGACACCTTTCAGTGGAGAATTTTGGACCTCAGATTTTTCTCTGGTTTAGCTTCACGCATCTTCATAGAAACATCACCCCCTTTCTATTTCTACGCAGTTCTTCTGTTTTTAGCTCATGAAGATCCTCTTGAATCTTTGACTAACTACAATCCCTAATCTCCCATTTTCTCGGATACCCACTTGCTGATTCTCCGCTTTCTTGTGGGTATCCCTTGTTTTCTCCGAAAGATTGGTTCTTGGGCACAATTTTGATCTGGGTCTTTCATTACAAAAGAAAAAAGTTGGGTTTATTATTATTATTATCTTTTATTATATTTTTCTGGAACTTCTAGGAATATGGTAGGGGCTTTATTCGTGGTGGGTTCATCGGTGGTGGACTCGCATACTTGTCCTTGCTTGTGCGTAGACGCTTTGCCGACAAGTAATTTGAACTTCAACTTCAAAAGCGTCGGAGATAATCTGGTTTTGCAGAGGAATCCGGTGGGCAGGAAGCAAATTGCCAAGCCTGTTGGGTCGTCTGCGGCGGCGGCGGCGTCGGAGTTGAGCAGTTCGTTCATCGATTCTGGGCTTGACAGGCGGCTCTCGGCGAAAGCGATTCCGGGTGTTGCCTGTCGGAGTTGGAGGAAACAGAGGAAGAACCGGAGGCTCGTCATCGTCAGTGAATTGGGTGGCCAGTATGAGGACAGTTTTGATGATGTTAAGACGGTGAGAAGAACACCAACCATAATTTGGATGAATTTTGTTTTATATGTTCTATTCTATTTTGTCTTGTTTTTATGTTTATGGTGAAAAGTTTGCATGTTTAAAGCCGCCAAATCTGTTGACAGAACCAAGATTATATAGTTAATAGATGAGCTGCTAAATATGCGTGTATTTGCAACTGCCTTTTTGAAGTTACAGGATTGTGATTCACAATAGTTTATAATATAGCTTTAAAAAAGTAACTCTTGGTAGAAAGTATAGACTCATGTCCCTCTAAACCAGTTTGGAGATACAGTTCATGTGTATAAGCCTTGCCTCTATTTTACCCAAAAAAAAAAAAAAAAAAACATTGACTTTTTTTTTTTTTTGCTTTTATTTGTTTAATTACAAGAACTTTGTTTGGTGTCAAAAGCATTTCATGCTGACTAATTAATCTGCCTGCAGCAAATACTCAATTATTTCACGTACAAGGCTGTGAGGACCGTTCTGAACCAGCTGTATGAGATGAATCCGACACAATATAGATGGTTTTACGAGTGAGTTTAAGTTCAATGTTTTGTTCATTTGTTTCGGTCTCATCCTCAATATGCATGTTTTGGCTTACTGCGGGCCGTTTAACCAGAACACGTGTTAAGCACGACTTACATTAGGCTAAAACAGGGCAATCTTTTGTCTAAAAGAAACTTGTGAATCAATTACAATTTTGAGCTAACGTTGGTTCGGTTTGAAACTGTAGCGAAAAGAGACATTGGACGGGACGAAGAGATAATTTTAGAAATTTAACATAATATTAAAACGACCAAATCCTAAACAATCCTAATGGATAAAGTTACTCATAATTTCTTAGTTAATTCATTACAATATATATTCTTGCAGCTTTTATTCTAACGCACCCGCCTGCTATATAATGTTGCTTAATGTGTTAACTAACTGCTTCATTTCATTTTGGACAGTTTTGTTGTCTCAAACAAGCCCGGAGATGGGAAGCGATTCATCCGCACCCTTGGGAAGGTAGTTTTCTTTGACATAAATGGTTTAGCAGCAAGGAAAATGTAGAGGAGAAATTCCATCATTGTTTATCACTATTTTCTTGTTTTTTAAATTACTTTCTTCTGGGACCCAAGACTCAAGATGTTGAAAATAACTTTCGCACCCAGTAAACAACAATCGAGCTAGCTTCTACTGACTTTCCGTCATTATTTAGTAAATTTAGACCAAAACTTCACAATTATGTGGAATTTATGTACCTGCTCTTGCTTAAATGACGTAGTTTTGAACTAATTATGGTTATATCGCTTTTGTAAATTTCCAGGAGAAGCACGAGCTCGCCGAAAGAGTTATGGTCACACGTCTTCATCTCTATGGTAAATGGGTCAAGGTAACATACTGAAAACTCATTTTGAAGTTTATTCATAATTTGACATTTAAAGCTTAGAAGCTTGGAAAAACTTTCGAAGGTAAAACCTTTTTTGTTCTCGTTTCTTTTGTTGCGGTGATGTAGAAATGTAATCATGCCGAAATATACAAAGAGATCTCTGACCAAAACTTGGAGTTGATGCGTGAACGGCTGATACAGACAGTGATATGGCCTTCAGATGACACGAACACGGAAAAGATTGGATAAAAAAAACAAGCTTTCGAAGCAGCTGCAACTTCGATATATAGTTTACTTTCGTTCTTACTCTTATTGTTCCCTTAGCGTTGGGTTATTTTGGCTTCAATATAATCGAGTTTAGTTTTCCAGAGTCTTATCATTTGTATTATTTTCACTCAACCAATAAAAAGTATTCACACTACCGTATTTTGTAACATGCATACATGTTGTAGTGTTACCAAGGGGGTAATATATTAATCTGCATACTCGAATATTCAACCAAGTCGGAGATGCACAAGTTTGTTTTTTTTTTTTTTGGTAAAATTATTCATTTAGTCCTGAACTGTTAAGTTTGTAAAAGTTTAACAATCAACCTGACAGTTTACTTTTTTTTTTTTTCCTTCCGATAAATGGGTGAATAAGTTCACCATAGAGATCAGCATTAGAAAACGACCAAGCTAAGAAAAAGTTTCAGACTATACAGAGTACCGACTTGCGAACCAAATAAAGCACGAGTTTGCATCTACAATGGTCAAGTTGTACAACATCGTAGCGAAGTTCCTGTTTTCTTCGTCGTGAGGACACTATCATGTTCTCACGAGAAGATGAAATCTTGGCTGCGAAACGTGGATTTGATTATTGACGTGAAAAGCATGAGTTGCTGTCGGAGTCATTGACTAGAAAGCCAACATGCACTGAACACGAGCAATAAAAGATTTCCGACAGAGAAAGGATAACCACCACCGAATCAAGTGGTATAAAATAATGCCAAAACCAATTATTGACAAATTATGGACTCAATCGAACATCATACCAAGTTAATCCGGTTAGAAGTAAAATTCTTCTCACTAGCCAAAGGGAAAGTGTCTAATCTACATATAAACATTATAACAACCAGCAATTTAATGATGTATGATAAATACAACTTCCAACAAATCCACCATTCATGCGTGTTAAGAAAAATAGCATCGAGATTTACTCCAAAATAGGATGCATCATTCACCTTAAATATACAGATTACAGAGATACAGCATCATTCTTGCGCATAAGCATCAACTTAGACACTCTTTTGGTTCGACCGTCCGAGAACGTGTAATTTGCTGCTTCAGTGGTAACACTAATAACATTAGAGCATGCTTGCTCGGTACCCCAGCTTCCAAAAAGTCATTGAGGCAAATAAAAAAAGAAAAAAGAACACAAAATACGATAGTCCCTTGAAAAAAAGATTAGAACCAATAAATTGCAACTAAAAAGAAAGAAAGAAAGAAAAGAAGATCGTGTTGGGTAAAAAAAAAAAAAAAGAAAAGAAAGAAAGAAAGATGGATAAAAACGATGCAATATGACCGATAAAATGGGTAAGTTCCATGACCATGATACATGAGAAAAAGGAGAAGGATAAAATGGGGAGTGGGGACCAAATAACAAACATAGGAAAAATGGAAAATAAGAAAATTTTAAAGTTAGCCTGTCAGGAGTACCCACAAGAATCATAAAGCGTCCACACTGCTCAGACCAAAAGGAAAATGTAAGCCATGTGTGTTAAACCTGCAAAAGTAAGAGATAACGATGGATGCAGAAATTGGCTCTTTAGAACTGCAATTTCTATTTTCTTAAATCCAAAAGTAAATCGATTTCATATGATAACTGGTTGAAAGCAGAAAATTTTCATACAAGCACATAGGTACAGCTAAAACAAAAATCGACAGTCAGCCTTATTGACAAAGCTTCGGTGTACACTCTTCATCCTTAAGTTGGAGACAAAACTTTAACTAGCTGTTTACCAATCACTTTGACCTAAAAGACATCTAACTGCTAGAGCCTGGCTGAATGACATGGATACTTTATGTTCTTAAAATATACAGAAAAAAATTTCATCTCGGAAATAGCCCATTCCATTAGGATCGGTCACAGCTCACAAAGATGTCAAATAAATTTTGATTGAAGCATACCATTTACTTGCAAGCCGCAGCTGAGAGGCCAAAACATCCATTCAAAAAAGTTGAGCAAAGACAGAACTGCAACATCAGTTTTTTTTTTTTCCTTTTTTTCTTTCTTTCTTTTTTTTCCCAACCTTCATGTTTAACCATCACCAAAAGTCATAAACTGCCCTAGTGCTGTTCTTACACGAAGCTGCAGTTCAAAGAATACAAGAGTTAACAAACAAATTGATTCTATTATACATACATATGTATATACAAATCCAAAGTCCAAGGAAGGATGAGCAACCTTTACTTCTAGGCAAGGATCATTGACCATGTTCTTCAGTTGAGAAACTATGCCAGCATTACGTAGTTTTTCTAGCCGACCAAATGCGCCAGGAATTGAGGGAAAAGTGAGATTAATTATGGTCCAGACAACAGCCGCACGCAGCTGGCTGTCACTGCTCTGCAGAAACTTGATCAGAAATGATTGGGTCCCATTGTCTACTTGCGGAACAAGTAGGTGCATCACGGCTTCCTTGTGAAAATCATTCCCACTTGTGACATTGCAGAGAACATACATTCCCTAAATAAGACAGGTTTCAGAAACTCCATTACAAGGTGAAACAACAATGAAAAGTAAAACACCATCACATCTGTGATCCGCCCCATCTCGCTAGAATATGCTACCCGTTCTGGCACGGTGTTTATCAGCCCAAACAAGATTTAGCAGTTCCAAATGTCCCCACTAGAAATGTATTCTAACCTGTATCCCAATTTCAGCATTAAAAGCACTCTGCAATTGCCTCCCAATTGCATCTAATAGAACACCATCTTCAGCAAAAACAAATTCAATAGAGTCCATACATCCATCAACAAGATTACGGAGAAGGCCAAGAGCTTGCTCCTGGACCGAAGGCTCAGAATCTGTAGGTCACAAAATAGACCAGTGCTTATATGCATGAGTAAATTATCACCGTAGTAAGAAATTTTCTAAAAGTATCTTGAACTGCCATAACTAAAACAGTAAAATATTATCATTACCACAGACAAGGCTTGCTAATAAGGAGGCTGTGAGCTCCCCAAAAATACTTTCTTTACGTGCGTAGTCCACAAGGAACACCAAGTTTCTCAAAGCCCCTAAAGCATTTAACCTCAAATCTGAATCCATTGATTTTGACAACTGAACAAGTTGTTTTGCACCTCCACATTGTATAAATATGGTCCTACGTTTTGAAAAATCAACAACTATGTTGCCAGTAGCACGGAGAGCTGCAACCTGTAAAAGGGGCATTTATCAAAATTTGTTGCAACTACAAATATATGCATAGTTGTCAAAGGACAATTTTTGTTAGGCACCCTAAAGGTTAAAATGAACGTATCAGGTACAATTACAAATCCCAATTACCAAGTCATCTAAAATTCTTAGGGATAATATCAACTGTACGTTTATCATACTAACTAGCAATTGGTTCATAACAGAACTGGCTATATGCATATCCGAATTCTAAACTATTTTACCCACCACAGGAACAGACAACCACAGGCTATATTCACACAGGCACACACAAAACTTAAATGCATCTATATTCATAACCACAAAAAATGCGATGACAGCAAATTTAGATATTAGGTTAACAAAGGATTGCCATAAATCATTTGTCATTTTTTTTTTTCCTCAATAATACCAGATACCACCAGAATGTTTGATGGCTGTAAAGTAAATATTTATCTCACTTTCATGGTCGATGGCTCTCAGCACTCAACCAGCAATGATGCATTTACAACTAAACAAGGGTTCACAACTAAAATTAATCTCCATGCCATGTGAAAAAATGAGTGTAATTTTAAAAGAGAGAAGAGAACAAATAACAAGCAGAGAGAAGACATGATAGTCAGTGATTAGTAAAGCCATACCTGGACAGAAGTACAAGGGTCATGTAAAAGACGAACTAAGGGTATGATGATTACTTCGTCCATGAAATCTCCTGCACATAAACTCTGGTAGGATAATTTCTCAGTATAAATCGTAGATAAATTCCAACGTAATAAATCAGGAGCAAGTATTCCTATTCCAAACCTTGATTGATCGAGAGATACTTTTTAGGCAAATGCAAGCTGCAACACGTACACTGGAACTATCATGATTCAGAGCATCAATTACCAAGTTCAAGGCCTGTGTTCATGGAAATATTTCGTGAGTTAAAATTTTAGTGGAAATATCACATGCATTTGTACACTCAGACGACATCCTCAAACTAAGTCCAAGAACTGAACAAGAAGATGAATGAGGAATCCAGGACCCTAGTCAATGATATTGCTGAAACAGGTGACTAACCATACAATTGGGAAGAACAAGCATCCATTAATAAATTTACAAACAAAGAAGTTATTAAGTTCTAGTAAATGGTCATACCTTCAAAGAAAAAAACTTGGACCTACAGCTCTCCAACTTTGAGCATAGATCAGCCATTGCCAGCAATATTCCTTCAAAGCGTTTGGGATTTAGTGCAGCTTTCTTCAAGTAGTTGTACAGTTTATCAATGGCATTCGCCTCAAATGCTATTTTTTGCATATCCTCCTTTTCTGCTATTAAACTAGACAAAGCAAAGGAAGCTTCATCTCCGACTTGACCTGGATCATCATGAAGCTCTAGCAGAAGATGCACCAACTTGGTTTTGATTCCTATATCTTGAAGATAGCAAGGAGAGGTGTTCCTTATAACAATCAAACACATACTGGCAAGTAATCTTGTCCGAGGATACCTGTCCTTTGTTAACGCAACCACAGAACTTAGAGCTCTTCCACTTTCAGATCCAACAAAAGCCGAAACAGCTTCAACATTGTTTTTAACAATTGTGGCTAAAGATTCCAAGCTAGCATCTCTCTGATTTAAAGATCCTTCAAGAAGGCTAATGAGTTTCTTTAGAACCCCAGCTTCACAGAGTGCTTTTTGCTCCAAGACGGTCTTGCAAGAATGCATTATGATGCTTGCACCAAGTCCAGTTACATTTTCATTCTCGCTATTCAATAACGAAAGAAGAAATTCCATGTTTTTTCGTTCGAAAAAATCGTACTTTGGAGCGAGTTTTGATTGGTAGATCATTCTTAAAGAACGTGCACCGGAGTCCACAACCTGAAGCACAAAGTTCACCAACCTAAGTCCTGATGCTTAAAATACATATTAACCAATCCATAACCTAATTAGGCTCTTCTAGCTCCATTCATTCTTATTATCTTTAATTATTTGCAACAGATAGTAGAATAAAAACAATAAATTGAAATCAAACAAAACAAGTACTCACAAAAGGGAAAAAAAAAAAAAAACATTTCAACTGAATTTAACGAAATTGTATCAAGTAAATCCAATAGAACCAAAATAATTACTTGTTGTTAAGATAAATACTTGACATTTTCAGCTTAATTCATCCAAGATGGAGACCATTCAATCTTATTCCATAAATAGCATTTTCCGTACATCTTCCGTCAAAACGCTTAGAAGACAAGCAGAGGCAACCGGATCAGGAAGAGTTACCTTCTCGTCGGGATGAGACAAGAGCTTGACGAGGCTAGGGAAGACTCCGGCATCGAGAACGGCTCGGACGCCAGCGTCGAAGCCGCAGGCGAAGCTACCGACCACGGCGGCAGACTGGATGAGGAGGCTGGAGTCGCGATCGGCAGCCGAATCGGCTGCGGAGGCGAGAATATCGGCGACGGCGGGGACCAAGCCGAGCTTGATGAAGGAAAGCTTCTTGGTGCGGTTACCGATGATGCGGTTCTTGAGGTCGCGGAGAGCCTTGACCTGGACTTGGGCGTCGGGAGAGGAGAGGCGGGGGAGAAGGTCGGAGTGGTGGCGCGCGGTGGCCGGAGAGGCCGAAGGCGGTGCCGGAGCTGAGGCGGAAGCAGAGGTAGGCATCGTGTCGCAGAAGCCGGTGGATTGTCATGTGAAAGAAGACAGAAGAAGCGAAGCGAAGCGACCGAACGAGCGAGCTCCGCGGGAGAGAAGCTATTCCCAATTGCCCTCCTTTAGCCCATAAGAGAGGACTAGAGGTCACCAAATCATTGGGAAGGGGAATTTTTTTTTTTTTTTGGTTATTTTTTTTATGGGTTTTTATTTTTTATTTTTATTTGAGACCGTCCTGGAAATTCTTTATCGGCTTCGATGGTGTATTTGGAACAAACATTTGAAATAAAATTTTTATGGTAAAGTTAGTTAATTTTGAAAAAAATAATTATAATTTTTATTAATTTAAAAAAAATAAAAATTGAGATGAAAATTTAAGTTTATATTTGAAAACCAAATACATGCTAAATTTCACATTGCACGAACATGAAATAATAGTCCGTTTGGATAATATTTTACTAAACCAATTATTCAATCAATTAATATTTAGCATGTTTTCCATCCTTCTGGAGAAACAAACGTGTTATTTATCTGTAAAATTGTGCCAAATTTTATATGTGGTAATTTCACTAAGACCTTTTCTTTAGTTGGGAAAGAATATGTACGAATCAGATTTGAATATTTATTCAACTTAAATATTTGTATTTAAATATATAATCCATTTAGGTGATTTATTTTAGAATAATTATTAACTCTGTGTCTGTATTTATTAGTAAAATTAAGTGCGATGTTATTATTAGAGTATACTGCAATCACAATGAAGCAATTTGAATTTTTCCATACCTCACAATTAATTAACTCAATTTTAAATTCAGATTTTCAAATTTTAAACTCTAAGCCACATTGTTTTTAATATTAAATTTATCAAAATCATCCAAACTCACGTCTCATTTAGATATATAATTTAAATATTTGAATAAAAATATTCAGTTTGAATGAACGTTCAAGTGTAATATATAAACAAAATACGTCAATAGAATTTGAATTGCATATTCAAATTAAACGTGTATTCGGATAATTTTTGCTAAATATAACATTTAAATAATATGAAAGTATAAAAAAAAAAAAAAAGAGTGTGATTTAGATTTCTTAAAAGTAGAAATTTTAATTTGAATTTGAATTTGAGTTGAGTTATTATAAAATGATGAAACATTGAAATAAATTCACTGTAATAATTTACCAAGTAAAAGCTTTTTAGAGGGTGTTTGGTTGTTAGTTTGAGTTAAAATATTTTAGTTGTAATAGCTAAATTTTTTTGAATTTTCAGAAAAGACAAAAATTTTTTTGAGAAAAAGACAAAAACTTTTTGAGAAAAAGACAAAAAAAAGTACAATTTGAGTTGAAATGAGATGATAAGACAAACAAAGCCTTAAATTTGGGTATAATAATAGCTATTACAGAATAATCCAAATAGAACATAAGTTATTTTCAGTTCTACCTTTGCTCTCAATAGATTCTTACAAGATGTAGCACTCTTATTAAAACACTTTCGATCTCATTTTTTTTTTTTTTTTTTTTTTTACAAAATAAATCACATCCTATAGGTATTAATATAATAAAACTACATGCACATATATATATATATATAAATACATCAACATTAATTAAAATATCTAGGACACCTTTGATAGTATTTTGAATATAATTTTGTTTTGAATCTGAAATAAACACGAAAATCTTTTAAGAAAGATTCTGAGAAATTTTTTGAGATTATGTTTGATTGTATTTCTAGAAAAATTAGTTCAAGTATAAGAAAAATTAAAAAAAAAAGTGATTATATTTGTCCCCATCAGATTCATAAGGTGAATAATCAAAATAGAACAATGTACTATCCTAGTTTAAAATTATAATGGAGTTTAAAATATTACTGCTAAATAACATATTTAAGATATATTATAATATGAAAACCCAAAAATACCCTTGGTCTCTCCTCTCTCTTCTCTCACTTGTCCGTCTGTCTCGGCCGGAGTTCAGCAATCAACAACGACGATGAGACGCAGGGATCAGGCGGCGACATGAAACGCGATCACGTTGGCGTCGAGGTCGTGACGGGTCTCCCCTTCGCTGGCCGTCGTGACTCCAGGACAAAGGCCGTCGTGATTCTACGATTGCCGGAATCGCGAAATCTCTCACCGGCTCGCGCGACCTCTTGCAAAGAAGCGACACCGCCGATGATTAGCAGCGCCACTGCTCTCGCTGCCACGAGACGAACGCTGTCGGCGACGGACTTTGCATGAAATCTCCGGCCTTCCCCGTGGTGTCGTCTTCTCCATCTTTGTGACCAAGTTATCGGGCGGTTCCATGGCCGACACCAACGAAATATAAAGCAGTAAATAATGATATTTACATATAAATAATGATATTCGCATGATTTATTTGTTTAAATATTTACTTGATAATTAGGATATTTACTTGTTAACTTGAAAACTGTAAATAATGATATTTACCTATAAATAACAATATTTACGCATTTGTTTGTTAATAAATCTGATATTTTTATAATCCTGACATACATACATACATAAATATTTTTATAATCCTGACATACAGGCAAACATAAAAAAAGCTATGCTCAAAACTTTGAAACACCAAAACAGCACAAAACTCCAAAAACAGCATGAAATTTGCAACAACTAAAAATAAAAGAGAAATCAGTGAAAAGAGTTTTAAAGTACGAACCAGAAGTAGAAGTGAAGAAATCGAAAACATGAGCGCTAAATTTAGCATTTCTGAGGCGTCGGTACACATCCAAGGCATTGTTAAGCTCTGACCAGCGTGACGCATAAAGCTCGATGGCTTTGTTCAATTTCTCCTCCGACTCCGTTGATAGCCATCTTTTCCGGCCTGCCATCTCTCTCTCACTCTCTAATTTGTGCCTGAAATTCTAACAAGTCAGGGTAGATTAGAGTGCATATATACACACACTAAAATATGATAAAACCTTTAAAGGTTTATTTCTTTATTAATATTATTTTTTTGAAATATCTTTTTTTTTTTTTTAGAAAATTAAAGATTTTAGTTTCCTTTTCCCCCTTTTTTTTTTTTTGAAAGTTTTTCTTTTCCTTTTTATAACACACAAATACAAAAAGTTTTTTTTTTTTTTAAGTTAAAAAAGTATGTTGTTTAAGAGAGATATATAAGGAAATACAAAAACCTATAAATATGCATGCGTATAGGGACTTGTAGATTTTGGTCGCACGCTCATGAGTTTAAAGATTACCTTAAAAAGAAAAAAAAAAAAAAAAGAAAAAAGGGATCGAGGAAAACTTTTAAAAAATATTCTTTATTACAGAAGAAATAGATTTTTTTGTATTCCCAATTAGGGGTGTTTGGTTTAAAGTTTGGTTTAAGCTAAACTGTACTTTTTTCATCATGATTTTTGTCTTTTTCTGAAAAAGTGTTTTGTCTTTTCTGAAAAGTTACTATTGAAACTTAAAAATCTTAAACTAAACTCATTCACTAAACACACCCTTAGTCTTTTTTGGTGTGAGGGCAACATCGTTCTTTTCTTTTTCTTTTTCTTTCTTTTTTTTAACATCACATAAATATCAATAAATTAAAACAACACACATATCTAAAACTGCGAAATTTTAATAATTTTTTGTTAGATTGTTATTTTTTTTATATCCTATCATTAAATGATGAATTTTCTAATTGAAATATTACCTCATGTTTAATAAGTTTTAAACTATAGTTGTTCTCACTTATTTTTTTGGGTGAATTATAGTTGTTCTCACTTTATGTTTAATAACTTATATTATAGACTTATTCCTCATAAATAAAAAAAAACAAAAAACAAAAAACAAAAAAAGAAGTTATAGACTTATTAAAGATTCCAATATCGTGCGAAAATTTAAAAGAGAATTACCGAGTGTTAAAAAAATAATAATAATAACTTATCCTTAATCTTGTGACCGTATCAAATGATGTAAACTTATCTTAGTGGATAATACATAATTACATGGGTTTATCATAATTTTTTTAAATTATTCTTATATTGACAAGAATTGAAAGAATACTTTTTGTATTGGATTCATATATATTCAAAATGGTACAAGGGTATTACATATAAAGGCAATCCTTGAAAGCAGAAGAAATAAACAATCCTATATACAATTAAAGGAAATAAAATTGAATAATAAATCAGAGAAAATGATGCCAAGAATATCTCCACCAGTAGCTATCAGTTCAAGGAAGGTCAAATTCTGATTGGCCTAATTTCCTCAATTCTCCAACACCCCCTCCTCAAGGTTGCGTGTGAAAATTTTGAACAACCAGCTTGAAAAGCAAAGTATTGAAAATTTTGTAACACCCAGCTTGAAGTAGCAAAGAAAACACCTTTCCAACAGCCGGAATTGGGTCCATCAACTATATTTGACCACGTTTATCAAAAACTGCATGGTACGATCCCTATCTTTGTAGGCTTCTAGAGTTTTGTTAGAATCACAGGTGCATGATGGTATAGGAGAATAAATATTCAACTCATGATCCCACAGAACCTTTTAACCTGGAATAATAAACAGTCGTAGAATCCTGACCTTGTGATATCGAACTAATGCTTTTTTTTTTTTTTTTTTTTTTTTTTTTTTTGTAGTTCAAATATACAAGGTCCGTTGATATGTGAAAACCTTTCTTGAAGATCCTCCCACAAATCTCTTGCTGTTTCTGCATAGATTGCATCTCCTGTAAGTTCTGGAATGATGGCGTTCGTGATCCGAGATGCGACCATGTCATCACATTGCTTCCAAGGAACATATTTTTCATCAGTAGTAGTGGAAGGTTTGGTGATAGTTCCATTGACAAAATCCGGACTTGTTTTTGGCGCTAAGAGCTTTGATCATCGATCTGCTCCACATGGGATGCAAAGTGAAGACAGTGTTCTTTGCAATTTTTCCTGTACCACTCTTTTCAGTATCTGTTTTGCCAGCCATAAGAACAAATATCAAAAGAAAAGATATCAAAAAATGGAACAAGAACAACTTAACTTCACGAGGTCTCAAGAGCGTCGTTGCTCTGATACCATGACAAGAATTGAAAGAATACTTTCTGTGTTGTATTCATATTTGTTCAAATATACGAGGGCAACATATATAAAGGCAATTGTTGAAAATGGAAGAAATAAAAAAAAGGAAACAATCCTACATACAATTAAAGGCAAAAAAAATTGAATAATAAATAAGAGACTCCACCAGTAGCATCAGATCTAAGGAAGGTCAAATTCCGATTGGTCCTAATTTCTTCAATTCTCCAACATATATATATCCTTGAGTTTTAAGATCACTCTTCTTTTTTTTTTTTAATTTTAAAATTCTAACTTAATCTTTGAATTTTGAATTTAACTCGTTTTATCACTTATATCATAATACAGTAAAAAATACCAAAAAAAAAAAAAAATAGTTAAGTGTAGTCATGTTGTCCTTTCTTGTTAGTTTTTAGCATAATCCTATCAAATGGACTTCGTAAGACTAGTTCTAGTACTTTTTTTGTTTATTTTTAACTGAAGTTCTAATAGAAGGAATCAAATAGAGTTAAATTCAAAATTCAGGGGGTAAGGTGAGAATTTCTAAAGTTTATATGAAAAAATGAGAATAACCCAAAAGTTCTTGGGCATATGTGAAAATATTTTTTTCCCTTCTCTCCGTCTCTTCCCTTCTTCGCGCTAAAGTAACGGCTACGAAATTTATTCCAAACAAATTCACATTTCACCCTCTCTCGTCTTCAGCTCTCTGCAAATCTCAAGAAATTTCTCTCCTGCCGTTGCCGTCGAGCTTCGCTGCTCTCGAGCTTCTCCTTCGTCTTCACCATTCCGAAGGTCTTGCCAGACTCTGCTTTCTTGTCTTGCACGTAAATACAGAGACGGGCCATTGCACGCTTGAACTCCACAGCTTTTTGTGCTTCAAGAAGGGCATTCCTTGACCTGAATTCACGTACCGTAAGTTCATTTACTCTCTGTCTTTCCGTACTTTTGTTGTTTCTATTCTAGTTCCGGTTGAATTTGGGCTATGTTCTTGTTCAATTCTGTTTCCTTTGGCCCAAGGTTTGTCTGTTTGGATGCTCAGAAAGTGTGGGAAAATTGGTATGTCTATTTACTCCCTGCCTTTCCCAATTTTTGGTATTTTTATTCTTTTGCTGGTTGAATTTTGGCTCTGTTCTTGTTCAGTTGTGTTTCTTTTGCCCGAGGCTTGTCTGTTTGGATGCCCAGAGAGTGTGGGAAAATGAAACGTCTGAATCTAGACATGATTTCTATTGCTTTGTTTTTGTCTTTCAGTTTTAATTGTAAAAGATTTCAGCCTGAACAGTATATCTATGCGTTTATAGAAAATCTGTTCTTTTTCTTTTTCTTTATTTTCTCAAACAGATTTGAATTTTTTACTCTTGTTCTTCCTTGAATCCCTTTTCAACGATTTCCTATCAAATTCTTTGGTATCTTTTTTTTTTTTTTTTTTTTCCAAGTCTCTTCTCTGCTTGGAAGATTGGAGTTGTTAAGATGTTGCATAATGTTACCATTTCTTGCAAGTTTACTTGGTTAATAAGTATTTGATTCATACTTTTTTTTTTGGGTAATTAAATTTTGATTCCTTTCGGATTGTCTCAATCAGATAATTCTTCTTTCCATTAAATGAAGCTTGCGTGGTGACTCGGAGCTGTTAAATTCCAAGACTCCAACTTCATCAAGTCGACGAGAAAGCGAGTCTCTTACATGAGCTATGAACAATCCTCGCGTCCCATACCTTAATACCGGCGATTCTGACATTAATTTGTTCAGAATGTATTCGTACAAGATTCAGCAATGTCCCCATAAGAATCCACATAATTGGGGAAATTGCCCTTTTGTCCATCCTGGTGAAAGAGCAAAGAGAAGAGACCTGGCACGGTTCACCTATACTAGTAAGCCCTGCCCCAATTTTTCAGAAAAAAAACCATGTGAAGATGGAGATCAGTGTCGATTTGCTCATGGGCTTTTTGAGTCCTTCCTACATCCAACACGGTACAAGACTCAACTTTGTCATTATGGCACAAGTTGCAACCGTCGGGTATGCTTTTTCGCCCATACAGCTGAAGAAAGAAGACTTGCAATTCCATCTCCTCCTTCAGCCAACTCCACTGTTGCTGCAATTGATGTAACTGCCCCGTCAGCCATGCCATCTTCGTCTTTTGCTCCTCGCATGAATCACGTTCTGGTAATGGCATTTCCCAATCATCTATAACCCGTCCTCAACAAAATGTTCCCGCTTTGCACCTCCCAGGCAGTCATCTCCAAACGAGGCGTCCGAGATCTTCTGTTTATCCAAGCGATCTTCAGTCTGATGATTCTCGAGCGCAGCCCCATCCGCACCTTAATGACTTGTCCCGTTTCCCTGCGAATCCCGATGTGCTTTTCTCCCCTGAATTTATGTCCTCACCAATTTCTTCAGTCAAAACAAATGTGTTCCCTCACCAAAGTATAGAGCAATCTCTTTTTCAGTCTTCACGTCAGAGCATTGATTCTCTATGGCCATCGAGTTCTAAGTTACCTGCTTTCGCTGACCATATGAACCCACAGCAACAATCACCCAGCGTCAGCTCTCGGAACCGTGGGCCAAACCCTTCTCTTGATCTTGGACGTAGAATAGATCGTCATCTTAGAACAAATGACTTTCTTAGTTACCCAGTAAATGGGAAATGGGGTGCATCAGATCGGTCCGGTCAGTAGTAATTTAGTCAGTTAAGTAAATCAGCTTCGACACGTTTCACAGGTTCAATCTCCGGTGAAGCAATCGCCATCTGATCTTGAGGAAACAGCAAACAGCTCCGTCCCAGGTGCGACACTGGCTTCTGAGGATTCTGATCCTAGACAGATAGATTAGATTGATGCTTAATCTTGAAAACCTTGTCACTGATATTTGAGGTAGCACAAGTTAGGAAGGAATTTTTCATGTGGTTTGTTGGTCACACTGGAGTCCATAAAGCAACAATGATAATTAGAAGTCATTTTTGTGTCCAAATTGTTATTACTGAACCAAAAATTCAGGAAGGGATGGGAAAGCCCAACTCGGTTATTTGCAAAGAAAGACCTTACCCTGGTTTGGCAGTATCTCACCCACCTTTGCATAGGATTGGATTAGACAATTTTTTTGTACTATAAAAGTTGGATAGCCAATTTTTGTTAAGATGTACCAAAGGAATGAAAAAGTAAGATAAAGCTCATTTGTTCATTCTTTTTCTCCTTCTTATCAGACTTCGTAGTGGTAACTGGTGTTGAGAAGGATTTATGATTTCTTTTTTCATACATTGGTTTCTTTAATGTTTTGACTATATGTCGATATATTTAATATATTCATATTATTGATATTTTGCATAGATTGAAGAATATAAGAAAAAAACAGAATGATGGAAAATCATTGCAAGGCCGAAACAAAAAAAGTGAAATCCATTTTTTTTGGGTGTGTGCTTTGACAAAAAATGGGCAAAAGTTGAACCAAAAATCTAATTCGTCTTACTGATACTTTGCATAGATTGAAGAATCTAAGAAAGAAACAGAATGATGGAAAGTCATTGCACTGCTGGAACCTATACATACAACTGAT
This sequence comes from Ficus microcarpa, assembly GCA_025413485.1. Taxonomy (NCBI): domain Eukaryota; kingdom Viridiplantae; phylum Streptophyta; class Magnoliopsida; order Rosales; family Moraceae; genus Ficus; species Ficus microcarpa. Next base: position 27,711,759 of record CM046377.1, read on the forward strand.
AGTCAGGAACTATACATGTCTCGGGTGTATTGTCTAAACAATGAAAAAAAGTTTCATCTCCTTCGCTCTCAACACCAGAGTGTTCATCATCCCAATCTTCAATTTCAATGTGGAATTATGGCGTTTCAAACTAATCTTCTTCTTCATTGAGAACCCCTTGGATGTCGGGAATATATCCACTCTCTTTGATTGAGGCCATTAAAGAATACAGATTCTCATAAATTATGTCTGACTGAAGGTGTGATGTGTCGCCAGCAGCAAAACTATGTACTTGATTTTGAACAACAATCCAGCTTAATCCCGGAGACTTTCTTAAGCCTTTTTCTTGAAGCCAAGTCCTTACCTTCCTCACCTCTAGCCAAAGACCAGCCGAGGCATAGATGTTCGACAGCAATATATAGTTTCCTGCATTCAGGGGTTCTATTTCAACAAGTTTCTCGAATATTGCTGCAGCTAATTTTGTGTTAGAATCAATTCGACAAGCATTGAGCAAAGCCCTCCACAATGATGCATCAGGTTCAATAGGCATTGATTCGATAAACTCTCTAGCTTCGTTTAAGCGTCCTCCTCGGCAAAGAAGATCAACCACGCAACCATAGTGAACAAGCTCGGGTTTTATCTTGAAATCATGAACCATCGTTTGAAAAAACTGCAATCCCTCCTCTATAAATCCACAATGTCTGCAGGCAGAGAGAATAGCTATAAAAGTTGCAGCATTTGGTTGCAAACCATCTTCTAACATTTGAAAGAATGCAAGAATAGCATCGTTTCCACGACCATGCATGGAATAGCCAGTCATCAAGGCATTCCACGAGATGATATTTCTTTTAGTAAAAGTTTGAAGACTTTTTCAGCATTTTGCACGCTACCACATCTTGCATACATCGTCACAAAAGCATTTGCAAGAGACAAATTGTTAGCTAAAGGGGATTGCTTCCTAGTCACATAAGCGTGCAAGCATTGGCCTTGAGGAAGAGAGGCAAGATGGGTACATGAAGAAAGCATGTTTATGATGGTAACACAATTAGGCTCCACTTCTGAAATCATATGTGTGAAAAGCATTTGAGCCTTCTCACCTTGGTTGTTTCTAACATAGCTAGCAATTAATGCATTCCATGAGATCACATCCCTATTGGGAAAGCTCTCAAATAGATTCCTAGCCATTGCTTCATCGCCACAATTCATGTACATATCTGTCAATGCAGTGTTCAAAGATAGGTTGATTGAAACGTTGTTTTTATGACGAAACCATGAATTGCTCTCCCAACATTCAGACAGGTTTCATCATCACAAGCAGCAAGGATAGATATCATTGTGTGTGAGTTAGGTGTGATATTAGTGGCTCGCATTGCCTCAAATAGTTTCCAGGCTTCATCCTTCAATCTGTTGCAGGCCAATGCCATGATCAAAGTGTTCCATGAGATAATATCTGGACTTGTCATGTGATCAAAAACCTTTTGGGCAGCATCGACACAGTTTAACTCACCATACATACTTAAGAACGCATTTCCAAGAGAAACATTATCTATTTCCATCCCATTTTTTATTGCATGAGCATGTAAACTCATCCCAAATCTCACTCCATCAGATAAATCTGGACATGAAGATGCCACTATAGCAATAGTTCTTTCATCTTCTCTGATGCTGTCCGTTCGCATAGATATAAACAAGCTCAAAGCTTCATCACAAATACCGTATCCTATGCATGCATATAACATAGAATTCCACAAAGCAACATCACGGTTAGGGACGTGTTCAAATAGCTGATATGCTAAGTCTAGTACGCCGCAATCACTATACATGTTAAGCAAGGCATTTACTACAAATAAGTTATTTCTGTAACCACACTTAATAGCCACTTGATGGATTTGCATACCCAATTTGCAAAATCCAAGTTCGGCACAGGCTTGAACAACAGCAACTACTGTAATTGAATCGAGCTTAATCCCATCTACCAGCAAGCGTACAAAAAGATAACAAGCCTCCAAGTCCTCCCCCATGTCAACATATCCACTAATGATCGCATTCCAACTCACAACGTTCCTCACATCCATCAAATCAAACACAAGACGCAAACTCCTCGCATCAAATTTCGAGTAGAACCAAATTAAAGCAGTCCCCACATGAGGATCCAAATCAAACAGTCCATTCCTCAAACAATAACTATGAATCTCCTGTCCCACCCTCAACTCATCAAGCTCCCTGCACGCCGAAAGCAGCCCCACGACAGTACGCGAATTGGGCTTAAGACCCTCCCTCTGCATTCGCATAAACAACGAAACCGCCTTATCAAAACAACAACACCCCACATATCCATATATCATAGCATTCCACAAAACAACATCTCTTTCACGCATTTTGTCGAACACCTTACGGGCATCATCAACGAGCCCGCATTTCCCGTAAAAGTCGACTAGCGCGGTCCCAACTCGAACATCCTGAATCAAACCCGTGTCCCGAATACTCCAATGTATCTTCCTTCCTCTCTCAACAGCATTCAGCTTCGCACAGGCCTTGAGAACCAGAGGTAGAGTGGCTTTATCGGGTTCTATACCAAGAGACTCCATGTGGGTATATGTGGTGAGAATTGCCTGGTCATTGTTGAGCTTGGCGTGGTGTTTGATGACCAAGTTCCAGTCTTTTGGGTCGGTGATTCGAAGCTGATTGGGTGTGAAAGGAAGCTTTTGAAGGCTTCGAGTTGAAGGAAAATCCATCGAGTGACGTTCCTTCGCATTTGGCTGGAAAGTGAAGAAGATGACACGGGAATTATCTGATGACTCGCCAAAATCGACCGTTGAAGTTTTGTTATTTTATGTCCCTTTTTTTTTTTTTTTTTTTTTCTATGTCGTTTAGTTGAGAAAGGACGGGCTGATGGTGGTTTAAATTTCGATGTCGTTCAAGTCTAAAAAACGACATTGTTCATTAAATCAATCACTAAGCAACGCGCGCGTCTAAAAGTTTTGTTTTAAATTATACCGTGGTTAATGCCAAGAAAAAAACGACATGTAGTTTTCTTTAAAAAATTGAAACGACGTAGCGTTATCTGTTTAGATAGTCACTGTACCATTTTTTTTTTTTTTTTAAATAAACGGCATGCCAGTTTAATGACTATTGACAAATACATACCACAAAAAACTAGAAAGTTATGACAGACGAGAAAACGTCAGCGAGGTGAGACGAAAAATTTCGCAAACGACAACAGAGGACAAGATTGAGGCGACAAAAAATACAAAGGGGAAACGAGGAAAATAATGTTTTCGAATCTCCTCCTCCTCCTCCTGCTTCTTCTTCTTTTTTTAATTTAAAATAGGAGATTCGAATTTTACATTTTATGATCAAATTAGATATAAAATTACCATTAAATTATAATATTTTTGAATAGAATCATGATAAAATTATAATATAAAATTTTAAATATAATAATTAATAGCATCTGATTTATGAAAACATAATATAATATATATATATATATATTAGCATCATGCTTCCTCTCCTCTCTTTTATTCTCTAACGTGAAATTGTGCATATAAATCTATTATTAAAAATTAGCTGCAAATTTGTTATTTACTAGAAATCTAAGGATTTACTAGGACAATCAAGGATTTAATTGAAAATCTAAGAATTCACCCGTAAATATATGCTGTTATATTTTCAAAAACATACTATAAAATTCAAAAGGAGTGGCGAAGCTAGAAATTTCTTTTAGGGGTGTGATTTAAACAAAAAATTTGAATCAAAATTCCAACGTTAAAATCTATTGTCATTGTTTATCAAATTGTATTTTTGGTTTTTTTTTTTTCACTAAATAAAGTAAGCTTGTAATAAGTTTAATTTATTTGTAAAGTTTAGAATTCAGAAAATTGTGAATTTACATAGTAGTATAATTGAGGATTAATTACACTTTTCCCCCCTGAATTTTAGGCATTATCACAAAATGTTCCCTAAATTTTGATTTGTAATATTATTTTCCCTTGAAATTTGAAAAAGTTTGTTAATTATATTTTTGATGAGAAAATACATGTAATACTCTTTGGAAGCATCAGTTGGAGATATTAAGTATAGAATTATAAAATGACACACATTGGCAACATTCTTAGTACCTGTTATCTTTATTAAATGTGAAAAAACAAAGTTATCTATAAGAGAGAAAAATGAGGAAAAAAATGATAATCAACCATAAAATTTATTTTTTTAACTTAATTATAAGTGTTTCACATTTAATATCCACAAGTCATATTTCAAATGAGTATTATGTGTATTTTTTTACCAAAAAATTAATTGAGGAGGAAAATTCGTAGACTTTTTCAAAGTTCAGTGGAGAAGAATGTTACAAATTGAAATTCATGGGGTATTTTGTGATAATACCTAAAGTTTAGGGGGAAAAATGTAATTTTTCCTATAAATAATTTTGATTCATTTGATATACTAAAATTTTAAATGTGAGTATTTAAAAAAAAATTAGGTGAAATTTAAAGTTTTCTTAAAAAATATGTAAATGTAGTAATCAAAAAATTTCAGGAGGGCAAATAGAAGATAAAATTTTGAAATATTTTATTATAAAAAAAATTACAAAAAATTTGAGACTAAAAAAGAATTTTTAAAAGTTCAAAGGGGCATGTACCCCCTGTGCTCCCCTCTTCCCCACCTCCCTCGGCTCGTATTCAAAAATATTTATAAAATATATTTGTTTGTTAGAATTTCTCAATAACAAATTAAAAAAAAAAAAAAAAAAAAAAAAAAAAAGACAAAACCGTAAAAGCAACAAATTGAAAACAACAAAACTTCGAACCATGACGTAAAAAACTAGGACAAAAGTGCAAACTGCAAACGACATATAAAAAATGACGAGACGAGAGCTACCTTGAAAACGAAAGGAAACAAATCGAGAAAACTTAAAACAAGAGAAAACGATAAACAAGTTGAGAAACGACAAAAAAAACTCAGACGACCACACTGTGTGTGGACAACCGATTCCAACTCGACGTCCAAACTTAGAGTTTCTTCTGGCTTGAGTTGAAAAAATATAATTTAAAATGAAAAATTTTTAGTTAATTTTTTAAAAAAGATAAAAATTTTTTTAAAAAAAGACAAAAGTTTTTTTTGAAGAAAATAAAAACTAAGATAAAAAAATACAGTTTAAACTCGTTCACCAAATAATACTATAAATAACTAAATTGAACCAAAAACTTATTTATTGACGTTTAGTTGCATTTAAAAAGTAAAGGATTAATTTCCTAATGCCTCCTTAACTATGTATCATATTTAACATTGTTCTATAAATTGTCAAAATCATTTATTATACTTCCTAATATATATATATAAAATCATTTAAGTTATACATTCTATTTCAGCCTGTAACTTTAACTGTTTTGGTGACATGGCGTGAAATTAAAGACTAATAAATAATATTTTAACGAAAATCACTAGTTATTAAAACAATTATATTAAAACATAATTAAACCAGTTTATCATTTGCCTAAGCAAAGAAAGGTTTATAATTAACATAAATCAAAAATAAAAACAAAAATAAATTTAAGGTTTCTCTCTCATCATCTTCATCTCTCTCTTCCACGCCATCCACCACACCAAACTATGCAACCAATCAAGCGAAACTTCATCATATCAGTACAATAATCAGATTTCTACGGCACATCACAGGTCGAATGGGTGGGCGTGGGTTTCGCAGGACAGATATGGAGGGCGGCCGACAGAGTCTGCACGGACTTCATCATATCTGTGATAGAGTGTGGCCGGCAATGGTGAATCTGAGAAAAGGAAATTTTTGGTTTTTTTTTTTTTAATAATATTTTTGAAATGAAAATTGGGGTGTTTTAGTCTTTTTTTTTTTACAAGAAAATCAGGAGAAAAATCAAAATGAAAAATATTTTAAATCTCACATGTTAAAAAATCTGCCCCGGGGGGGGGGGGGGGGATTTGACACCTCCGTGGGTCATGAACACACTCGCAATACATTTTTTTCACAGTAAAAGTTTCTTTTTATTATTTTTTGGAAAGTTTCACCAGTAAACGTTTTGTTCAGAGAAAACATCATGAGAAGAAAACAAAAAGAATGATGGAGCTCGAGATTATAAGATGTTACAACTTTTTTTTTTCCTGAAAATTATAAGATGGTGAACTGAGCATTGATTAATGTTGTTAATAATTATTGGTGGTTGGGTTCCTTTGATATGATACAATCTTCCCGATCTTTTATTGTTTTTATTAAAATTATTTAATAATTAAGGTTTTCATTTTAAAATAATATTTATTAGTCTTATTTTCATGCCACGTCACTATTAAAGTTAAAGTTATTTACGGAAGCGGATGGAATAGACAATTTGAATGACTTTTGTATGTATGGTAGAGGACATAACAAATTGATTTTGATAATTCAATGGAAACAAAATGAAATAAGGTACATAATTTAGGGGACATTCATAAAATTAATCAAAAAACAAAAAAATGAGGCTCCATTTGGAACCGTTTTTTGAATGGTTTTAACAATTATCGAAGTAATTCTTTTTTTTATCATTTTTGAAATCGTGTTTTTTTTTTTTCTCTCTCTTTTCCATTTTTTCTTTTTAGGGTTTAGAAAGCTAATATAGATTTTTAGAAACAAACCCAATTTTCCATCAATTTGAACATTATTTCCCAAAAAGTTTCATTTCCATATCATACTCAAAACAAATCATTTTCTAGACATTCCCAAAGGACCTTGAAGGTTTGGAGGTCCCACCTCGGCAACATATATATATATATATATGTAAATGTTAATAGTGTTTATATCTATTCCCTTAATATCTTGCCAATTAAATATGATTAATGATGTTTATTTATTGATTTCGTGCGCGTTTAATGAGTTGTTGCATTTGTATTAAATGAAGGAGAGATTGAACTTGAAATGGAGGAGGCCTACAAGTGAAAGTGTAAGGCGGATATGATAATAAGATAATGAGAATTGGGCTCGTTAAGCTCAAAGGGTTGTCCAAATTACTTTTGTTTGCTTGTTTACGTGAAGAGCTATGCTCATACTTCTGTCTGATATTGGGAGAAGATTCATATCAATCTTGAAACACCGTGGCTGCACAAATTTGATTAGATTTCGCGTGGTGAGTGTTTTTAATGTTCAGTTTGTAATTGTTTAAAAGATTTTTGTTTTTAACTGAAGCTTGTATTTCTGTAAAAGAAAAAATTAACTGAATGAAAATTTTTGCCACTCTTTTATATATATAGTTGGAAGTTTTTGTTTTTAAGGGAGAGTTTGACTAACGGTTCATTCCAAACTTATTTCAAACTTTTTTTTGTCTTTTTACTAAAAAGTTTGTTTTTTTCCCAAAAACTTTTTGTCTTTTCTGGTAACTATTTTTGCCACTTTATAGTTTTTGTTTTTATGTGTATATATATATATATATATTTAATGGATTGTATGATGGTCTTATTATATTATGAACTTTTTCCATATTGTAAAATTATTAATTATTATGTTTTTTATCCTTTGAGATATTTTTTTTGTAACGAGTTCTTCTCAAGTCTATTTATTAAAAGCATTCATTTTCCTAAATTAGTAACCATTTTCCTACAAACCCAACAAACTCTTCTGATAATAGCAAAATCTAACGTACTGCAGAACATAACAATATACTTTCTTCTTCTTCTTCTCCCCTCTCTATATATAGTTGGAAGTTTTTGTTTTTAAGTAACTATTTTTGCCACTCGGTAGTTTTTGTTTTTACGTGTGTGTATATATATATATATTTTAATGGATTGTATGATGGTCTTATTTTATTATGAACTTTTTCCATATCGTAAAATTATTAATTATTATGTTTTTTTATCCTTTGAGATATTTTTTTTAACGAGTTATTCTCAAGTCTATTTATCAAAAACATTCATTTTCCTAAATTAGTAACCATTTTCCTACAAACCCAACAAACTCTTCTGATAATAGCAACATCTAACATACTGCAGAACATAATGATATACTTTCTTCTTCTTCTTCTCCCTCTCTATCTCTCTTTCTTTCTTTTTGCATTGTTGTTCGCATAAAAGAAATCAACTGCCCTACGTTTTTATGTACAAGTAGACACAGAAACATAGAATTTTTTCCAGCCATCAAACTCTCAAAAAAAAAAAAAAAAAAAAAAAAAAAGAAAAAGAAACCCACAAAACAGAACTGGAAAAATAATTCAAGCTATGCCAAACGAGATTCCATATAAATTAGCCCCTGAAACGTAGAAATTGCCAAGGTCCTGTTCCTGTCCCAATCCTGCAAACAGAAAGCAAAATTGACAAGAGAGCTCATACAAGGATAGTTCATATATCGTTGCAATTCAAAATTTATCTGCAACTTTTTAACCTCCAAAATCCAGCAAAAGTTCTTAGACTCATGTAGATGGTCAAAGCAACCCAGATTCCGACAAAACCATTTGTGGAGGAGAGAACAAAGAGACATAGGATACTAAGTATTGCCACCAAAACCTGAATTAAAAAAATTAAAAAAAAAAAAAAAAGATTTAGTCACTTTTTTGCCGTTCTTGTTATATCTTTCCGGTTGATCACAAACACCTCTCTCGTGTTCTATCGAAATGTTACCTTTCACCCCATGTGTTCAATAAAGTTACACATATCCCTATGTTTTACAAATCGTGCTAAAAACACCCTTTTTTTCAAAAGGTCACAAGACAAATTTATAAACCATAGGGGACAAGTATGAGATTTTTTTTTTTTTTTTTTATACCAAGGGTGGAATGTAGCATTTCGCTAAACTGTGGGGGAGATTTTTGTTACTTATCTCTTATAAATTTCGTTGCATATTATGAAGTGAACTTGCCATGGAGGATGCTGAATATGTGAAATCAGATGCTCCAAAGTTGACACCATCGAAAACGAATGCCAAAGCGTTGATTGGTTGAGTAGCTGCAACAAACTGGTTGTCAAGTAGAAGACATTTTGTTAGTTCCAATATCATGGGATAGTGAAAGAAAAGTAAGAATACTGCTCTTTTTGTTTGTAGAGAGAGGAGGTACTGGAATGCCAATGCCGATGAGACGGAGAACATCGACATCGCTTGTAAATAACTTAGCCCCAAACCGCATTCCCACTCCAAGGAATACTGCGAGTATCAACCCAAGAACCAATCCCAACTGCAAGTTTAAGGCCCGTTTTACTTCTAGAGAACATGAAACTACAATGAAAGTTGTTTACTTCTAAAATGTCATACTGTACCTGCAATACTCTTGATGCAGTAGCAGTTGCCTTGTCGTAGTCTTTTTTCGCAAAAGCGCTCGCTAGAATAGCCTAAACAAATCATTCCAAAAGAACAGGGGAGTGAAAAGGCATGTATTTTTTCACCTAAAAATTTCATTAGACGTAAAAGTGATGCTAATAAGCAGTTCATTAAAGAAGAGAAATTTCCAACCTGACCGGCAACTGCAAGTCCGTCAGCAAGAAGAGACGCGGCTAACCAAACCTGAAGGCAGACCTGAAATGCAGCCATGGACGTCGACCCCTGGCGTGCAGCCAGCGATGCAGCCAGAGTCACGCAGAACGTCACAGCCACCACCCTCATTAATAACAGGAAACCTGGAGTTCACCGAAGAAAAGACTATGGGGTGTCAACTACATAACGCACGACATGCTTAGTAAATAGGCCTCTCATTTGACTTAAAGATAATTCTTTTACCGTTTCTGAGAAATCGACTGAATTGAAGGTGCTTGATACTCGGGGGTAAGAGATCAATTTTATCCATTAGTCTCCACAAGAGTATAATTGAAATCAAGTACCTAGCAAAAATTTATTAGTTTCTCAAATAACTAAAAAATAAATAAATAATGTGAGAATTTTTCATGTTTGGTGCAGGATCTAGATGAACTTACTGAGAAATAACATGGGCAATAGCAGCACCACCAACACCGAGACGAAGAACAAATATAAATATGGGGTCTAAAATAATATTCGTCAGGTCTCCTGCCACTGATTTAGAAACAGAAACTATGAATCAGAATGAAGCGGATTGTGTGTTTTTCCACTAGAGTTGAAAATATCATTTTTAAAGTTTAAGTATTCAACTCCACTAAAATATACCTGTCGCGTATAGAGGTGTTTTTGTGTCCTTAAATCCACGGAACACTCCTTGCATCGCCAGGGATAGAAGAACTGCAGGAGCACCAAGGGACCGCAATGTCAAGTACTGCTGTGCAGGCTTTAGCATCGGAGAATCCTTCATAATATCAGAATAATGTTCTCAGTACCATTTTGCTCTAGTAACCAGAACGTCAACTAAAGAAAAGAAAATAAAAATGAGCGGTAAAGCTTTAGTAAGAACCTACAGAACTGACTCCCATGAAGTTCAGGAGTGGTTTTGCTCCGGATATGAGGAATACGGCTTGAAGGAGGCCAAGGATTCCACCAATAACCATTGCTGATGAGGCTGATGGGATATGTCTTCTTCCGGTCTCGACCGTTTCTAGATCAAAGCTTTCACCAACTGGTTCTGAGCTAGATTCACTGTAACCAGTATCTGATTCAGGAGGGGGAAATAATCATAAGAAGCAATAAAGAAATAACTCAATTCTGCAATAAGTTAAGAACTGCATATAGAGATTGTCACGTATAAGAAAAGGGCATACCATTCTCTGCTAGCAACTGTTGTTGTTCGACACATATTGACAAACCTGCTTCGAGAATGTCACACTCTTGAGGTTCTTCAGCGCTCACTCTTCCGATGGTATCTTCTTCAGCAACGAAAGAGGTTGTGACACTGACGAGAGGGAATATTGCAATCCTCGATACTTGATTGAACAAAGCGATAGATACTCCCACAGCAGCAAGCTCTATTGAACCTGTACGGATCAAAAAGAAAGAATTCATCTAAAGAGGATACAATAAACGTTTTAAACATGTAAGAACATTAGAGTAGTTCATAAAGAACAACAAAAAGGACACACCGATCTGGCCTATGAATGCTGTGTCGACTAAAGAAGCGATCGGATCAGCTGTTAAAGCCAGAGCTGCAGGGAACGCGATTGACGCGATTTCCACGCCAAGTTTGTCCAGTCTAAGGACATGTCTACTCAGTCAACAGATAAAGTATTATAAGATCTTACAAATCAGTACCCAAAAACCAAAATATATACATAAACAAATATAATAAAAACGATCATTCGAAGTAGTACCGGGCGTCCTTGAAGAATATGCAGATAGGAAGTTTCATGTTTTTCTCACATGGACATGAATCATCCTGTTCAGCCATCATTTGCGAAGCCATTTTATTAAATTGTCTTCTTTACAATCAACAGTGACTGTACAGCTTGTGAAGCTGAACCATCCAAAGTCCAATATTAATAGCCAGAATTAAAGACAATACTAATAATTTTTACAAAATTGAGTCTTAAATAATGCAGATTATTTAAGTTGAATGCCAAGAAGAACAGATGAATAATAAAGAACCACCAAAACACAGTTCAAGAACACCAAGAGCATTAAGAGGGAATCATGACTGAATTACTGGAAAAACCAATTTTTGCCCGCAAGAAGAGAAATCATAACTAAGCAACTGTAAAAACCAATTTTTGCTAAGAATGCTTATACCAGATCAACACTGATACCTCTATTTATAAATATATACATATACATATAAATGTATACAAAGGAGATGAAAAAATAGTACCTTTTTATGAAGTCTGGCTGGAGGAAATTCAACAGGAAGTTTCATGAAGTTTCCACAGTAAACTATGTAATTCCAACTCATGTACTTATAGATGCTTTGGAAACTTACGTTTCTAATTCAAAACCATAAAAAAAAAGTCTTGAAAAAATCCTGAGTTCAAAGTTAGCTGATGTAGTTTGGTGTTTAAAGGTCAACAAGCACCAGCCCGAAATCACGACAACACCATCATCAAACTCTGTATTGTATCGAAAAACTGAATTCAAAGAAAACATTAGATTTTTTTTTCAACCCCATATTGACATTTCAGCTGTGAAATATTGAATGCCCATAAATCCAAGGAGCTTCAAAATTCAAACCCAGTTGAGAAAAATCGAAAAAACAAAAACAAAAACCAAAAAAATTTCTCTTCTTCTGTCCTCCTTTTTTTTTTTTTTTTCAATGATGAAATGGTCTGCAAGAGAGGTGGGTCCACGTGTCAAAGGAAATCATTGAGGCCTTTCCATATTGCAGAAAAGCCGATTTTGGTAAGCAGTTTTCACAAGACCAAAACTGCCACGGAAGGCGTTAATATAAAGAGAAAAACGCCTACTCTATGCGTCAAAAAGTGGCACTGCATGCTTATGGGTGGCTGCCACGTGTCCCCTCACTCAGTTCATGCTGCACATCTCTTATTGCATGGAGGATCATCAAACAAACGAGGGTTTTTAAGGGTCTCATATCCATAGTATACGCTTGCTCAAACATATAAAAAGTACCCAGAACTTACAGCTTTTCATAAAGCTGAAAAAGAGAGTCCCACTTGTAACGTAATTTTTTCAGGTCTTGCCATAAAAATCTCCCAACAAATTAACCACCACCTTCTTTCACTAGCCATTTTTAGTAAGCCTCTAATCTGGCTTTCAAAAAGACCCTTACCCACTTTCTTTTGTTCCACTTTGTTTACTTTCTGTTCTCAGAAATTTTCACCGTCTTGGACATAAATAAATATATATATATTTTATTTTTCTAATCCCACAAAAATCTGAAATTTTATTCGATTAAAATACCTTTGTACACACCTTTTTATAGGGCCATAGTAACGAATAGATTCCAATCTTATCGACAAGATATGCTTTTATGATCTGCAATGTCACTATAGTGGGAATAGTGTTCATTCACGGAACAATACTTTTTTTATTTCTCAATGAAAGACCGTTTTCATACCATATGTATAAGATTAGAATTAAAGATTATTACGGGATGTTTGGTTTCAAGTTTAGTTTAAATTAAATTGTATTTTTTTCATCATAATTTTTATCTTTTTTGGAAAAAATTTTTTATTTATTATGAAAATTTTTTTTTATCTTTTCTGAAAAATTACTATTAAAACTTAAAAATCTTAAACTAAACTCATTCACCAAACACCCCCTAAATATGCATGAATATCAAGTTTCTTTTTTTTTTTTTTCCCCCTTTTTTGAGAGTAATGAATATGAAGTTTCGAGCTCAAGATATGTCAAAATTGCTTTATTTATATATAATTGTTTTCGTAATGAATTCGAACTCTATATTGTAACATTAGAGACGTAACCTTAAATTAAAGGGAAAAAAAAAACTAAAGTTGCATTTCAAGGTTGATATGCCCAATGACAAAGTCAAGACTTATTGACAGTGGGAGTCAAAAAAAAATTTTCAGTTAAGCCGTTAGACCCACTAATGTTTATGTTTTTAATAAACTTTTTTATTTTTTAAAATTTAAATTGTTTGTCTAATAAAATATAAGTGGTTATATTTGTACGCACAATATTAATAAATATTCACAATTAATAAATGTTTCTTAATATAAACATAGTAAAACTCTCATACTCCCACTTTTATTTTAAATTTATTTATTTTTTCTTAAAAGTAAATTAATAAATCTAAATAAGAAAAAATGATATATTTTCATTCTCAAAAAGAAAACATAAAATATCTCTTAAAAAAAAAAAGAAAGGAAATAGTAAAGAAGAGAAAATCAAGTAATGTCTAAATCAACAATCAAGAAATGTCAAATTGCATTTTAAAAAATATATAAATGTAGAATCATATAAACAAACATGACAAGAAAAAATAAATAGAAAGAATAATCATATAAAAAAAAAACCACAGATAATCATTTTCAATACTAAAAGAAAAGAAAAAAAAAACACATATTACTAAAGAATTACAAAATAAAAAAAAATACATTTCAATAGTTATTGGCTTTTCAAAAGACATTTTTCTTAATTTTTATTCCATTTGAATCCTCCATTGAAAATTTTCATGTAGTTTTAAAAATTTCTTAAAAAAATAAATTAATGACAAGCAATTTAGAGTTTAGCACAATTTCTTGGGATTTTTTTAAAAATATTATTTCTATTTAAGGTATTTAAAAATTTTCTATAAATGTATGTATTTGATAACTCTATTAAAATAGAGTTATTTTGACATTCTAAAGCTTACAATCTTATCATTTATTTTAACTTTTCTCAAAAATTATTATAATGTCTCAAATGTGTAAGTTAATTATGTTAATAGAAAAAATTAGGCTTCATTTGGTGAAACGGTTTGAGTTAAAATTTTTAAGTTTGAGTTGATTGACTTTTTAAAAATTAGTTATAATTTTTATTAATTTTTTAAAAAAAATAAAAATTAAGATGAAAAAGTACAGTTTAGTTTGAGTTGAACTAACTTATCAAACAAGTCATTAGTAACTTGGAGCTTAAATGGAGTGAAAACATCAATAAAATGCAAAGTGGAATTCGGATTCAGCTTTCCTCCGCCACGAGCAGCCCATACTCGCACCCACACGCCATTTCGGCTTTCCGATCAGGGAGGGGAAGGCCCAGATCGCGAGTGTCGCACACTCGACCTCAGCCTGAGCGTCCAAGGCCGTGTGTCAGGCCAAGTTAGGGGATGCTGGATTGGGTGTGGCGCACTCCAGCTTCATCCTGTGCACTTGCGACCTTCAGAAAGTCTGAGATCACCACGCGTCTTCTTCTTCAGTCATTCCCAGTTGCTGCTCACCACCTGTCCGCGTGGGCCCTAGGGCTGACTGCTTCGGGCCTGTTGCTGCAGCCAAAAAGAAAAGAAAAAAAAAAGGGAAAAAGAAAAGAAAAGAAAATAGAAAGGCGACGACTGGCTTTGTGGCTATAAAAGGAAGCCCTAGCTCTGTGGTGGAGGTCTTTGGCTGCTTCCTAGAGCTGAAACCAATGAAGAAAAAAAAAGAAAAAAAAAATATATATATATATATATATTTCTTGAGTTTTAGGTTTCGCTCTCTATAAAGTTTAAGAGAGATCATCTTGAAGATCAAGAGGAGAAGGAGGAGGAGATTAGAGAAAAACCTTAAAGACTTGTGACACATCTATAAGTGGGTTTTTTTTATTATTTTCTTATCTTTTGATTTTTGTAATTTAAGAAAGGTTGAACATTTGTTTTGTAGATTTTTATTTATGAATTAATTTTTTTTTCTAAAATTCTGGTGTAGTCAAATTATGATGTTTTGATTATTCTTTTAATTTAGTTATTGATTTATTTTCTATGATTGAGTGTTCTTCATCATTCTTAAATGCTTATAAATAATTAGTCAGTATTTAGTCTTTTGATTAATCATAATAAAATAGTAAGGAGATTTATATGTTTAATTCATTGTATTGAATGCCATAAATTGCATGCGAGATATGAATTTACCTTTATGGTTTGTGTAGCCATTACATGGGAACCGCGGATCTTAATGAGTTCTCATTGGTTTCAATTTATATAGGAATATAGTAGATTCGCTTCTAAAGATATTTTTGTTAGACCTCGGGAGAGGCTAGTGAATAGATTAGGGATTCTTGACTGAAAATAAATTATAGCTTTTGAGGTTGAATAATTAAGGCGGAATAGTTATGGTAAAATTGAAACCTAGATTTTTAGTATTTTTAGTTCTTCGTTTTTATTGTTATTTTTATTTTAAACTCTTTTTTGGTTTATTCAAATAAAATTAGAGTTAACCAATTTCGGTAATTAGTAACCAATCAATCCTCGCGAGAATGATATTCTATTTACTATTTTATTACTTGCTAATGATAACGTACACTTGTGTTACAAAATCCGCAACAGTATTTTAATTATTTTATAAAAAAATTATTTTCATTTATAGGTTTGTAGGAGTATAAGCATTCTTAATGATTTTAAGATAATTTTGTTGTAAGGTAAAAATGTAAAAATATATTAAAAATATTTATCAACTTTGTGAGGATATTTATTAATATTGTGAGTGCAAATAAAATCTTATTAAAATATTTAAAGGATGTCAAGACTAACTTATATATATAACAACTAAATTGAAATTAAAATTAAACAAAAAACCCTACTACATAAAAATTAAAAAAGAAAAGAGAAAAAGATCAAAAAAGTTAGGGGAAGGGAGGCAAATTCTTGGTATATTGAAGAGAATGAGTAATTTTATTAATTTATAAAAGAAATTATAAATTGTGTGATTACAAATATAATTTAATAATAATTATTCACTTGATTTTTTCACTGAATGTAAATTTCAAATTCACATTTTCAAATTAGAAAAAATAGTAACTTTCCTTACAATAATTGGTTTTTTCCCTCTAAAATTAATTAGTGTTATTCTTAGGGGGTGTTTAGTGAATAAATTTAGTTTAAGATTTTTCAATTTCAATAGTAATTTTTCAGAAAAAACAAAAAAAATTTTCAAAAAAAAAAAAAAATCATGATAAAAAAATTACAACTTAGTTTAAATCAAACTTTCGACCAAATTAACCCTTAGAAAAAAGTAAAATTAATTAAGTAGATCATGAATGTCTAATCAAATCTTCTTCTCCAGAACGTTAGTCTTGATCTTGCCCCTTCGCTCCATCTTCCTTATTCTCTCTCCTATTTAAAAAATCATTCCAAATTCACGTGATTCCACCAAACCCATGGACGAATTTGCCAAGCATTTGAAGTCGAAGAAACCTTTTTGCATTGCAAGGGAAAAACCACTAAAACAAGAAAACGTACCTTGAAATTAAATGACTTCAAATTCAAAGCATTTATATGCTATTAGTATCTTCTTCTTCTTCTTTTTGAAACACTATTAGTATCTCTTTACATACGTGAGACAATGACATTTATGTTTATACGTTCATTTCACTTCCATGTTTATGTTTTATTTTTGTGTCACATCATTTTTATGATTCTAAGGTCAAAACCTAATACTTATTGTACTTTGTTGACAAACAAACAAAAAATAAATAAAAACCATAATTTATCAAAAACTGGGTATGCGAATATTAATCTTGGTTACCTCAAAAAAAAAAAAAAAAATCACTTGATTTTACCAACTGATGACAATATCAAAGTAGTATTAATTCAATCTAGTACTAGAGGAACCATTGATTTGTACAATTAGTCATCCTATTTGGTTAAAAAGATAGGCGCGAAACTACCGATTAAGAAAAAAATTAGCCTGAATTAATCTAAAAAAGAAGAGTGAATACAATCCAAGATCGTCAAAAATTCAAATGTTGGATTTTTATGCAAAAATCAACTTTTTTTAAGTGTCTCGTTTTTCTAAACAAATATTTATGGGGTGTTTGGTGAATGAGTTTAGTTTAAGATTTTTAAGTTTCAATCGTAATTTTTCAGAAAAGACAAAAAACTTTTTCAGAAAAGACAAAAAACTTTTTCAGAGAAAACAAAAAACTTTTTCAGAAAAAGACAAAAATCATGATAAAAAAAGTATAATTTAATTTAAAATGAACTAACAACCAAATTGGCCCTTATTTTTGTCAGCACATGACACATCTTATCTAAGTAAGAATAAAATGTGTTACTATTTAATAGGTCGAAAATTCTCCCAACATTGGTCCCCCTTGTTAGGCGAACCTATTTGTCTCTAATAAAAACCTCGAATACGTTTTTTCTTGGCTTGCCTTTCTCTGTCTATTTCACATTACAAAAATGGAATAAATTCGAATTAAAAATCGTAGGCATCAATTCCCTGAATAAATAATAAATAAATAACTAAAAGCTAATAATGCGTGTTCTTTGGTTTGGACAACAACCATAGGTTTGTTTCTACCAAAAAGAACAACTAGAGGTTTCTAAATCTAGAGTTTAATGCTTGCCTGTTGCACCATTTTAAAGAAAAATAAGAATAGATCAACAACCAGAGATTTGTAATCTTAAGACTTTGATGCTTATAATAATGCTCGTTATGAATTCTGTTAATTTTTGAAGAAATCTTATTGTAATCATCATAGGATGAGTGTTGAAAAATGTTTTTCCATTATTTATTTTATATGAATCATCCCTCCTTTTTCTCTTTCTTCTCCTTCTTCTTTTTTAAATAATCAAAAGTCCAGAAAAATGGTGAGTGGCGTTAGTATATCCTTTCTTGATGTTATCAAATAGGTTACTTAGGTGCTGATAAAATGTTTGTTGAAAATCTTACATTTAAACCCTCTACAACCTCTCAACTGATAAATGTGTCACCACAATCCCATCAAATGGCATATAAATGGACACACCAAAAATAAATAAATAAATAAAGCTATATGGTTGTAGAAATTAAGCAAATACGGCGAATGAAATTTTTTAAGACAACTTGGCAAAAGTAGAGGAAAAAAGGCATTCCTTTCCCAAGACAGAAGAGTGCATGGTGCACTAAAACAAATGTGGCTCATCAATTTCATCACAACTTTGTAATTCTATTATTGCAGGTAATCACTTGTGTAAAATATGCAACCACTCTCTGATAAGTCGTAATCTTAGATGAATAAAAAAAGCTAGCATGAGATTCCTTATTCCATTTGGCCACTTTGATATTCTCTAATATAATAAGTAAAGATGGCCTTTTGACGGTGATTAATGGTCCAAGTAGGATCCCCAAAAATGTGTGGCTCCAGTGGTCCATGTTTCATGCCTTGGCTTTTGTAGTTTTGTTTGTACCTCAGAATTTTGGTGGTGGGATCCCCCGGTCCCACTTTCTCACATCATGATTGTGTCATGATTGTGACATCACAAAGTATTCTTAATGTTTAGTGGAGTAGTTTGAGTTGAGATTTTTAAGTTTCAATAGTAAATTTTTTTGAATTTTCTGATTTTTGGGAAATATAGACAAAGGGCTAAAGATATTCTTAGAAAATAAAATTAAAAGAAAAAAAAAAAAAAAAAAAAACTGTTGCATGTTCTAATCGTTGAGGGTCTGGTTGGTAGTCTCACAGTCTCACTCGGGTTGGAATATCTCCGTTTTAATTTGCACGAGAGAGTTCCTACCTTAGCAAAGCTCCTTACAAATTTGAAAATTATATGGTTGTCTATGAAGGGGGAAAAAAACTGAAACTAATAAATGCGTATCATGTCATATATTTATTATTTGGATATATACATTTTCATCGGATTTTAATGATTAGAAACACATTATTAACAAAATAAAAGCGAAGTCATTAATTCAATCATTCGCATGACCTCCCCTAAGACTGACCTCTTTTCCGAATGAACATAAAATCTGTTGATGTAGAGAATGGGGACCTCATAAGCTCAACTAATCATCGCATCGATTTAAAGTTTTTAGCATCCCCCTGTCTTATATGTTTTACCATTAAATTGTCTAAATATTACCTTGTCCCTCAAGTTACAGAGTTCCTTTCCAAAAGAGGGAGAATAATAATAATAATAATAATAATAATAATAATAACAACAACAACAACTAAGAGCAACTACCTTGGTAAAATATTTTATTATGGAGTCAAAGTTTAACCCTCCTTCAGAAACTTTAGGCAAGATCAGTCCTCGTGTTCTTCACAACCAAACCAACAAATGATATGTAAAGCATAACGGGTAAACACATCGCCATAAAGTGCAGGCAGCCATTATCTCAGGTCAAAATTTCCGTAACTGTTTCTTTCTACCCTCTGATCTAAACAAAATAACATGGTGTATGTGTACCATATCGCGCCCCCCCCCCCCCCCCCCCAAAAAAAAAAACCAAAGCCACCCAATTTTCACACCCAAAAAAAAAAATTTTATTTGTATGCAGAAAGAATTGAAAAGGAAAACTATCAACCGGCCAGGAAACTTGAAGATGAACAAAAATCAGACATTATGCCCAAATATTTTGGGTCGGCAAGTTTGAAACTCTGTTCACCATAAGCCGATGAACTTCCACCAAACTCCTCCAACTCCAAGCCAGATAATGATATTGACGACAGATATTAGGAATCCATAGCCCCACCATTTTGCAAGGGGAACATAGTTAGCGCCATAGAAAACAGGGGCTGACCCAATTCCATAGTGGGTAAGACCACCCATGAGGTTGGAAAGGAATGCGAGCACCATTGCAGCAAAGTACGATGGAGTCCCAAGAGCGCTAGCGACGGACAAGAATGCCGTGAACATTGCCCCGATGTGAGCAGCTCCGCTCGCAAAGAAGTAGTGAGAGTAGAAATAAAGAAGAACTAGGATACCAAAAGAATACTGCCATGAAAGACCCAATCCGCCAACAAGCTGTAGAAAGGAGTAGAATGGCCAGTTACCAATTGAGTTCACAAATAGATCGTATATTTCCTAAACAATGACATGAACTGCAAACTAAGAGTCTCCATCAAATTTATTGAAACGTGTAATCTTGATCAGCGACAAAATTTTCCATATATTAGATAAAGCAAGTGCACGTGCCCACCAAGCATTCACGTCTTTCAGTAGAAGGTCACCGTGACAAGGATCACAGGAGGACAAAGAACATGTGTATGAAAGTGGAAAACCTCACCGGTGCTATTATGTCTAACTACAAAAACTGCATTTCTACACTGTAGGTATGGGCTAGTAGGCCCAAAAACTGAGAAAAACTTGATGCATAATGCAATATTAGAAGGGCTTTTGACCAAAAAGATCATCAGGGCAAAGATTATCAGATGCCAGAAAATTTACAGATTATCGTAGGTAAGCACGACGTAGGTAAGCTATCCCCAAAAAATAGAGTTAAAGCTATGCTAGTTAACAATTCTAAGTTATGTAACAAAATTCAGAATTGATGAGATGATTGAGAGAAATGTTGACTAAAAAGGGAAAGAGGACAAACCTTAACAACAGTTTGGCTAAACCAGGAGATAAGACCGTATTTATTGAGATAGCCAGCCATTGCGATAAGAGCAGCAAACCAAGTGAGAGTATCCCAGGCAACTGCTTCAGACAGACACTCCTTCCATGTCACAACTCCAGTCACAAGAAGGACAGACAATCCAAGAATTGCAGCAGTAACAGCATCCACGTTCAACATCCCTCCAAAAATCCAAAGCCCCACCTGGATATACCAACAAAAAGGAGACAATTATTCCGTAGAACATAGAGACATTAGACAAGCAATGTCATTCGGTAACACATATTCAGACAACGTGTATGCATCCAGACAAGAGTCTAAAGACACTAGTTTGTGGTATGAGGTAACACATTAGTGCGTCCCAATTGAGACCATCTTGACACACACGTTTGAGCCACCATAACTTTACAAGCTCCAGTAATAACTATCGTCCAGAAATGACGAAACCGTTGGACCACTACTCTGCCTGGTTGCAGAGTATGTATTAAAGTTACATGACAAAACTTGGTTAAAAAACAGAGCCAACTAATCAGTAATCAGTGTAGTTCTCTCTCTTTCGACGGAGCAATTATTGTGCCTATTTTGTTCTACCAGAAATTTAATCTACTAAATACAGATAAATTAAAATTTGATCACAGAGATGCTTTAGAAACCTGCTAATCTCAAGAAAATAAGCTATACATAAAGGAAATAAACCAACACGCCAAACACAATTAATTAAATTCTCAAATAAAATAAACAATTAACTAAACAAAATAAGGGCGTTTACCGTAAGGAGCAGAGTTCCGGCCATGATAATCTCGCTGGTACTCATTGGGCCCATCTTCTCCAACTTCTCCCTCGCGAGCTTCGGCGCATCGGGACTGCTCTTCACCGTCGGCGGGTAAATCACATACAAAACCAGTGGAACCACGAGCAATGACACCAAGCCTGGAACAATGGCGGCTTTGGCCCAATCGGTCCACCCAATCGTCTGTTTAATCGTGTTCAATGTCAAAGTAGCGCTCAGAGGATTCGCCGCCATCGCCGTCAAGAACATCGACGACGAAATCACTGAAGTCTGGAAGCAAGTGAGCATCAACCAAGACCCCAATTTGTTCTCCGTTCCATCGCCGGCATTGCTACCGCACGCGATGCACAAAGACTTCACCAAAGGCAAAAAGATCCCACCGGCTCTGGCGGAGACCGACGGAATCGCCGGCGCCAAGAGAGCCTCGCTGAACACCAAACTGTATCCTAACCCGAGCGATGAGCTACCGAACAAGGAGACGAATTGGTAAGCGATTCTATTGCCGAGACCGGTCTTGATGAATCCCCTGGCGAAGAAGAACGCGAGCGCGATCAGCCACGGGATCGGATCACCGAAGGCGGAGAACGCCGCGGAGAAAGTTAGGGTTTTGGTGAGAACCGAAGCTCCCAATCCCAACAACGCCACCGCGCCGAGAGGCAGCGGCTGGGTGATGATCCCGACGATCGTGGCCAGGAAAATCGCCAGCAGCTGCCACGCGTTCCTCGAAACCCCCGAAGGCACCGGAACAAACCAGATAATAATCCCCGTCGCGATCGAAGCCAGTAGAGGCTTAATCGCCGCCCCCTGCCACGGCTTGTTCTCCACCGGAGCCGGCGGAGAAGCCGCAGCGGCGGCTGAGGACGCCTTGACGGTGAAACCGCGTGAAACCTTAGCGAGTCTGGAGAATCCTTCGGAGGAGATTAGTGGCCGGAGAGCTCCGAGGCCGGCGGTTCTCAGGGGATGACTTGGCCGAGAAGAGCATCGTTTGTCGTGCCTGAGGACAGCGGATCTCGGAACAGAGCCGCGCGATCTGAGAGAGGTTAGGGAAGGAGAGGAAGTGGCGGTGGTGAGGGAGAGGGACGCCATGGGAGAAGGGCTTGGGATCTGGTGCGGAGCTCAGGCCCTCAGAGCGGCAACAGAGGAGTACTATAATTCAGAGCAAAAAGTTATAAAAAAGAAATGAAAGAAATGCGGAGAATGGTAAGGATAAATTACGTGAACGGTGGAGGTAGAGATCGGAATATACGTCATCGTTTTCAATCACATTCCAGGTTGTTTTTACAGTTTGCCCTTCTCGTCAATCATAGGGAATTCCGTCGGCTGTGGTTTGAAATCTCCGCCCCAGAAAAACACTGACACTGCCAGGTTGGATTTTTTCATTTTTATTTTTTATTTTCTGGGGTTGTTCGACTGAATCTCCGCTAACATGCGTCTGACTGAAGCGGGCCCAAAAGACACGTGTAGATTCTTTAGTGGCTGGATGAGTAGATTCCTCTAATGACGTGTCCAATTCTCCACTGGCTGGATTTGATTAGGTAGAATTTATTTTGTCCTGACTTGTTATTTTAGTGAAGTAGAGGGGTAAAAGGGCATGTGAGCGGAAAGAAGGTGGAGAGACAAGGAAGTAAAAGAGCGCATCTGAATCGAGAGCCAGAAGTCAGAGGGAAGTGAAAAGACGGAAGTGCCCTTGAAAAAGTGAGAAAGAATAGGAGCCACAAAAGTGCACGTGCTGGGAGGCATGGGCTGAGACAGGTGCTTGGATTCTGTTGTCGTGTAATGGAAACTAATGTGTCTGTTCTGTTCTGTTCAGTTCTGGTCCAGTACGGTTGACATTTGTCCTCTCCAACTTGCCGCTTAGAAAACTGGAGCTGGTTTAGTTCAGTTGAGATTTTGATTTTGTGGTCCAAACTCCGATCACTTTAACTAATGCTTTTGTTTAATTTTAATATTTGATTTTGTTTAATTTTAATTTTAATTTTTTATTTTTTAAAAAATCAACAAAATTATAAGTAATTTTTTAAAAATTAATAAAAATTAATTTAAAAATTTTATCACGAATCAAATACGACTTAATTTGTGGCTACAAAGTTTTCTAGTTATAAGTGGATTTTTTTTATTGTATCGTTTTTAGACAAATAGAAAGAAAAGGTAAATAATTTTCTTTAGTTGGTGCGTAAGTTTTTTTGTCGTCACACGAAATGTGTCGCAGAATATTGTTTCTATGGACATGATCATATCTCTTGTGATTTATGACATTAATATTTGACTTTTGGGGGGGGGGGGGGTGACAAAGGAAAGAAAAAACAGTCATGAGCACATCTCACAACCTGACAACCATTTCCATCTGTTTAAGGAAAAAAAAAACAATTTCCATCTGTTCAAAAAAAGAAAACATTTTCCATTTGTTATGATTAAAAATTTTTTTTTCCCTGGTGTGTTGAACATTAATAAATTAAGCGGGAGTATTTTATTACCAAGAAACCAATTAATAAATATAAAATATCCAGCAGTTACCAACCGTCGCTTTGGCCGAGTGGTTAAGGCGTGTGCCTGCTAAGTACATGGGGTTTCCCCGCGAGAGTTCGAATCTCTCAGGCGACGAATTTGATATTTTATTTGATTTAATTTTTAATTAACGTCCTTTTGCATAAATCACTAGAGTACCATTCCACCAAAAGGTAAAATTACTACATTACCATTACCTGTAAAGCTAATTGCTCATGGTGTCGTTCTAATTTGGGCTCAAATCCTGTTTGGGCTGACCAGCGGGTTGGGTCTCGTAAGACTACCGAAACCAAGAATTTGGGCTGTGTTTGGTTGGTCATGGAAATTGATACCATGAAAATTTTTTGTTGTATTAAATTACCTAAATAACCATGTTTTTTTTAAATCTATTTATCAATATGACACAAATTCTTAATTTTTGACCAATATGACACAAATTGTAGTTATTTTTAATTTAATTTTGTGTCATGTTAATCTAATATTAAGTTTTTATGTCATCTTAGTATAATGGTCTTTAAATTTATATTTTTTTGAGTGTTTGTCCCGATTGTTGAGATTTTATAGATTCTACTTCTTCGAATTTAAGTTCTCTATATTAATTCGCTTTTTGTTTTATATGGTAAAAGGGGGAAAATTTTTGAAATTACTGTGCAAGTATTAAATGAAAGAGGGCACACAAACATAATTCAACCCAACATTATGGGCTCTGTTTCGCCGGCCTTGGAAATTGATACCATAAAAATTACTGGTATTCTAAATTTTTCTTCAAGTTCTCTCAATTAGTGTTCCTAACTGTACCTCTGTACACAGCTTCCTCTGAATTGAAATTTTCTATTTAGTTTATTGTTTTTGTCTTTTTTCCCTTCTAATGTTGTAGAAATCTTAGCTAGAGTTGAAGAA
Organism: Ficus microcarpa; assembly: GCA_025413485.1. Classification (NCBI taxonomy): domain Eukaryota; kingdom Viridiplantae; phylum Streptophyta; class Magnoliopsida; order Rosales; family Moraceae; genus Ficus; species Ficus microcarpa. Next base: position 27,736,720 of record CM046377.1, read on the forward strand.
TCCAATATAGATTAATAAACTGGAAGAGACTTCTCCTTCGAGTGCTTGTCATGTCAACAGAGTGATAATAGTCGTTTTTTTGTTTCTCTCTCCTTTTTTTTTTCCCCTGATTGGATAGGTATTATGTTCAATTATCCTAAAAGCTTTCCTTAATTTATGGTGTCGGATTTTTTTGGTTTAATGTTGACAACTGGATGTTAGGGGAATAAAATTAATGTCTATTAGTTCTTATGAAAACATAAGTAAATCGAATTATCCAATTTAAATTAATCTAGTGACTTTTGGATTGGATTTGACCGGCTGATAAATAAATTGTACTGGATTGATTGGATGTGAAAGGATTTTTTTATAATTTGATTGGACAATGGATGCTAAGAAAAGTTGATTTCGGTCCAATGGCCACTCCTAATTGTTGGTACTGTTTGGCCTTGTCAAAATGAAATAAACTAAGGGTTTGTTTGCTTCACCATTTCATTTCAACTCAAACTGTACTTTTTTTTATGTTTTTCTCAAAAAGTTTTTGTTTTTTTCCCAAAAAGTTTTTTGTCTTTTCTGAAAATTGAAAAAAATTTACTATTACAACTAAAATATTTCAACTTAAACTAACGAACCAAACGGACCCTAAAGTTTGTTCACCTTCTGCTTGTCAAAATGCTTAGCTAAAGTTTACTTCTTATATTACAGGCATATGGCTGCGTTGGATTTACTGTCCACATGCTACATTGAGCTAAAAATTTACTGAAATGCCAATAAATATGTGTAATATTCACGTATACATTGACAAGCACTACAAAAGAAAAACTGATAATCTTTATAAGTAAAATATTTACTGAAACAAAAGAAGAGGGAACGAGCAAAATCTAAATAAAGCTCAATTTGGTAATACTGATTTTTATCTCTAAATAAATCAAAATAAAATTTAAACCAAGATTTACTTGGAAACAACAAATTCACTACTAAATATTGGATTTACCAAATAAAATGAATTTCTAAACTATTCTTTGAAACTATATAAGTTTTTTTAATCTAAAAATACTGGATTTACAGAATAAAATTTTAAAAATTAAAAAGGTATACTTAAAAATATCAGTGTAATCTGCAAATATCGGATTTACATGAAACATTTAAAATCTTAAAAGAAGTATTTTTATTTACTTCTAAATACTAAAATTTACGAACAAAGCAAGAATATGTAAAATTTTGAGAATATGCAAAAATATTGGGAATCCACGATTTAATTGAAAATAAATTATTTACAGAGCCTACTAAATTAAGAGATGTTTATTAATAAATTCTGTTTACCATCTTTTTATATATTTACTTGAGAATAATACATTTATTAGAAAATATTGGATTTATCATATAAAATGACAACCTAAACTATTACTTGAAGCTATAAATTTTTTACCCATGAATCTCTTTACGAATAAAAAATAAAATTAAAAAAAGTATAGATTTACCAGTAAATTTTGCATTTACACGAAACTTTTAAAATCTTAAAAACATAATTTTATATACCTGTAAATGCTTAAATTTATGAGCAAAGCAAGAATACGTAACTATTTGAAAATACGTAAACTTACTAGGCATGTGTGATTTAGCAAGCTTGGTAAAATTACCGATACCTATTTATTAAGTGTAAATAATATGTTAAAGGTTTATTTTCAATCTGCCAATCGAAGGAACGAATTTAATTTAACGACAAAATGATACAAGATTTGCTGTACACAAACACATGTTATAACCTAAGATTGCACATAACTTGTGTTTTTATTTTATTTTATTTTTATTATTATTATTTTAATTGAAATGCTGATGGAAGAGATAAAATGAAGATTAGAGGGAAAGGTTGAAATTTTCATTCAGAGAACATAAATGAAAATATTTGTAAGCTTTGCAAACTAGGAGGCTTTAAAGGTTAAAAAATGCTCATACACCATCCTTTTCACAATCTTGATTGATAAGTATGACTTCGGGTTGATTTGTGCATGATTTGAAGAGAAAATAAAATTAAAAAAACAACTATCTCACAACAAAAAAGGAAAGAAACCAGAACAAATAGAATTGTGCAAATCAAAGTAAATTACTTAACAAGCCATGGTCTAAAAAAATCCAAAACAAAAAAAAAGTCTAAAAAACTTGTGTCTCAAAGAAAACACCAGTCCATCCCCACCACCTTAACATCAATCTTTCGCCTTCTTAACATCAGTCTATGGTCTTCTTTGCCTTCGCCAAACTAATTATTTCACGTCTCTTGATGGATATTGCCCCTCCCCTTTCAAATTAACAGGTGTTTTGAAATCTTCTTCCAAGCATCTCTGACGGATATCCAGCAATTTTTGAGCTGCCTGCATATACCAAAGAATCAAGTTTAGATATCAAAAACCTTAAAAGCAACGACTCTTGTTGCATCAAAAACAGCTAAAAGATTATAATGTTCAATAGACATAGTAGTAATAAGGAGACTGATAGCTAACAATATGGAAGAATACAACTCAAAAAAGATAAAATTGCTAACACATTTAATCAGGCAACAGGTGCCCATCTTCCCAGAAGACGTAAAGCTTGAAGAGGGAAGGTAAAATTATTCGAGTTGAGAACAGGTACATGACATCGAGTAATGAAGAGGGCAAATCGACAAATGAAAGCTATAAAAACCAAACTAATTCTACAAGAATGGAAAAAAAAAAAAAAAAAAAGAGAGGAAGACGCACCTTTTTACAGTTGTTAGAATCAACACGCCCATCTAGAGTATTAGAAATAACACGATACATCTCCTCTGCCAGACCATCCACATTAGGCTCTGAGAGAAAACCACAATGCCATTATACCTTAGGAATTCATTCACTGGCATAACTTTGCCAACACAGGTGAAAAAATAAAATAAAATCCAAACAATCAACAAATCGTGTACAAGTCTTTTTAGCATCGTAACGCAGTTTTTTCCCGCACTTCTTCGTTTTACTATTAGTAACTATTTTATCTTTTCAAATGATAATAGGCGACCATAGATACCTGCAGTTTTAGCAAGGAAAAAAAATATAGCAGAAGCAAGATCATGTCTTCTGTGAGCCTCTATCATATGTGCAGCGGTTTGGAAGTCTGGCCAGTTTGACAAAACAGTATCCATGCTTTGCTTAAATGGGAGTAGCGACTCCCTTGAAATTTCAAGGGACTTAAGACCTTCAGATGCTAAATAATCATTATATGTATCCAATAACGGTTCAGCAGCCTGTGTATAAGTAGAACCAAATTCAATTCAAGTTTAGATAAAAGAAGCAACGTTTGACCGAAAGCATTTAACCCAAGAGAGTCATTAACAAAATAACCAAACACCGCATCCACACATGAAAAACTCTGAAAATAAATCTAATGATTAGATGTAGAAACCAAACGGTGGGGAAGATATTACCTCCTCACAGAATTCAAGACCGATAAGAGCTTCTAGTATAGACATAGCATTAAACAGCTTCTTTGTCAAACCATCAACGGTGGGCACTGAATGAAAACCCACAAAAATATTGCAATTAGAGGTTCATGTTATGGTTAACAATTTTGCTTATATATTGGTTCGAAAAAATTCATTGAATCAGTAAACAAAATAATATCTATACACATGCACAAAAGTTTGACATAGTTTTGCAAGCAAACACAACAAATTGGCTCAAAATTTTAAACAGGACAACAGCTTAAAACAACTGGGGGAAAAAAAAAACCAGCAGTCGTAGCGAAGAAATCGAAAACATGAGCGCTAAATTTTTCTTTTCTGATATCGCGGTACACATCCACGGCACTTTGAAACTCTGACCAGTCTAACAAAAAGAGATCAATGGCGTTGTTGAATTTGGACTGCGACTCCATCGATAGCCATCTTCTCCGGTCAGCCATCTCTCTGTTGTCTGCGCAAAATACCCATGCACTTTATAAGAATTTGCTAATCAGAAAGTGAAAAAATATATATATATATATATATATATTTAATAATGCCATTTGCAAATAATTGATAGCATCGAGGGAGATTCTCACGAATCGGAGCATATTTATGCATACCTAGGATTATTGGGAGCTTCGGTCGTAAAGAATATACAGGAAAGAGATTTTTTGATCTGAAAATCACGTAAGAGATTGAGAAGTCACAGGAGAAGGTAGTTTATCTATATGTATATACACACACTTTTCTTTTTGGGATATTTGTAATTTTAGTCGTTATATGAAAGAAAATTATTTTAGATATTAAATTCTTTTTAATAATTATAAAAATGATAATTCCTTAAAAGGATATTCCTTTAAAAATAAAGATTATACATATATTGATATTTAAAAAAATATATAATCTATATATGCACTTTTCTCGTTTAGCTAAATATAAATATAAATATATATTTATATATATCCTTTTCTTTTTAGGATATTTGTAATTTTCGTCGGTTACTTGAAAGAAAATTATTTTAGATATAAATTCTTTTTAATAATTATAATAATGATAATTCCTTAAAAGGATGTTGCTTTAAAAATAAAGAATAGACATATATTTATATTTAAAAATATATATTTTAGTGAAATTTATAATTATACATATGTAAATATATCTATATGTTTATATTTATGTATATTTATGTATGTATATATACTTTTCTCGTTTAGCAAAATATATAAATATATATATTTGAGTCGGTTACATGAAAGAAAATTTGTTAATAATTATAATAATGATAATTCCTTCAAAGGATGTTTAAAAAAAAAAAAAAAAAGGCCAATCCAATTCGTGGACCAATAACTCAAAAGAAAATAATAATAATAATAAATCATTAACTGAAAAATTAGGGTCGATAATTTTGGACACGACACGATGACACAATATGAGAACAACATAAAATAAATGAGTTTGGATTACACGTTTAATAATTAGGTCGATATGTTTAACACAACAATAAATAGACTACCACAGTTAACCCATTTGTTTAAATAGGTCGTAAATGAGCCAATACGACTCAACTCGTTTAGAGCCTATATATATATAATTTCTCAATATATAGTTTAAAAGAAAAAGTCTAAAAATAACAACATATAAAAACCCAACCCTATTTCTTTCTCCTATCTTCCTTATATCAGCCACACTGCACCCTTTCCCAACTCCCTTAGAAAAACGAGTAAGCTCACCATCTCACTCTTCTCTCACCCTCACTGCCTCACTCTGCTCTCACTGTTTCTTTCCCTCTCCATTTCTGGCCGTCGCGAGCCCACGACCATTTCCTCTCAAACCTCAGGTAGTTTTCTTATTCTTAATCTTTCGCTCTTTGATTTTTCTCTCTACGTTTGTAGTGCTCGTGGTGTTTGATTTCTCTCTCTCTCAGTTTGATTTCTCTCTGTATTTCAAGTATTTGAGATTTATTCATTACTATTATTCAATATCTAACTTGATTCTTGTTTTCTTGTTACTTTTTTTTTTTTTTTTTTTGTGTGTGTGCAGATGGATGGTATAGAAGGCCTTGAAGTGAATCTTGAGTCTGGTAACTGGTAAGGTTGTTGCTCCTGCCTAAATAGATGTAACTATTGACGAAGAAGAGGAAAAAGAGCTTGAAGCTATTTCTAAAGTTGTTAATTTTATATTTTATATGAATATGTTGAGTTTCTTGTATTAGTAAATTTAGAATTTAAAGTGAATTATAATTTAAAATTTTTGTGTTAAATGGGTTAGAAGCTAGTTTTCTGTTAAATGGGCCGTAAATAGATTTTTCATATTCAATGGGTCATAAACATGTTTATTTTTGTGCCAACCTGTCATGATCCATTTAATAATCGTGTTTGCATGTTCTGTCGTGTAACCATTTTATTAAATGGTTCGTATTTGTGTTTAGGTTCCTGAGCCTTTTTATTAATCGTGTTGTGTTCGTATTCGTATTCGTATTCGTACTTATCATGTCGTGTTGTAATCGGACTGGCTCAAACTCATCCTGCGAATATGAATTGCTAGTCCTAGGAAAAACTCATGTATCCAAAAGATAAAAAGTTTGGTTAAAATATATACATAATATCAAGAAAAAAAAAACATGTAGCATGTTTAACATTTTTTAAAAGAAAAATTCAAGCATTTAACATATTTCATAAATACTAATAAAATATACTACATATTTTTTTTTTTAAAATTTAGGGGTTAAAGAATTTGAACTCTATACATTTATGTGGAGTTAAACATGGTATTACATATGAGTTATACCTGATAATAACATATTTTATATTTTCTTCCGGAAATAAGTTAGAATTTTTTAATTTTACTCTTATTACATCTTCACTTATCTCTCACCACACTCTTTTCTCTTTTTTCCCTTTCATGTTTCTTTCTCTCTCTTTTTCCCCTCCATGTCTCTTCTCTTTCTCCCTTTCCTTGTTGATCAGAAAGGAAGCCGCACTGTTACTAAACTCTTTCAAATGTGACGATTTGGACATTTTTTATAATTTTGATAAAGATGACCTTCAACTCTATAAATGTTGGCAATGTTAGTCATTGCCGTCTAAAACCATTAAGTTTTTAATAGAACGTGTCACATAATCCATCACATGATCTTAATTAACCATCAAAAGATAAAAATACCCTTATTTAAGGATAAATTATACTTTTCCCTCTGAAATTTAAATCTTATCATAGAATTCTCTCTGAATTTTTATTTGTAACATTTTTTCTCCTTAAACTTTGGAAAATTTTTCTAATTTTTCCTCTCAATTAAATTTTTGACAAAAAAATGCATCTAACTAAAGCTGAACATTTAGACCAAGAAGTGAACGGGATTGTCGGAGACCGCCCGAAACCATTCGAAGAGTCAATGACATGCCAGCATCGAGATTGCACAGGCAGTTAACCGAACCGACCATCACCAAAACGGGCGGTTACTGTTCTCAAGTTTTAGGTTCGGTCTGAAACCGAAACGCACCAACCATGAGTTACCTTCATCCCTCATCTTTTCCTCTCCTCACTTTTTGCTTCTTCTCCTATGCCTATAGACATCTTCTCTGTCGGCTTGATGAAGAAGATGACACCAAGCAATATTTAGGCTTAAGCAAAGTAAGCCCATCGCTATCAAACCTAAGCCAGAAGCCCACGAAGCCCATATGACAAAAGAGCCCACGTCTTCTCCTCCTCCTCCTCCTTTTTTTTAGTAAGATATGTTGAACGATGTCGTTTCACTAAAATAAAAAACCATAAACCTAAATGTGTTTTCTCCATCTTCTTCTTTTTCTCGGCTTTTTCTTTCTTTTGGCGCTGCCATCTGCAAGTATGCCCCTCACTAGTCGACACCGGCCCATCGCCATCAGCTTTCTTCTTATGCAGAATTGACAGTGCCGATCGAAGAAAACTGATGATTTCTGTCGGTTTTTGGTTGGTTGTGGCACCCCACTTGGTCAGTTATGGTTTTGGATTTGGACGAAAAAATATGGTGCAGGCGGTCACCGATCCGACAAGTTTAGTCGGTGACCGCTCGATGAACACCCCTATATTTAACATAAGTATCAGTTAGGGGTATGAAGTATAGAGTAATAAAATAATATATATTGACAGCATTCCTGATACCTATTGTCCTTATTAAATGAAAAATTAAGAAGCTACCTATGAGAGGGATGAGAAAATAATGACAATCTTCTCAAAATATTTATTCATTTAACTTTATTATAAGCGATGCACATTTAATATCTGCAGCTCATACTTCAAACAAATGTTATGTGCAATTTTTTGTCAAAAAATTAATTTGAGGGAGAAAATTTGTAAATTCCAACTTTCAGGGAGAAAAAGTGTTACAAATTAAAATCCAGGAGGTATTTTGTGATAATGCCTAAAGTTGGGGGGAAATGTAATTTGCCTTTAAAGCAACACCTTACACCAATAATGTAAAAAAGATTTAAAAAAAAAAAGCTGAGAAATGCAAACCCAAAATTCAAATCCTAAGAATCAATAGTTACAGCTTCTTCACACTGACACCAAGAACACCAACAAGAAGAAGAAGACCGTTGCACTAGAGAAGATGATGAGTAACCACAAAAAAGATGTCGCCGCACCAAACCTCATGAAGGTTTGTTTCACCGCACCAGACCTATGAATGTGACTCCGCCCCAAACCCGCAAAGTGTCGCGGAGCCACCCTAGACCCATTTTGCTTCTCTTTCTAGGTTTTTACAATATGGTTATTTTTCTACTTAGATTCAAAAGCTATTCACAAAGATTCAAAAGTTGAATCTGCTCGTGAAATAAGAATCGAGGGGAGGAAATGAAGAAAGAGGAAGAGATGGAAATGAAAGAGAGAAGAAAATTCTAGTTTTTTTTAATGAGTTTTTTTAATTATTTTTGTAAGATTAAAATTATTGTTAGATCACGAAAATACTATCTCAAATTAGATCACATGTATTTGCACATAACTCATTCCGTTATAAACTTAATGGATTTAGGCGGAAAGGACTAAGATCGCTAATAATTAGAAAGTTTAGGATTTTCTCGGCCAAAATTTAGAAAACAAGGACCAAATCATGACTTTTGAAAGAATTAAGGGACCATTTTGGCAAATTGCTCATCCACAATATAAGAAAAAGTTTGGTTAAAATAAATAAGAAAATAAAAGAGAAAATATACCATCCAACATGTTTAACATATTTTTTAACAAAAATTCTAGAGTATAAAATATTTCATAAGTACTGATAAAATATATTGCATATATATATATATTTGAACTTAGACGTGGGGAGATTCGAAATTTACACGTCTAAATGAAGTTAGGTATGGTATTATTGCTAGGTTATCTCTGGTAATAACAAACATTACATTTTCATTTTAAAATAAGTTAGATTTTTTCACATTACATCTTCATTTATCCCTCACCATCACTTTCACCTCCATGTCCCTCTTTCTCTTCTCTCTTGTTCCCCTATGTGTCTCTTCTTTTTCTCTCCCTCTTCATCAACCGGGGAGAATTCCGCGTTGGTGACAGTAAAATGATCACAACGGGATCTCTATGTCTCAATCTCCTCTTCCATTCACCAGCTAGGGTGCAAGATCTAGCGTGATGGACAAAGACGCCGCCGTAATTGACACCCGCCTTGCAATTCAGTCACAATGAACAAAGATGCCAATGTGAGTGCAGATCTCTTTGTCATCTTCATCGAAGCTCCAACAAACAGTAGCTTCCTACTGTTAGTGTGATTTTTTTCCTAGCCATTATTTTTTTAATAGAATGATTAGCAAAGGATTTTCAAAGAAATATTCTTGACCATTGATTGTATTGGTTGGTTGGGGTGGGCACAAGATCTGGTCATCCAAACCATCCAACCAAACCAGTTCAATCCATAAAAAAAAAAAAAAAAGAATATCCAAATACAATTGGATAATAATTTTACTCATCCAATTTGATTAGATAAGATCGTATTGCATAATAGATGTGAATTATAAAAATTCAATAAATTAAATCCAACCTTATAGTTATGTTTTTTGGAAAAATAATATATGTTATGTATTAGGGTTTCATTGCTCATTTAGTCCCTAAACTTTTAAATTTGTGCAAGTTTCGTCTTTGATTTTTTTTTTCGTAGCTAAAATTTCCCTAAAATTTTAAAATGTTGTTACAATAGTCTTTTTTGATAAGTTAACTTGGTTGAAAAATGATGCTAACTAACGGATTTGATCCAAAAATTAATAGAGAGTACTACATAACAACATTTTTAATGATCATTCCGGCTATGAAAAAAAAAAAGAATAAAGAATGTTGTTAAACTATTACAATGTAGCTACAATAATTATTTCTGTTAATTTTTGAATGGAACCGATTAGTAATTTGGTCAAAAAGGATGCTAACTAATGGATTCCATCCTAAAACTAAGGAAATGACTAACTTAGCAATATTTTAATAGGTTAGGGTTATTCCAATTACGAAAAAAATATCATGGACTAAAATTACACTATGGTATTCTTCTTCTTCTTTTTTTTTTTTTTTTTTTAACGTGGTAAAACATGAAATTACTGTGCAAATATTAAAGAAAGAGAGAAAAAAGAAGAAACAAATATGCATCAGCATGAGCTAAGGGAAAAAAAAAAAAACATAAATATACATATGTACTTGTCTACATTCAAAAAAAAAATATATATATATATATATATTTTTTTTTTTGAAGGGGGCTTACCATGGGCTTTGGCAAAAAGTGACCCTTACGGGGAAAAAGATGTTGTCCAATCCCAAATCTTACTTTCACCAAATGTCAAACCATATGATATCATTTACATGAAACAAAGGCGTAATCATCGGTTACTATATAATATAAATAAATATATATGCCTCACAAAGGAAAACAACCTTCCCATTTGTCAAATAGAATAATTGCTAATACACACACTCAAACACACACACAATACAAAAAACATTGTTAGTTATGGTAAGCTTGAAATCTAAAGGGAAATGATTTTTAGAAGCACTCTCTATGGTCTGTCATATTTCAAGTGAAAATGGTTGTCTTCTTGCATAACTATATATTAACACAGGTCTTATTCCAAAGTTGCTTTCTATTCACTTCTTGAATGAGTTGAGGCCTATTTTTCTCTTTGCATTCATTGCTTCTTAATATAATAATCACTATGGGTTGCCATCTTTGGTCGTAGCAAATAGGAATGGAAGGTAAAAGCGTTATAATTGCTCTTTAGAATCTAACCATTCAGGCTAACTAACTTCACGTATATATATATATATTGCAAATATTTTATGCCATAGAAAATTCCCATGTTTTCCATGAGATATCACCAAGTTTTGTGTCTCTACTTAATCACTACAGGCCTTTTATTGCTGATCTTTTGTTCCAAGTGGGCACCTCTGCTAAATGATTAGACCCATTAGATGAATAATTAAAAGTTTCTTTTGCCTTTATTTATTATTTTTTAAATTAAAAAAATACGAACATTCATTCTCCGAGCTAAAAAAATATCTACGTGCGTTGCCGCTATAGAAATAAGGAGAGTTGTTTAGTAGGAATATGAAAAAAAATATATATATATATACACACACATATATATTATAGGTACGATAGAATTAATCTTTATAATTTTTCAGTTAAGTATCATTCACTTTTTTTTTAATAATAATTTGATATAAGTTTGATGTAATATCTAACAGTTTATAATTGTACCCTATTAATAGGATATTATGCTATATGGTATCACATAATTCTCCTGTATTTAATTTAGTTGGTATCTAAAGAAAGTGGTTTTAAAGAACTTGGTGTACAGGTATGTATATTCCTGTGTCGTTACTTGTCGATGTAATTATATATATGAAGAAATGAAATCGAGAGAGAGACATGCACATAAGAAAAAGTAAGAGGGACAGAATTTCTATATCTTCATGAAATGTGTGATTACAATCTAATTGTCACCCACTAATAACAACTTCCGCACCTCTCTCTCAACATTCTTTTTGTACATCTCAAAAGTACCCTAAAAAGTTCTATATACCAACTACCAACAATTATAAACTTTGTGATATTGAAACTTTTTTCCCTACTTTTTATGAAGCTATATATATATATATATATATATATATATTCACATCTCTCTTCACAATTGTATAACATACATATATTCGTAAATGGCACTACTATGGATCAAGCTTGTTCGGCTCCCTTGATCAACTTGATCATCATGATGACCACGAAAATGACTTTACATGGCAAAGCAAGATACGTACATACAAAGACCGTCACAGTCACTTTATATACCCCACCGTGACCCTTTTATTTCATATATGATCGTCAGGGTATAAAAGAAGGGTGTTACTTATTCTAAAACTCAAAAGTGTAAGGAAAACAAATTAAAGTGTAATTTTGAAGAAGAAGAAGAAAATTATTTTAAGCGAAAATTTTCGTTATAGGTAAGAAAATTATTCGATTTGGAAGTCAAGAAAAGGGAAGGAGGAAACATCTTTCATCAAATCGTCCAAGTCCCACTCCCCAGCTGTTAGCTCCGTTTGGAAAAAATTCTCAACCCCATGATGACCTTGAAGGTTTTCCGCTTTCACCATATTGTTATTGCAGTTGACGATACTGGTTATGCTATTCACGATGTTGTTGTAACTATTTTGATCAGTTTTATAGCTCTCTTCAGTAGTGCTTATACTTTCCAATGGAGGAACAAAGATCTCCGCCTCTGCACCGACATTCACACCACTAAAAACCCCGCTTTCTCCGAAGAATAGCCCATGATCACCTCCATGAACACCAATCTCTTGTGTCATGCATGCTGATGAAGGGTTAATACTAGGGTTCAAGTTGTTGTACCCGTTTGGACCAAACATGATGCTGTTTAGGGCACCATGATGATCAAACATGGCGGGCAATGGACCGCAGAGATTCATGTGGTTGTTGAGGGCGGCGGTATTGGATTGGATTGAAGTGGGCGAAGAATCGTGCAAATTGTAGGTGGAGAAGATGGCATTAGTTTCTAATTGCCTGCAGGGAATTACGTTGAGCCCCCTTGTAGCTTCCTGCATGTTGGAGTTGTCTTTGAGCTCGAACGACGAGTCGCTCGTGTTAGGTGAGGGTGTGGATGAAGATGTCATGTTCTTGAGACGCTTCTTCACTGTTGAGTTCCAAAAATTCTTGATTTCGTTGTCAGTTCTTCCCGGTAAGCGTGCCGCAATTTGAGACCACCTACATATAGAATGGAATATTAGCCAAAATGGAGTCACTTTATTTTATCATGTTTTCCTAAATTTGCATGAGTTGCATGCTTATGTGTGTGTGTGTATATATATATTAATTGCTGACTTAACATTCACAAAAAGGTAGGGTGTGGAGTGTCTTCAACTCAAAGGGCTGATGTAGACACATATTTAATTGTGTATATATAATCAAATTTCAATTTTAATAGCTCTAATCCTTTTTTTGGCCGCCAGACAAAGTCTGACTCACGAAAAACACAAAATTCATGTACATTAGACTACGTAGTTGGTGGCTGAAGAAATTGAGACACTACAATAGTTCTAGTCTTTGGTCCAACGCATGAATTGCATGAAAAAAAGTTATAACATATTTATATATACATATTTCTTAACTACAACGTTAAAAGGGCTGAAGTGTCTTCAACTCAAGGGCTAATGTGTTTGTATGTATACAAATATAAAAAATTATGTGTGTTAATATATATATATATGCCATCAAGATATAAGACAAGTGTCCTTTTCAGCCTTTGTATGTCCTCCATGTAAGCTGTATTAATGTAAGTAGAAGAATATACGCACACACACGAACGAGACTAGTGTTTCTAACCAAAAACACAAAAAAGGGTCCCACTTTTCTTATCCCTGTACATACACGTTTATAGATACCCAATTTATACGCACATATACATGTATACTACTCTATCAGAAAAAGGAAAAGAAAAGTAAGACTTTTGTTAGATTTGCAATCATGGAATCAATCTAATGTCGGCAAAAATGATTAGTTGTATCCGTATTCTCTTAGACACAACTTCATCCATGGACATGACTGCAATTTATGTATAACCGAACACGTATATACTACACATACCTATACACATATACAGCATATACATAGTCAAAGAACTATATTATTAATTAATAAAACCACGATTAAAATATGAGCAAACTTCTGTCCTTAGTCCAAAAGTAGGTAGAAAATAATAAAAATTAGACAATAAGTCCTTCAAAATTATCAAAATGATTACATGACAGGCACAAAAACACTAAGAAAAATTTACTAAAGACCAAATAACATAATCTACATCAGACAAGTACTGATATATTTGCCATCACATACATGTACACACACACAAACATATATGTGTGTATTCTGTCGTATATTTGAGGTCTATGGTAATTGTCAAACACTCTCAAGTTTCGAAATGAAGAGCTCATACCTAAAATCTCTTATTTTCTTGTCTGCTGAGCTAGCCCCAGCAGGATTATATATATATATATATGTATTTGTATAAGGAAACTATACAAATTTAGGACATACATATACAGATACATATATGTATATGTATGATATAGTATGAAGAAAAATAATGGTTAATTACTATTACCTGTTACCGAGAAGGGAATGCAAGTGGATAATGAGCTCTTCCTCTTGAGGAGAGAAAGCACCACGCTTGAGGTCAGGCCTCAAGTAGTTGATCCAACGGAGACGACAGCTCTTCCCGCAGCGTTGCAAGCCGGCATTTCTGGCGACGTCGCTCCAACAACCTTGGCCATTGTTGAGCATGTAGTTCATCAGCTTGTCGTCCTCTTCCGGTGACCAAAGCCCCTTCCTCAGCTTGTTGTTGTTGTTGTTGTTGTTACTAATTTTCCCACCTGCAGATGAGGTCTGCTCTGGCTTCCTCATTGTGATGAAAGAGAGAGAATTCAGAGGGTGAGAGAAACTAGTAGAAATATTAAATTTTTTCCCAACTTGTCTGATGTAAATCTGCAAAGACTTTATAGAGATAAAGAGAGATGATATAGAAACTTCAGGTTGTGGGAATGATGATGATAATGATGATGGTGATGGTTGTGGGGTTTGCTTAGAATATAGGAAAGAGAGAGTATACATGAGAGAGAGAAGGCCTTTTTTTTTTTTTTTTTTTTCCCCTTAAATAAAGAGAGAGGTTGGGTGATGGGTCTGAGTAGAAAACGGTTTGGAGAGGGACCTGAGGGGCATGAGAGAGATAGATGGTCGTCTTGTCTTTGACTCTATGACCTATTTTCTACTCCTTTTCTATCTCCTGTACTAATTTTCTTCATTCTCAAGATATTAAATCCCCCTATAATATAAATTCTAAAACCAGACTATAAATTATATATATATATATTTTATAATATTTGAGTTATATATAATAATAATAATAATAATAATAATAAATAGGGCTTGTTTTATAACCAAGCCAACATATTAATTGCTTCCACTTCACATAACCTCTCACTCTTTCTGTCACACGTGTAGTTGAAGATATTGAATAAGATAATGAAACATTATGCAATTATAATGCACGCGGCTCTTAAATGTATTAGCAACCACAAATCATATATTCTAGCTTCATTTCTGATTTTCCATAAGATCCACATGTTCAAGCTTTTTAATTTTTTTTTTCTAATATACGTATTTATGTCAAGTGTGTATATATATATGTGAAGAAACAGAACCATAAAATATTCTCATATGAGAAAGGTGACAAAAAAAAGAGATTTGGAGCTTTCTCAACATGTATTTAACCATGTATTGCCAAAAGGGACAGCAATTATAAAATGTTTCTATGTGCACCTCATCAGGACATTTTATTTCATTTTTTCCATTAATTTTTTTTGTTTTGGGGGGGACCTCAATTAGTAACCATTAACCCACACAGTTTTCTCTTATGATTATTAGAAGGGCACATTTGATTATTTTCATTAACAAAAAAAAATGTAAAAAAAAAAAAAAAAATTTCAAAGCTCTTCTCAAGTGACTTTCAAATTCCCCGTCTAGTAGTAATTATAAGAAATGGCTATTCTTGAATAACCAGCAAACTGGTTACAAACAGTTCTTTTTCTTCTTCTTCTTCTTCTTCCTTTTTATTTTATTTTATTTTTTAATAACTTGAGAAGTGGTTCAAGCAAAGGGGAAACTATGGTAGGCTTTGTTACTGCTGGTCCTAGTGAAAGAAAACTTGTTTCTCACGTTCTCCTTATGATGCCAAAGGTTCAATTTCACTAGACAAAATAGAAGAGTCTCCAAATTAAGACACATATGAATTGCAATTCAAGAAAGTGCCTTGACATGTTTTTTTTTTTTTTTTTTTCCCCTTCATCTTTTGTAAGTTAGAAATGCATGTTATTTTTTCCCCCTTCTTCTTCTTTCTATGTGAAGTTTTCACAACCTGAATCATGTGAAATTGGAAAGAAAGAAATGGTGCAACTAATCTTTGACTTGTATACATAATCTAGCATATATTACAAGCAAAATATAAAATAAAAAAAATCACAGTAATAAGGAGCAAAAGATGTCTAAAATCTTTCTTCGTCACCTTAATTTCTTCTTCTTCTTCTTCTAATTGATTGTCAACAAATGAGAGTGAAAGACAGCAACTAACTCCAAAATAACTGTATATCCCTAATTGCCCAAGGTAGAGTAGAAGACACAAAAAACTCTAAACTTTAAATCTCCAGAGTAACAAGCTTTTCAAATGCCAAATTCATGAATAGACATATATAGTACAGTGTTTATTATGATCTTCTAGAAGTCGGCATATTTTATGGATCTAAAAACTGTGATTTTAATGTTACTTATGGACCAAACAGCTTCATGGGGTAATCATGGTGATGATGGGACATACTATAACACTCCTCAACAATTCATTGGCAAAAAAAAAAAAAAAAAAAAGGAAGCCCCCAATTAAATTGTGCATAGTTGGAGGCCAGTTCATTTGGGGTTTTTTTTTTTTTTTTTTTTTTTTTTTTTTAATTATTATTATGAAAACGAACAAGGATTGGTGGACCTCATCAGAAGATAAATATTGTACTTTGTCATATTCCATATATGCTCCTACACATATTTCATCTAGAAATCTTGTGTAATATTATCATTATTCTTTTTCACTGTGATTTACATCACCATATAACTCTTTTCTGGGTGCCATAAAGTTAAAAAGGATAAATGGTCCAAAAGTTCCAAAGGCAGCATTGGAAAGTAAAGGGCAATCAATGGGAAAAATTTTTTGAAAGTCCCCATGGGGACAAAAAAAAATTATGTAAATACTTCAAGTGGAAAAAGGTATTGGAGGAAAAAAGAGATCAAATTTCAATCATAAAATTAAGTACTTTTGGAACCCCCCATATGGCAATTCACAATTTATTTGCTTTGTAGGCCAAATGGATGGAGAGCGGAGGAGAGGGAAAATAAAAAATAAAAAAATGAAAAAAACTAAAAATAAAAAAGAAATAAAATCAAAACAAAATCATTCTATCTTTCATAGTTATTCAAATTATGCCGTTATTAGCACGTCATATTATAATAAAAAGTCAAAGCTTATAATTAATCACAGCGACTCCAATGAAAGGTGAGGACAACCTAATTACCTTCAAAAATACATTAAAGAATATGAACTGTGTCGGCAGTTATACAGAAAGTTGAGCAGTACTAATTAGGAAATTTATTAATTAAACATCGTTTATTTCTCTTGTAATAACAATGATGTAAGCAAATATTAGTTCTTCTTTTAATCTTTTACTTAATCTTCATGCACTTAGAAATACTCAAAAAAAAAAAAAAAAAAAAGCATTCTGCATCCTGAATTTTTAATTTTGCAAGCAATATTCCTGAATTTATTGCACATTCACAATTTACTAGATTAACACCGTTACCAATATAGTGTAAATTACTACGTATTCGTAAATTCAAGATGTAAATTGTAAAAAAAAAAAAAAAAAAAAAAAAGGCAAAGAGGAAACAGTGGAGGCACTCCAAAGACTCCAACTTTTTGTATGCTTTCACTTTACTATTTGCCAAAGCTTTTTTTTCTTTCTTTAACACAGCAGTAAGCAAAAATGGCATTGGCTTTGATTGGCCCAATCGATCAGAATGGTCCTTGGAATCTAAACCGGACAGAATTGAATGACAAATTGTCTCACAATGAATACGCCTAACTCTGATGAGATACCCTGACTAATCTCGTTCTGCAGAACGACATATTTGAAAAACTTGGGCAACCTTGAAAAATCTGTAATGTGGTAGGGCAAGTCTAATGAGTAGAAAATACTGCAAAATGTGTCTACGTGTCTTGGCGTATATGAACAACATTTTTTCAATTTTTCAGATATTGACAGCATTATTTTTTTGTCAAAGTAGTGGCCAGAAGAAAATGGCGCTTTGGATTTTTCTGATCATTCAGATTCTCTTTAGAGGCCCCTTATCTATAATTTGGTGGCCCAATCAATTGAACGAACTAGTTGTGTCCTAAGTGTTTTCCTTTTCTTTTTTTTTTGGAAAAGTTGTGTTCCTAAGTTTTATTGCCTGTATGATTGCACTTTCCTCATTATATATACATAAAACTAGACATAAATTTTGTACCTGTCCCATATGATCAATTTTTCTCATGTCCTTCCAAGAGCAATCTTATTCATCTCCAAAAATTGTCTCTATGAGATCTGAAAATCTTTCTACTTGACCACATCTCATTGAATTAAGCCTTACCCAAGATGAAGTTCTTTAATTTCCCCATTTTCCTCTTGTAATTTTCTTGCTTTAAACAGAATTATTGCCTGATAGAGGTAGAGCTGAAAAAAGGAAGAGAGAAAAAAAAAAAAAAGAGTTTAAATTTTTAATAACTTAATAATAGTTTCCAGATCCAGAAATGCCGGTTAAATGGCAATTGCAAACATCATCCTGCATAAAAAAGCCACAAATATGAATGACTTTTCGTATCTTCAATCTTGATTCTCATCAAACTGATATTATTCAGTGTGATATTTTAATCATATTTTTTTTTATAAATAAATATATAAATACAAAAAAGTGGCATTGTTTTTCTTTTTCCTTCATATCTAAGGAACAAAGGAACATCTAATCAGATGTAAAAGGCAACTTACCATTTCTATCAACCAGTGATTTCTTTTTCTATGAGCCTTTTCATTTTCTTTCTTTCTATTATTTTTATTTTTATTTTAAATATTTTTTTTCAAGAGTTGTTTTAGAAAATGTGCAATGCTTTTACTTGCTTTAATTCCTACCCAATTGAGATCCCAAAACCTCATTGGCTGCTCTTACGTATTGGCTGCCTTCATGCTGTTTTAAAAATCCGTACACATTTTGTCGTTCTCAGCATTATGAACAACCTATACTTATGCACTAGACCTCCTAGGCCGCCAATAATAACATCTTTTAGAATTTTTTTTTTTAAGTTTTCTTTAATACCCTGCATTTTGAAGTCATATGCATACATATAAACCATACCTTGTATTTTAGATAGGGGTGGCAATTCGTGTTGTGTTCAGGTCCACGGGTCCAACCCGAACACGATCCGTTCTTTTTCGTGTCAATTTCGGGTGACCCGAATTTGACCCGTCCACTATTCGTGTCGTTTTCGATTCGCAAAATTCGTGTCGTTTTCAATTCGTGTCATCGTGTCGTGACCAGGGGTAGCAATTCGTGACC
The DNA here is from genome assembly GCA_025413485.1 of Ficus microcarpa. Lineage (NCBI taxonomy): Eukaryota > Viridiplantae > Streptophyta > Magnoliopsida > Rosales > Moraceae > Ficus > Ficus microcarpa. Next base: position 27,755,865 of record CM046377.1, read on the forward strand.
CGAACACGACCCGTTCTTTTCCGTGTCAATTTCGGGTGACCCGAATTTGACCCGTCCACTATTCGTGTCGTTTTCGATTCGTAAAATTCTTGTCGTTTTCGATTCGTGTCATCGTGTCGCGACCCGTATTGCCACCTCTAATTTTAGATTGTATTAGACTTGTACCTTCAAATTTTAAATTCATTTTTATCCTCATTTTTTCAATCAATGATTGATTTTGATTAAAAATAATAAAAAAAATCCTTCCAATTTTGGAATTTGTATTTATTATTATTATTTTCTGAATTTTTAGTTTTTGACGGGGTTTAGATGATCTTTTTTGTGATTAAAATTGATCGCTGAGTTTAAAAAAAAAGTAAGAATTTAGCATTAATTTGAAATTTAAAGGCAGGGTATAAAATGAAAAGAAATCCTATCACAAGACCCATAATTATTATACTAGTACTGGCAAAAAAAAAAAAAAAACCACAAAACCCAAGTTCTAAGCCCTCATAACGTCCAAAATTGATGTCTAGATCTGCATTAGACAGGATTAATCGAATTAAACACAAGAGTAGGACCCATGATTTATATATATGCAAAGCTAGCCAATATTGAGTCGGATAGCTTTACTCCCCAAAGCCCTTTAGATAGAGCCCAATAGCAAATGTTATTAGCACAACGTTGAAAATATAGCCATTACCAAATTGCAAATTTTTTTTTTTTTTTTGTTTTTTTGTTTTTCCACTATAGAAACAAGTAAAACCAACATTAAAAAAAAAAAATTTTTTTTTTGTTGGAATGCACCAAACATTATATCCATGCCCTTGAAGTCACTTTTAACTGTCTCTCTCACCCACAAAACACTAAATCAAATCTATGCCCAACTCATCAAAAACCCAAAACCCCACACATTAAACCCAATACTATGGTCACTAACAAAATCCATCAACCCAGAAAATGCACTTTTCTTGTACAACCAAATTTTGTTGCATTTCCCAACTTGTTACAACCACTACACTTTCTCGTATGCCCTCAAGGCATGCACCTCTTTGCGTGCGCACCAAAAAGGACTAGAAATCCATGCCCACGTCTTAAAATGTGGCTATTGCCATGACATCTTCATTCAAAACTCCTTGCTCCATTTTTACTTGATTAAAACCGATGTCGTCTCCGCTTCCCGAGTCTTTGATTCGATTTGTTCTCCGAATGTCGTATCGTGGAGCTTGATCATTTCAGGGCTTTCTAGATGTGGGTTTGAGGAGGATGCCATTTTTAAGTTCTTGTCCATGGATGTAGAACCTAATTCTTTTACACTAGTTAGTGTTTTGACTGCCTGTTCTAGTCTAGGAGCTTTGAAGTTAGGTAAAGCGGTTCATGGCTATAGTTTGAGGAATTCCAGTGGAAGCAACGTTATACTGGATAATGCAATTCTGGATTTCTATGCAAGATGTGGGAATTTGGTTGATGCAGGCCATATGTTCGTGAATATGCCTAAGAGAGACGTGTTTTCTTGGACTACGCTTATCGGGGGCTATGCACAAAGGGGATTTTGTGAGGAAACTGTGCGACTTTTTCGAGAAATGATCGAAGGTGGAGAGGCTGAGCCTAATGAGGTGACCGTTATCAACCTTTTATCGGCGTGTTCTTCGGTTGGCACTTTGAATTTGGGCGAGTGGATACATTCCTACATCAGTAGGAGAAATGATCTTGTAGCAAATGGCAATGTGGGCAATGCTTTGATCAACATGTACGTTAAGTGTGGCCATCTAGGTATGGCCGTTGAGGTTTTTAACGCCCTCGAGAGGAAGGATATCATATCGTGGAGTACAATTATATGCGGAATGGCCATGAGCGGTTACGGAAACAGAGTGTTGCAGCTCTTTTCTCTCATGTTAGTCCATGGAATTCCTCCCGATGGTGTCACTTTTATCGGCTTATTATCGGCATGCAGCCATGCTGGCCTTGTCGACCAAGGGCTGATGTTCTTCAACGCCATGAAAGATGTTTATGGAATCGAGCCTCGAGTTCAGCATTATGCGTGTGTGGTCGATATGTACGGCCGAGCAGGGCTTTTGGAGAAGGCAGAAGCTTTTGTTAGACAGATGCCTATCGAAGCAGACAGTGCAGTTTGGGGAGCTTTGCTCAATGCTTGTAGAATCCACGGTGATGACGAGATGTTTAAGAGAATCAAGCACTGCCTTGGAGATGGTGGAGATCTGAGTATTGGAACTCTTGCTTTGTTACCAAACAGTTATGCTAGTTCTGATAGATGGAATGAGGCAAACAAGGTTCGTGATGAGATGAGATGGATGGGAGTGAAGAAAACAGCCGGGCATAGCTGGATCGAGACAACAGCACGATTCTGATACGTGATTTGAATATTTAGAATGGTGATAAGCTTTTCTCGTCATCCATCTTACATTAAATGCAAACTTATCTCAAGGAAAACTTGTTAAGTTTAGTTGCAAAATCAATTAAAGTTTCGGAATTCTCTCTGTGTGCTCTTTGAACGCAAGGAAAATGAATATATACGAAAATGGAGAAAACAAGAGAACCACAAACAAAAATGACTTAGAAACTTATCATTTAACATAGACAAAATTCTCGAATTCCGAATATTACAAGAAACAAAATAAGTTGTGTAGTTAATGAAGAAAAGAAATAATAAACCAACGAAAACAAAAACCAACAAAACTGAACTTGAGATTCATGACACGCCCAAAATTGACTCATCCAGCACTATGGATGATAGAAACATGTCCAAAATTAAAAAAGTTTTCCCTCCACACAAAGCATGATATATGTTCAGAGTACCATTCCAGCTCTCCACAAGGCACAAATCCAACTCTCTGCAAGAAGGAAAAAAAAAAAAAAAAAGGACCATTATTTTCGGGCTGAATTAGCGGAACCTAGTTTATACTTTAAACCATCTAGTCCAAGCATACGACAAAAAGAAATTTTAGTAAAAATAAAGATGCAACCTTGTGGCGTACCTGAAACAATTTAACGCCTTTGTGTTTTTCCAATCGAGCGTTTTCCAGAGAACAAGTGCTTTGGTTTCAAAGTAGGAATAACCCTATCTGCCTCTCCACGACGAGCATCTTTGTTCCTCTTCTTGATAGATTTCTTGGCAATTTTCACTGCCTTGGTCTTTTGAGTAGAGTCCTTGAACCCCTCACCAGGGACAACTTCATTTGGCGGTCTTGATCTTGACCTTGACCTTGACATTGACAGGGATCTAGACCTCGCACGCAGCTTCTTGTAAGGTGTGTCCCTATCCACATCCATACCATCACCACAAGTGTCTCCCCTATCAGCTGATCTCTCCCTCTTCTGGCCTCTCCTGGAGAGCGACCTGCCACGGGCTCGGTTGATAGCCAAACTTGGATCAAGCCCCAAAGCTGATAGCTGCCTTCCCATTCTCTGTGTTGTGAACTCCCTGTCTTTGTCGAACTTCCGAGGTACAGTTGGCCTGCTTTCTGCAGTGCTTTTCTTCATCCTATGCTGTTGAATGAGCAGGCTTTTCTTCTTCCTGATCTCAGCCAATGCCTTCTGCTCTTCTGGAGTCAGTTCCTGTCCGTCCATTTCAAAATCATCATTAGCCTCCTCCGCCTGCCGAAGTCCTTCTTCTCGTTCCAACTCTTCAAGCCTTTCTAAGATATCAGGATCGATAAAGTCATACACATTGTGCCCATCAAGAATTTCCGGCATTATATCTTCCTTCCACTCATCATTCGCTAAGATATAATTCTTCTTCAAGCTGGCAGAGTATACACCTGCACCACCATTCTCATTCTCCAAATCCCTTTCAGTTTTTCTCTTTTCCTTCTCAGCTGCTTGCTTGGCCTTGGCTTCCAAAACTGCCTGGGGTATGCATGGTGGCCTTTCCTTCTGGTCACGTTGTTTTGGAATTGCAACGTGAAACCTGTTCAGGCAGTCATTTAGTTTTTTGGATTTCATCTTCAATTCCACCCTCTGATTCAGTAACCTCTCACAAGCTGCATTCTTCACAGCAATCACCCCATCCTCGGTCAAAGTACTCATGGTAAGCAGCACTCCTTCATCATCTGTAGCCTCACCTCCTTGACCAATCACAGTCTTCATGGCCTCAGATTTCATCTCCGTAACCAACTTCTTGTCTTCCTCCGATATACCCTCCAATGGCTGCAAATCAGTCTTGTTGCAGACTATCATCAGTGGCTTGTTCATAAACAAAGACTTAATACTGTGGAAAAGAGCGGCCTGTTGGGCAATACTATAGCCACAAGACCCTGAGATGTCCAAAAAGAACAACACGGCAGCTCTCAGATGTGCCAAAGCTGTGATACTGCACATCTCAATAATGTTGCGGTCTTCAAATGGACGGTCCAAAATCCCTGGTGTGTCAATCACTTGGTACCTCAGGTATTTATAGTCTGTGTGACCAACAAACAGTGACTTTGTGGTAAAAGCATAAGGCTGGACATCAACATCAGCTCTAGTGATCTTGTTGATAAATGAGCTCTTTCCAACATTGGGGTACCCACAGATCAAGATTGTACGGGTGTTAGGATCTATAGAAGGCAGCCTTGCCATGTGTTGCCTAATTTGCTCCAAGTAAGCCAAACTAGGGCCAATCCGCTTTATCACAGTACACATTCGGCCAAGAGCGGCAACCTTCAGACACTTGCATCTGTAAAGCGAGTCACCATACTTCAGAAGTTTGACATAATCTTTGGCAATCTTACTAATCAGGTTCCTTGCAGTATTAATCTGGCCAAGCGCAAGCTTATAGTGGTCCTTGTTGTACAGAACATGAAGAAGATCACCATAGAAAGGATGGATATCATCCAGCCTCGGGAACTCATCGATAATGGTGGACAGCTTTTCATGAAAATTCTGTTGCGTGTACTTCACTTTCCGCATATAAAACTGACGGAGACGGGAAATGGAGTAGCCCTTGTGGACAACAGTCGGCGTCTGCCGTTGGGTGCGGGATAGGATGATATCAATGAAGTCCTTTCCATTTGGTACTACAGTAATCTTCTTAAAGTTATATTGCACCATTGTTCCTGATTAATCTGGCATTTAAGATGCGTATAAGAAACATAAATATCCATTCATATTGATCAAAACCAAACAGAGATAGTGAAATTAAGAGAATTTAGTATCTCAACCTCAATAACCATTTTGAAACATATTCAAAATCCCTTCTTTCAAAAAAAAAAATCCCTTAATGACAAATAGATAGATGATAAAAAATCACTGTAAATACTTTTCCATGAGAAAAAGGCATAGCGGAAAATCACATTGGTGATATTTTCGGTGGATCTGGCAATCAAAAATTCAAAATAAAGGTACAGAATTTGCATTTTAATTGTAATCAAAAAAAATGGGATTATTAACTGGAAAAAAAAAAGCGAAAGAAAATGGGATGGTATAACGACAATTCTATTATCAATCTGTCTTCATACTGCTAACTGAAAAGGGCAAAATGTTTGTTTTCACTAATCAAAGTAGTTCTAGATTTGAAAAGATGAGACACAAAAACATACCAAAGGAAAAATCAAGCAAATGAGTAGAATTCGCTGATTTCATGCGAACCAAAAATCAAATTAACAGCTCCGAATCATAACACATGCAGAGCAGAGAGAGAGAAAGAGAAAGAGATTGAAGCTACCGGAGACTGGCGGCGATCGACGGAGCAAAGAAAGAAGCGGCGTAGGAAGTGGCCGCTGAGGTGTGGGTTTGGTTTTGGCAAAAACCTAAGGGGATTGCTGGTTCGGTGGCGGCGAACCGAACAACAACAAGAAAGAGCGGCTAAAGGGTTTAGGAAAACCCTCTCGTGCTATTTATTAGTTTGTTCTTTTTCTTCAAGGGTCCTGATCGTTTATGTATTTCTATATTGATCCTTTCAGAAGTTTTCAAAAAAGACCCAGTTGTTTTAAATATTTTCATCAAAACCCTTGAAAGGAAAAACGAAATTTGTAGTATTTTTACGAAACTAAATAAATTAAATAATAAGATTTTAGAATATTTGAAATTAATAAGAAATTTACTTAATAAATAGATAGTAAATTTACTTCTAGTATTTACTTAGAAGATCCACTATTTGTTTTTAAGTAAAAAATAAATATATAATTGGTTAAACTAAGATTGATTGAAGTTCAAATAAATAAAGAATAGTTAGCTGAATTTTTTTTTAGGGTGTTTAGTTGTGATTTATTTCATTTAAATAAATTGCTAATTCTTAAAAAGAAAAATCCAAATGACAAGCATAAACAAATTATTATTATTTAGGGTGAGTTTAGTTACCAACTTATTTTAAATTAAATTGTACTTTTTTCATCATTATTTTTATCTTTTTTTGATTAAGTTTTTTGTCTTTTCTGAAAGTTTTTTTGTCTTTTCTGAAAAATTACTATTAAAACTTAAAAATCTTAAACTAAACTCATTCACTAAACACCCCCTTACCGTCGAAGGTAGACAAAGATATCCAACAGCCCCCCCCCCCAAAAAATCAAAATTAAAGCTAAAATATGATGCATGCATGGAGTATTTTCTCATTATTTGTTGGTTTTTTTTTTCCTAATATATTATTATTTTCTATTTAAGAGTATTTAATTAAATGCAAAATTCATCTCTTGCTAATTGCTAATTCAACAAATAACTCAATAGCTTCTACTTAATCACTTCAAGGTCTTGATTGTTATTTTGCGTCAAAATTTGCGGCTTATAATCTTTTATTAAAATGTTAAGTGGGCCAACATAATAAAAACACAAAATTACGAGGTGCAAAGTTGTAAATTACAACTTGTGTCAGACATTTTGTCCTAACGTACGACATGTGGTGGAATGTCGTCTCTATAGTACTACATGTCGTCTGCCATTGCCAAAGCCTCTTATCCAGAGTTTCCGACACAGAGACCACCTTCCTTCCTTTCATTTGATGAAGAAATGGCGAGACTCAGACTTACCAGAGTAATCCCAATCTCTTCTTCTTCTTCATCTTCTTCTCTTCTCATTCAATCTCGCTTCATATCTCTCCCTCTCAAACCCCAAACTCTCCTCCCTCCAAAACCCCATCTCCCAACCTCCAGAACCCCCTTCTCCAGACCATTCTCCGTCTCCCGCGCCGCCGCCGCCATCTCGTCCTCGCATTCTCCGATGAGCTTCTTCGACAGCGACATCGCGCCGCACTTGTCGTGTTCATTGCCTCAGAAGCGCCTCAGAGTCGCCGTGCTCCTCAGCGGCGGCGTCGACAGCAGCGTCGCTCTCCGCCTCCTCCACGCCGCCGGCCACTCCTGCACCGCCTTCTACCTCAAGATTTGGTTCCAAGTATGGAGTTAATAATTAATTAGTTTTGGAATTAAATAATTAAAAAAACTGATTAGTTAATGAGTGGGTTTTTGGTGTAGGAAGATTTTGAGAACTTTTGGTCGGAGTGCCCATGGGAAGAGGATTTGAAGTACGCAAAAGCTGTTTGTAGTCAGGTCTGCCTTTCTTCATTGGAAGCTTTTCATTATATTTGCTACTTTCTTTGATTAAGAGAAAATTTGAGACTTTTGTTGATTTTTGGCCTTTTTTTTCGTTTGGTTCAGATTGAAGTGCCACTTGAAGTTGTGCATTTGACTGACGAATATTGGAAGAATGTGGTAATGAAAAACTCGAGTTCTTCGAGCTATGAAAGTTGACATGCCATGAAAACAAATTATGAAAATTACTGTTAACATTGGTTCAGGTGTGCTACATTATTGACGAGTATCGCTGTGGCCGTACCCCTAATCCCGATGTTCTTTGCAATACAAGAATAAAGTTTGGTACGTGTTCAGTGAAATCTTGAGAAGCAGTTATTCTTAGATTTTTTTTTTGTGATTTGCTTATGATACTTTTCAGGTGCATTCATGGATGCCATCAATAGTATGGAGTTCGATTATGTTGCCTCTGGACATTATGCAAATGTTGTCCACTCGTTTACGAATGAAACGGGCAATGCCTCTGTTTTGGAACTATCACAAGACATGGTACTATATGAATAGCAAATAGCCGAGTGCTGACTATTGCTAGTTTTTCGGTTTTGCCATGCACTTATGGAATCTATTTTCACTTTCTGCATTTTATATCAGGGTTTAACTTTGCATTCCAATAATTTTAGTACATTTTTGAACATATTTTTTGGACAAATTGTTCTATGCACGCTGCCTGCTGTTCAAATCTATTATTTTTTACTTTCTAGGTGAAGGATCAGACGTACTTCCTTTCACATCTGTCTCAGGCCCAGCTTAAGCGATTAATTTTCCCACTCGGTTGTATCTCAAAGGTCAGTGGCTAGTTTTGACTGAATTGCTGCCATCTTCATGTGAAAGTACTTTGCTAATTTGAATTACCAGAAAGTGCTCCCGCTCTATGTTAACTTTATTTCACGAGAATTCATTTTTAGTAAGGTCTAGGTTTCTTTTTGTTTTGTGTAAATATTATAGGAAGAAGTTCGCAAGCTTGCCATAAAATTTGATCTACCTAATAAAGGCAGAAAGGACTCGCAAGGGATATGCTTTCTTGGGAAGGTATGTGCCAAACATCTGTTTTCCACTGATTCTTACCCCTCTCTAAAGATTCTTTCATACATGTTATGACAAATCTTCCGCTCAATCTGATCTACCTAGAAATTCTAGAAATTCATTAGCCCTTGATTTAACTTGTGGGACGCTACTTTTACTTTCTTTCTAAATTTAGTATCCTATAGATGGCACAACCATCTTTCCATCTTGGATGGTAAACCCTGAACGTAGAATTAGAATGACATTTATTGTTTCTCTTTCTAGCATCCCAGAATGAAATAAGTAACCCTCAAATCACAATTTTTTTTTAGATAAAGTTCAGTGAATTTGTCGCTAGACACATAGGGGAGAAGGAAGGTATCATATTAGAAGCTGAAACAGGAGATTTCCTTGGAATGCATCGGGGTTTTTGGTTCTATACAATTGGTCAACGTCAAGGCCTTCGCCTTCCTGGAGGACCTTGGTATACTCTCTAACTATTTATTGTCATTCACATGATTTTTCGTTGAAGACAAATAATCTTCTATAGTTTTAAGATGACTTTTGGTTGTTGACATCATGTTTACTTTCAACAATAGGCATTAGTTTTCCTAGCGAGTTTCAAACTTCTCAGGTAGTCATTGGCTTTTTGTCGTGCAGGTATGTGGTTGAGAAAGATGTTAGAAACAATGTAGTTTTTGTATCAAGAAATTACTTTTCATTTGACAAAAGAAGGCGAGTTTTCCGAGTTGGCTCATTAAAATGGCTGAGTGGGTTGCACCCAGATCAAACCTGTCAACTGCAGTGCAAGGTAGACAAATTTATTTCCAATGCCTCTCGTTGTCCCTTCAGTTAATTACTTTCATATTGCCATACAATCTTATTTCTCTTACAAGCTGTATAACCATGCCGAAGATAATTAATCTCGGACAAGTACTCTAAATAGTTAATATCTATGGGAATACTTACCTGTCTGGTACTTGAACAGTCGAGACTCTGAAAAATGTCTTTTGCACAAGGCACTCTAGTAACATCGTTCGCACTCTAAATGTTTCAGGTCAGACATGGCCCTGGCTTTTACGATTGTAGCTTTACTATGGAATCCGGTGAAGATAGCGGTGAAGATGTCGCAGTTGTCAAGTTGTCCGAAGATGATCAAGGCCTGGCAGCAGGACAGTTTGCAGCTTTCTACGAAGGGAAGACTTGCTTGGGCTCCGGCATAATATTGGAGTCTTGGGATGACCAGGGCTTTCCCGTCTGTGAGAAAGCTCTCGAGATCGCAAGAATGGAAGATAAGTCAATTCTTGGAAAACCGGTTAAGATAAAAGTGAAGCCGGATAGTCCCGCAATAGAGCCTGATCAGAAAGGTGGTACAGAGCTGAATAGGGAACAAAGATGTACCCACATTGCGGCTGCCAAACAAGGGAGGCTGGTCTCATTCCTCCCTATGAAGTGGCTCAAACGGTTGCGAGAGAAGTGGTTTCGAATTTTCTGAGAGTGCATACATATAACTTATACAGCCATTGGAATGATAGAAAATTCTTGTAGATGACAATTTGATACGGGCCTTTGGTCCTCTGTTGATGTATAGGGTCGTAAATGAATTCTTCTTGCTCACATTTTCATCATAGGTGGGTTCATTTTTCGCCAATTTTGCTGCAGAACTTCTTTGTATCACTGAATTGAGCACCTACTGTGAATCTGAATTACTTACCAAATCTTATTGATTGAATTTCGTCAAGTCATGTCTCCTTTAAACGACAGCAAAAATTAGGATCCGAGGACGTGTGTTCTGACACAAAAACAATAAGCATGTCTTTGGATGTGGAATCAAACCATACAATTATAATTTAGTTTTTGTTTTTTTCCTTAAACTTTACTATTCATATTATTTTGTAACTTTAATTTTAAAAGTCCATTGTATAAACAAGTATAATGAAATATTTTTTTTTAAATTGTATAAATTTCAATACGAACAAAATAAATTTCATATTGATTTTTTTTTTAAAAAACATATTCAGCAATTCAAACGTCTCAATAAATACACAATTAATTTAAATATAAATTTACTGTTCAAACTTTAACATAAAAAACGCAAGCTAAAACTTAACGTACAACGATGTGACATTTGCAAACAAATTGCGTCGGTATATGTTTGATGTGCCGGGTTTTTTTTTTTTTTTTTTTGGTGTTTTTAAGTTTTATGTTGATATATGTTGTTTATTCGACTTTAGAGACAGCAAATTTCGAAAATGAACGACATATCTGTTTATAATTAATACGAATCGACAGAATCATTAATAAACGACATTCATTTCTTCAAACCACGTGTCGGCTATAATGTGGAAATAAACAACGTTTTAACACTTAAAATCCATTAGGAAAATTTAAAAATAAAAGAAAAATACCATCTCGATTTTGTGGTTTTATGACTCAAACGCCCCCGGGGGGGGATGACGCCATTTTTATGCTAGATCATATCATCATAACAAACTTTAAAATAAAATTTAAACGAGGTCGTATAAATATTTCGGTTTTTTTTTTTAAGAAATAGAAATATTTCGGTTGGACCGTCGGAAATATCAGTTGTTTTTGAGCAGATAATAATACATGTCAAGTTTATACTTGGACGGCAAAAATTTAACATGAAAAATAACTTGTCGTTTCCTTATTAAACGACAGAAAACTATTGAAACAATTTGTCGTTGTTAGCTTTAACAATAGAGAAACTGAAATCAGAATGTTAAACAGCAAATTTACATAACAAATACCGGTGTCGTTCACGTTGTTCGTTAAATTTAACCCAAAAAAAAAAAAAAAAGTCGTTCACGTTTTTAGCACAAAACGACATAATGCTTTCACGAACTTTTTAAATACAAAAATATTATCTCGTTCTTTAGCTTGTACGACAGTGAAATTGAGACGTGAAAATTATTCGTTTTACGATTACAAATAGCAGCACACTTACATAAAACGACATGTCGTTTCAACCGAATGAGAACAACCTTTAAAAAGTTACAAACGACATGTGCTTTTCCACCCCCCCCCCACCCCTTTTTTTTTTTTTTTTTAATCTCCACGTCTAAAACCCCAAACAAAATGTGGATAAACCTTCCCTGCCTGCATCTTCTTCAAACCAGGAAAACTCACGCAGAAACAGAGCTCATAAAGCTCTCTGAACTAAAATGGCTGCTTTGGAGCTCTTCTTCTTCAGCACAACCCCTTCTTTTAAGTCCTTCTCTCCCTCTCTCCACTTCTCAGACCTTCTTCTTTCTCTCTCTCTCCTCCCATTCTCCGCCCTCTCTCCCCCTCCTGTCCCTTGCTTCTTCCGCTCCGCAATTCTTCTCCGCCTATTCCTCGCTGCGTTTCCCGGCTATCTTCCGACGAATTTAACGAAGACGATGAAGAGTTCGTAGAAGAATTCGAGGAATTTGATGATGACGAGGAAGGTGCCGAGGATTTTGATGTGGACGCCCTCGAAGAAGAAGCTCGCGACGCTGTTCGAGAATTCTCTTCCTTCTTGTCCGACCAGCTTAAAATCGGTGCGCTCAATATTTTTCTCTGCATTTGGTTTGCCGTTGAAGTTCAGCGAAGAGTAGAGAATTCAGTAATGTTTAATTGATATAATTGTTCCGAAATTTTGCAAAATTTTCCTTGTAATAAATTTTGTGATGATATTATATGGAAAATAAACTATCCATGTAAGAAATAAGAAATGTGTATAAATTTGTACTTTTCAATCACATATTTTATCAAGAAAGTGATGTGTAATTGAGCTTTTCAATGTAAAGTTCCGATCTTGCTGCGTTTAGTTGTCAGTTTCGTTTGTGTTTTGGTTTTGGATATTGATTGTATGTGTGATGATTTCAGAAGTTGAGAAAATTGATCAAAAGGTAATTGGTCGAAAGCAGAAGAGGCAAAAAAGTACAGGGAAAAATGTAAGCAATTATCTTTCCTTGATTTCATTTTTCTTTTCGTGAGAAACATAACTCTATCCAACGGTTACAAGTTAAGAAATTGACTTTTTTATGATGTGATGAAACCTTTATGCGATGAGAATTTATCTTCTACTGTGATCATCAATTGAAAATCACTTGTGCAGATCCCTGACCACCTACTTCCAAAAGTTGCAATTGTTGGGAGGCCAAATGTTGGTAAATCAGCATTATTCAATCGGCTTGTCGGGGTATTTTATCATGAATTCTTGCCTATTTCTATTCATTCCATGCTTTTGCTGCTGGGGAACATTTTGGGTCCATTATTACAAGTTTTACCTAACGAAAGTTGATTCTTCTTTCTTGTTGACAATGTTGCAGGGGAACAGGGCTATTGTTGTTGATGAACCCGGTGTCACGAGGGACCGCTTATATGGCAGATCTTTTTGGGGGGAGTACGAATTTATGGTAATTGATACTGGAGGTGTTCTCATGGTTTCCAAATCACAGGATAATGTAATGGAAGAACTGGCTATTTCAACAACAATTGGCATGGATGGAATTCCACTTGCATCAAGGGAGGCAGCTATTGCCAGGATGCCTTCAATGATTGAACGCCAAGCTACTGCAGCTGTAGAAGAATCATCTGTCATTATATTTGTCGTTGACGGTCAGGTGCGAATCATGCAAAATAAGAAAAAGTGATTCAACACCTCTTTTCCGGTCTTTAATGTTTTTCTTACTTGCTTCTGATCCTTAGTGGCTTGTTAATAAGTTATCGAGATGGAATTAACTTAATTTCCTTCTTTACGTTTGTATCGTTTTGTGATTTTTTCCACTCTCTTGTCTTTATGATCTGGAAAGTCGGTCTTGAGCCACAATACAAAGATAGTGATACTGAAATTGCTAGCAGGCAGGTCTAACAGCAGCTGATGAGGAAATTGCAGACTGGCTACGTAAGAACTACTTGGATAAGTGTGTCATTCTTGCTGTTAACAAATGTGAATCTCCACGTAAAGGAATGTTGCAAGCAACTGATTTTTGGTCCTTAGGGTACGTTGAACTCTTACCATTTTTTCCCTTAAAATTATTCCATGAAGATCAGACTTGGGATTTAGCTTCAATCAGATATTCTATCTATCCTTTGGGTTCGAATCTGATGGATAGAAATTTGAAATTTTTGGTTGTTGAACCAGGTTTTCACCACTTCCTGTATCTGCTTTATCTGGAACCGGCACTGGAGAACTTCTTGATATTGTTTGTTCAGGACTGAGAAAGATTGAGGTTAGATATTTCTTCATCTTCATTCTTTCCTGATTAACAAGTTTCTTAAAAGTGGCTCCTGGCAGCATGCTAGTAATGTTTTATGTAACGATTGAATTCTATCATCTTTATAACATTATTTCTAACTTACTGCATATGTTTCCGGTTTCCAGAATCAAAAGGATTCTGACAAAAAAGAAGATTACATGCCCGCAATGGCAATTGTTGGGCGACCAAATGTTGGTAAAAGTAGCATTTTGAACGCGTTGGTTGGTGAAGACAGAACTATTGTTAGCCCTGTCAGTGGAACTACCCGAGATGCGATTGATACTGAGTATACAGGACCAGATGGCGAGGTTTGCTTTCCTAATTGCTACCCTTCCTTCTACCTCTTGTTGACCATTTTTCTGAAAGTTCCACAAATATTTCCTTGTATGCATTTTAGACTACAAAGAACAAGAGATTTTAGGGAATATGAGTTTTATTATAGTCTTCTAACCAACTTCATTTTTACAATTGCATCCTGTCTGGCTGGGGCACTCTGTCTATTCAAGCTTCTCTGTGATGAATAAATAGATAAATATTGCCAATTGACTCTTTGGTTTACATGCTTTGAGCTTGTAAAACCACTGCCAGATCAGCATTCTACTTATGGTTGTAGCTAATGCTATCTTGTATATGAAATGGATCTAGCCGTTGCTCTCTTCACTATGATCTGAAGCTGAGAACATCAAATAATATGGATGTGGAACTTTGTTGGCCATTAAATTTGGCATCAGATGCTTTACACATTGTTCAATGTTTTGCAGAAGTTCCGTCTGATTGATACTGCTGGAATCAGAAGAAGAGCAGTTGTAGCTTCATCAGGTAGCGTGACGGAGGCTTTATCAGTTAATCGGGCATTCCGTGCTATTCGTCGTTCTGATGTTGTAGCTCTTGTTATTGAGGCCATGGCTTGTATTACAGAACAGGTAGTTTATCCTTATATTTCTGTAGGGCCAGAATTTGATAAATTCTGAAATGCGCCTGTTCTTCTCATTAAGTAGTAAGCCTTTTCCCCCTTAATTTTCGATTAGCTTTTTTTTTTTTTGGAACCTAAAATGTAGGATTTCAAGATCGCTGAAAGGATAGAAAAAGAAGGTAAAGGTTGCCTTGTAGTAGTAAACAAATGGGATACCATACCAAATAAAAACCAGCAGACTGCAACGTACTATGAGCAAGATGTTAGGGAGAAGCTTCGCATACTTGACTGGGCGCCTATTGTATATTCAACCGCCATAGCTGGTCAAAGTGTTGAAAAGTATGTTCTGCCATAGAGTTTAAGAATTCTGTATAGAAATCAAGTATATAATTGCTTTTGTACGATTTTTCACACTTTTTCTACAATCTTGGTTTCCATAATTTTTTTCCCAGGATAATTGTTGCTGCTAGCATGGTTGAAAAGGAGAGATCAAGAAGGCTAGGTACTTCCATATTGAATCAAGTTGTACAGGAAGCACTTGCTTTCAAAGCGCCTCCAAGAACCCGAGGTGGGAGGCGTGGACGTGTTTATTACTGTACTCAGGTGACCATAGACAATGCATATGAGATGCAATCATGCTCTGGTTCATCTCATCATTTTACTTCCTGTTTCAAATGATCGTTCTTGTTAGGAATTCCTTGTTCATTCGCAACTTCAAGATGTTAATGCTTATAGTTCTTAAAATTATCTTCCTTTTAGCAGTAATTATGATCAGTAGGGTGTTTTTTTTCTTTTTTGGTTAAGATACATCTCATTAAATACTGGAAACGTGTGGGGTCAGTCTTGTTTCTGTTTATGAATTATGATCTCTTGGCCCCCAAATTCAATACTAAACATCATCACATGCGTTTTGTCCTTTTGAACTTCTTTTTCCTATATATTACATCGTGAATCGGAATTCATGCAAAGTCTACTTTTTCTTCAATCACATGCAGGCTGCTATAAGGCCACCAACATTTGTGTTCTTTGTTAATGATGCAAAACTATTTCCTGAGACATACCGGCGTTATATGGAGAAGCAGCTACGTGCAGATGCAGGTTTTTCTGGTACACCAATCCGGCTTCTATGGCGCAGCAGGAGAAAATTGGAAACAAGTGGTGGTTAGTTATAGTCTCACTTTTGGGTGCATATACACATTTATGTATGATAAACACTCATACATCAAACCATTGAAAAGCTAATCCAACAGCTAAAATGCCAACTGTTAACTTTTATTTCATTTAAAGAGTTATACACGATGATTTGATGGATTGACGAAGGCTTGCCCTATACATATATATATATATATAGAAGTATATATCATATGTGTCTCTAACTGTTATTGTTCACAGGAAAATCTACAACAGGACCACATGGAAATCTTGTGCCACGTAATAGAAAACTGGCACCATCAACCACCTACAGATGAGGGCGTTTTCCTCATCCTTGTACATCTATTATGGAAGATACTGAAAACAACAGGTGAACTCCAAATATGAATAGACTAGTGGATTACTAGCTGTATAACCTTTTTTTTTTATTAACTTTTCTGAATCTTTACTGGCTGGAAAGTGGGGAAACTTTCCAAGGTTTCCGACAAGCAGAGAATTGGAAAAGGACTGGCAAGAAGTCCACATACTGACGATGGCTCTGCTCTGCGTCTACTCTCAACCTGCTTATCCTATTGGGAAAATGTGCCTTGTAAAAAATCATCACCCAAAAAAAAAAAAAAAAAAAAAGTGCATTGAAAAATTCCTATATGAACAAACTATTGAATGCCACAAGTATTTTTGAATGCTCTCTTGTCACTAGTCACCACCGACATACTTCCCATCAAAAGAGTTTGATATTTTTCCCATCAATGGCCCTGATTATGTTTCCCATTCTGTAATCATTGGATTAGTTTTTCAGTGGTCTAACTAATGAATATTCACCTTAGCAATTTAACGTGACACATAACTATTTTAGTTATAAATTAGGCGGTCAAAAAATTAGTCTAACGGTTAAAATAATATTCTTATAGGTAATGTATAAGAGGTCCTGTTACAAAACTTTAAAAGAAAGGATAACTTGCACATTCCAATACATAAGTGATTATACTCATTTTCATGGTTTTGAGGTTTTTAATATTGTCCTTTACTTCTAATAAATAGATTATTTTGCAGTTCAAAAAATAAATAAATAGTTTATTCACATAATATATCTGTCAATAAATTACTACATTTTTTTTTACTTTTATTTATTTGAAATATATTAAAATCTATTATTTATGTGGATTAGTTTTTTGAAAACTATTATTTATTTCTTTCTCTCTGTTTACAATCAGATTCAGGGCCCGTTCTTCTATTTAGAACACTTTCTCTCGTATTCTTTTTTCAGGAGAAGACGGAAAGAGAGAGAAAAAGAATTCGTAACTTTACTGAATTGGAAGTAGCTTGGCTGCGGTTTGTAGAATTGGTAGGTCGTGGAAGAGTATAGAAAATTAAAGCTAAGCATGACATCAATGATTATGAATGATAACTGCCTAAATTAATTGTGGTTTGTGGTCCATTAAGTAGTCTTAGCGGTTCACACTTGCCTTTCTATCAAACTTAGCAACTTGGCATTTATGTAGCTTACTACCAACTTTTACCTGTCCTCTCCACAGGATTGGTTTTAAAAAATGCAAAAAATAATTAAAAATAATAATAACAATGAAGGATTATTTTATCAATGTAGATCATTCTTATTTTGTCTCTAAATTAAAAAACTCCCATTTTGTTTTTTCAAATTTTTAATTTAACCCCGATTTATCATTTTATAGGAATTTCAGTTAAAAACATGTTGGAAAAATGGTTTTAGACCATTTTGAGGTCTAAATTTGAGTGAGACTCATTTAGTAAACATAATAGGTTTTGATGGATTTGCGTTCTCTATCACGAGGAGATCGAAATCATATATTAATACACTCAAAATGGTATTTTGGTGAATGAGAAATTGATACTCAAAGTATGTCTAATAGAATAGAATATTGTTAGAAAATTGTTTCTAAAAATAGTCTCGTATTGCTTAGGCATAAAAGCTTGATGGACTTTATAAGAATTTTCACTTTTAGATTTGGGTAAGATTGTGTACCCAAGAGGCTCTCTCATGCGTAGGGGAAGCAAATCACAGCCCCAATGGAAATTTTTTTTTTTTTTTTGGTTTTTTCCAACATAAATTCGGTTTTTTCCTCTCCAACCAATATAAATTTGGTTTTTTCCTCTCCAGAATATTAATAGCCATCTGTTGATATTCCATGGAATTAGTATAGTTTAATACAGGCATTCGTACATGACTAATCCAAAATTAATCAAAAGATTAATAAATTATATTATTTCTCATTAATCTCTATTGATTTTGGTTCTGTAACATCTTTACTTGGAGCCTATTAAAGGAGGCCTCCACAAGCTTGAAAACACACAACACAAGTTCTTTTTCTCTTGTTTTCTTGTTCTGGCATTTTCTCTTATAGTGGTCAATTTCTTGAAGTTTTAGTTTTAAAGGAAAGGCTTTGGTTTCAAGTTCACTAGGAGTGGTTTTCGATCGTGCAAGACAACCATTGTTCGTTGTTGTATCTTGAGAGACAGACATACGTTCAAACCTCATGCATTTATTGGAGAAGACAAATCTGTTTTAAGAAAAGCGTGTCTCGCGTGCCTCGACGATCTTCTTCATTGTGTTGTTTCATCCTAGTTAAAATTGAATTTCGGTTGTAACAATTTTCATTATATTATATTTGATTCACTTGTTCGCTATTTATACCCTATATTTCTAACAAAACAAACAAAGAAAAGTGAGTTGAATGCATTTTTTATCATTTTTTTAGTAGAAATATTAACATAATGAATTTAGTAACACTATTTCTCCTATTTGTTTTGTGTCTTTTTCCCCCTTTGAATTTTTGATAAAAAGGAATAAAGTATGGTTAAATTCAAAGATAAGAGGATAAAATTACGGATTTTAAAATTCATAGATATAGATAAGAATTATAAAAAAAATTTCGACAGGATTTGTGATACATCTACCTCTTGAGTTATTGTTTATTTTTTTGAAAAATAATGTATCTGATATCCGATATCATCGATACATTTGTAACTTTTATGTTTGAAAACTTGTAATAACTAATTAATTTATATGTGACTTTCTATTTAGAACGTTATAGCATAGTAACTTTATATCTATAACCTTATTATATGGTTTAAGTTGAAAAATATTATATTAAAATCATTTGATTGAGACTACTAATATTTACAAATACCATTTTAGGAGGATGCGGGTAGCAACCCTTTCCAATTTCATTGTTTATTTTCGGAGACAAGAAGATCGACGAATATTAAATTGGAAGCAGAGGAAGAATATTGTTTTCTTAAACGCTATTTCTTTTGTTCTCTTAAAAATTAAAAAAGGAAGGATTTTATTTATTTTTTCGGGGAGGCAATGTTGTGGATCTAAATTGAATGCTTCACTTTATTGAGTGCAACTGCCCTCCATGATTAAAACCAGATGGGTTGACAAGAGTAGGGGGGTGTTTCCCTCATCATCTCATTTCAACTCAAACTGTAATTTTTTTTGGTCTTTTTTCCAAAAAGTTTATCTTTTTCCCAAAAAGTTTTTTGTTTTTTCTGAAAATTCAAAAAAATTTACTATTACAACTAAAATATTTCAACTCAAACTAACCAACCAAACACCTCCTAAGTTTTGTTAGTTTTTCTCTTTTGTCTACCTGGGTTTGACTCCCACTGTCTTTTATTAGGTCTCGCTTTAGCTTTGGCTGTTAAAACATTAGGTTTGGTGATGACATAGTACATTTCGGATGACTGACTGAGATAAACTAATATAAAGAACCAGTCTCTCTGTCATATTTAGAGAAAAAAGATTCCTATTTGAGGGAATGAAAACCTAAAAATGATGAGGTCAATCCAAGATCCTTTTTTATCTACAAGAGAATTACCCTCGATGATTTTTTAACAAAAAAAATAAAAAGGAAAACAAAATACTACCCTTCATGATTTGTCTCATTACCACGTTTGGAGTGGTGCTTCTCGTGTCATATTTCACGAAGTCACCTTCCGGTCTTCGTTCATTAACGCTTCTTCTTCTTCTTCTTCTTCTCTCTCTCTCTCTCTCTCTCTCTCTCTCTCTCTCTCTTTCGGGTCTAATTTTGAATTTCCTTGTGTATGCGATTATTAATATTGTCTTGGAAATTTCAAAGTGAGGTCCATGATGAAATTTGGCTCCATTCATTTTTGGTAGGATTTTCGTAATTGGGCACTGCCATTTTATCTGATATTTGCCTTTATACCAAGAATTATTTGATGCTCTTAAAAGAAAAAGACACGACAAATAGCTTTTATTGTAATGATATTGCATGTCTAAGATTGTTATTATTATTTTCATTATTATTAGTATTATTCAACATAGCTTATAAAGGAGTCCGGGAGTAAAATTACTATTATTATTATGACTTTTACTTATTAAAAATTTTGACAAAAACAGACTCTAATTCTGAATACGTGAGAGCTTTTAAGAACCTGAAAAAGGTTTTATTACTAATCCATTAATAAACATGATTTGACGTGTCATCTACCAAACACAATAACTCTCCAGTCACTTGTTTTCTAAACGTCCAAAATTGAGGAAAAGTAAAATCTAACTCATTTCAGCGACAGAAGATTACACCTTCTTTTTTTTCAGACTCTGCTTTGTTTCAGAACTTTAGAGGATGTTTGATAAATGAGTTTAGTTTAAAATTTTTAAATTTTAATAGTAATTTTTATTAATTTTTTATAAAATAATACAAAAATTTCAGAAAAAATAAAAAATATAATATAATTTGAATTAAATTTGAATGTTAAACACTTCAACGACTATTCTGCCCAGTCTCATATCTATTTAATGCATTTAAATTCAATGGTCACTTCACATGCAAGTGGGCCACAGCTAAGACGATAATTATATGACTTAATTTATGATAAGCATAGGACAAGACAGGTGATATATAAATATAGAAAATGTTTAGCATCCCGTTGAAAACGTTCTGTATTCGGCATCCGATATTGGATATTATCATGTATTTATAATATTTTATTTAAAAACTTAAAATAAGTAATTGATTTACGTGTAATGTTATATTTAAAATTTTATAATATAATATTTTTTTATTTAAAATTTTGTCACCTAATATTAATTTAATTGAATAACATACCAAAATAAAAAATTACAAATGAGGTATAGGGAGGGCGCCGAATAACAGTCCCTCCCAATAATCATGAATATATATTTTACAAAAATATGAATTATGTAATATATGTGAATAGTCAAATAAGCCCACGTTTCCTTGGTGTGACCTCAAACAGAACGCACGCTCTATATTTATTACAACCAACCGAGGAGCAAAAGCAGTTAGTTGAGCTAATGACCATAAAGGAGTTCTGAAACAGTAGTGTAGATGAACATAAACTGATATTGAAAGATGTGACCCAAAAAAAAAAAAAAGTTGAGGGTTTCAAAAGTTCTCTCCAATTTTTTTATTTTTTTTAATTTTTGAGAAATGGAATCTTCAAGAAACTTGCATGGAGATCTCGAGGCCATGAGGGTGTTCTGCAGAAGTGGAAGAACTAAGGAAGCCTCTTGGAGGAAATCACAGCTCAAAGGTGTGCTTGCTTTTTTAATGGAAAATGAGAGGGAGATTATGATGGCTCTTAAACAAGACTTGGGAAAACACCATGCTGAGGCTTTTAGAGATGAGGTATGATTTATTCAATTTATATTATATATATATATATTTGTACAAATATTATTCTCCAATATGATATGTTTTATGGGTTTGGTTTCTTGTATCATAAGCAATGATATTGATGAAACATAGAGTTAGTCATCACTTTACTTGATTTTGGTTTGAGAAAGGAAAATAAAAATTAACCTTCTTTCACACACATATATATTTTGCAGATTGGGACTTTGATAAAGTCTCTTAATTATGCTTTGAAGTCTTTGAAAGCATGGATGTCACCCAAACAGGTAGTTCCTATCCTTGTAAGCCTTGTGACACTTTTTTGGGAAATAGATAACTATGTGTAATTTGTTATGATGTAACACTGGAGTTATGGATAAGAAACTATGGATAAGATACTACAAGGTTTACTTGGTTTTTTCTTTTCTTTTTTTTTTTTTTTAAAGGGTGTATTTTTCTTCCTTGGGTTTGTTAATTAAAACAAAAAAGTTTATATTTTACAAAACTAAAAAAGTAATAAAAAAAATAAAAAAATCTTAAGGATATTTTTTTAAGCTCTAATCCACGTGATTATTACTGCTGGATTAATAGGTTAAGCTGCCAGTAATTGCAGTACTGTCTACTGCAGAATTGCTTCCTGAGCCTCTTGGTCAGGTCCTCATATTTTCTTCATGGAATTTCCCATTTGGTGAGTTAAGTGATTTAATCCCATAGCAGGATAAAACTAGAAAGCCTTGTTGACATCAATTTATTATTTTTTCCAATCATTTGTTTGAGTTTTACATGTAATTAAAACATGTAATTGTTTGTTGTTATAGGACTGTCCTTGGAACCCCTAATAGGAGCCTTAGCTGCTGGAAACACAGTTGTGCTGAAACCTTCAGAGTTGGCTCCGGCCTGTTCTTCTCTTCTAGCAAACACCATGACCACTTACCTAGACGGTAACGCTGTCAAGGTCGTCGAAGGCGGCCCATCTGTCGGTGAGCAACTCCTACGGGAAAGATGGGATAAGATATTTTTCACTGGTATCAGTTCTATCTTACTTGAATCAAAGTCTTATAAAAAGTTCAATATTTTTCTTTGTAAATAATTGCTAATTGCTAACGTGCCCCCACCCGCCCTTTAGTGCATCCGGTGCATGTGAAAACACGTTCTTTATGATCTTTACCTTGTTTTCACTAATGTCTGCATTGTTAAGTTGGTTTCTCTTGTGATTTGCCTATATTTGAGTGCTTAATTTAATGTAGGAAATGCTCGAGTGGGGCGGATCGTCATGGCTGCAGCTGCAATGCATCTAACACCAGTTGTTTTGGAGCTGGGTGGAAAATGCCCCGCTGTTCTTGATTCCCTTTCATGTTCTTGGGATAGAGAGGTGAAAGATTATACAACTTTGTTATGTGTTTTAAAAAAAAAAAAAAAAAAAAGGTTTTAGTTTCACAAAACGCATGATAATCGGTTAATACCTTCTACTTTTTAATTGATTATTTTTTGTTTAATCACAAGGTGGCTATGAAACGAATTCTGGTGGGAAAATTTGGGACATGTGCTGGTCAAGTATGCATAACAATTGATTATGTCCTAGTGGAGAAAAAGTTCCTGTCCACGGCGGTAACAAACTCTAAAGATTTTTAGCCCTTTTATTTTGGTTTGGAATTTGGATTTATAAACAAAAAATGTTTTTGAAATCATATGTACTTGTGGATTAGGTTGAGCTAATGAAGGCCGTCACAGAAAAAATGTTTGGAGAAAATCCCAAAGCGACTAACACCGTCGCCAGGATCGTCAACAAGCAACATTTCTTGAGACTGAAAAATCTTGTGGACGACCCCAGGGTTACAGCTTCCATTGTTTATGGTGGCAAAATGGATGAAGAGAACTTGTAAACGGCAGATTCTAGTCTCTGTTTTTGCTGAACAAGCAGTTTTGCTGAACTGAATATAACTGTTATCAAATTTTACATGTCAGGTTCATTGAGCCAACCATTTTGGTGGACCCCCCAGTTGAATCAGAAATCATGACAGAAGAAATCTTCGGTCCTTTGCTTCCAATTATCACGGTGAAGTTTAAATGTTCTATAGATTTTCTTTGAGCAATGATACACCTCGTGAAATTCTTTATGAACGAGTTAAAACTCTGTGAGTTCTGCGAAATTGAAACTACTGTTTTCTTGTTGTGTCATGGAACTATTTTTTCATGACGTGTTTCATTTTCTATTTTCGGTGTTTCATCTTTGGTCGATCGCTGTAACTTCGATAATAAGTCGTTTTCTTGGCGTGGACAGTTGGAGAAGATTGAAGACAGCATAGAGTTTATAAAGTCAAGGCCTAGACCACTCGCCATTTATGCCTTCACCAAAAGCAAGACACTTGAGAGGAGAATGATATCAGAAACATCATCCGGGAGTGTGGTCTTCAATGATGCAATAATCCAAGTAAGTACTCTACGTCGAAACACCACTTGAAAACATTAATAGGGTTCTGTCATAACGGAGATTGAAATTTTCGTGAGAGAAAATACTGTAGAAAAATGTTTGAACAGTAGGATTAAAACGTAGGACCAAATGGGGGCTTTATTTGTTTTTACACATCATGATACTCCTAATGGTCTCAATGGCACTGTTTTGTTGCCAAAATGCTGCAGTATGCTGCAGATACAATCCCATTCGGAGGGATTGGCGAGAGCGGGATGGGAAGGTACCATGGAAAGTACTCGTTCGAGGCGTTCAGTCACGAGAAAGCAGTGGTGAGAAGGAGCTACCTCAGTGAGTTTTGGTTTAGATATCCTCCATGGAATGAGTTCAAGCTTCAGCTCTTTCGTGAGGTTTTCAACTTCGACTACCTTGGTCTGCTCCTTGTCATCCTTGGCTTGAAGAAGGCCAAATCCAATTGAAAGGATTCACAACTTGCCCTCCGAAAAACATATATATATATATATTTGTATCTTACGTTCAGATTTTTGTCGTATATTCACTTTTTTTTTTCCTTTTATCTTTTCCCTTTTCAGTTTACTTGCTTTGGCTTTTCTTATAGTTGAAGTAAACAAGGAATGGCCATTTATATGTAAGACAGAGTTTAATTTGCTCTTTTGTGATCAAGCACAACAATCAAAAAATAAAAATAAAATAAAACAAGTGGTAGCCTTAATGTGGGGCTGTGTTCGTAGTTTGTAATACTTGAATGGCTAAATCGTAATGATATGAATGCAGCAAAGCCATTTTGTGTTTTTTTGGGACCTTAATTGCAAATAGTGGCTACAATTTAATTATTTTGGATTAATTTACAAATTTATTTCAAAAGAATAATCTAAATAATCACATTTTTCTCATTAATTGACAACATGGCACGAGTTCTCCATTTTGATCAACATGATATAACTTTTTAGTCCTTTTGTGTCATATGGTTCAACGTCAAAGTTTTTGTTATATAGATACAATGATTTTTAAGCTTGTGTCGTTTAAGTGCTTTTTTTTTAATTTTTGATCTTGATCCATTCTCATTATAGTTAATGAATTTTAAACGTTGCACAATCTTAGTGCCCAAACTATTAATAAATCCCATGATAGTTCTTTCCTCCAAAATACAATTAAAAGTTAGACTGTAATTATCACATGAATTGAGTTTTATCAAGGTTAATTTTGTTATTTCAATGTTAAAATATAAAGGTTTTTTTAGGGAAGAATATAAATGTTTTGATAACTCACCACTTTCAAAATGGAAATTTGAAATTGAAAATGGCAAAATTAATCCTAATTAAAATAATTTCAGGCTCCTTTCATTCTTTTTTTTTTTTTTTTTTTAAGAAAAGACTTAAATATTGTAAGATATGTATTATAAGATAACACAGGGCATGTTTCCAATATTTAATCCAACAAAACCAATAGAACTTGAAATAAATCTGACGACCTATAAAAAAAATATTTTTTAAATTTAATGGTGGAGGGATTTGAACTCTTCATTTCATGATGAAATTAAATATAGAATTACCTTTTTTTTTTTTAAGAAAAAAATATGAAATTACTACTAGTCTATATATAATCACAAAAAATAAATTCGATGACCTTAAGAAAAACTTTTGATGTTGAAAATTAGAATCCTCTGTATAAAGCATAATTTCATAGACTGTTTCTAATAGAATTCTTGAAAAAAAAAAAAAAACAAAATAATAATGTTATAGATAAAAGATAAATGAGGATTTAATTTATATCTCATTTTATTTGTGTCTTCGTTTATGTCACTTCAATAATAATATTACACGTGTATAATTCACATAATTTTTTAATTAACTTGATACGATATTAAATTGAATATATATTTTTATTTGATATGCGAGTGTAATTATATCAGTGAAGAAGCATGAAGAGGACATGAATAAAGGAAAACAGAGTTGGATCCGATAAAGGAAAAAAATTTTTTTTGATGTCCCAATAAAGAAATTATAATTAAAAAAAATGACAAATTACATCCCTAAAAAAAAATTTTAGGCAATGTCACAAATTACCTCTCAAATTTTAATTTGTAACGTTCTTTTTTTTTTTCTTTTTGAAAATGTTTGTAAATTTCCCCTTAAGACGAAAAAATACACATTATATTCGTTTAAAGTATGAGCTACGGATATTAAATATGAGTTACTTATGATTAAGTTGAAAAAGTAAATATTTAAGGTTGATTGTTATTTTTTTTTTTTTATATATTTCTCTCTTAAAAATAATTTCATTATTTCACATTTAATAGGGTAACATGTACTATAAGTGCTTTCAATGAATGTTGAATGTATTTTTTTCCTCAAAAACTTTATTAAAGACAAAAATTTATAAATTTTTTAAAATTTAAAAAAAAATTATAAATTAAAGTTCTAATGACGTTTTAATACAAGATCTAGGGGAAAAAAAATGTAATTTGTCCTTAAAAATAAACAAAAACAAATGGCAGTAACGACACAAGTGCAGCCGCACGACACCATGTGATGTCGGGAACCAAAATGGGAGGGAAATTTCCCGCCAATTTTCTCTCTCTTCCCCCTCTCTCTCTAGAAAACTCGCGTTCCTCTCCGCCTCACCTTCTTCCTCTCTGTGCTCTAACACTAGTAGCACCTCCCCTACGCGTCGTCCGTACATCAATGGCGGAGACTCCCAAGAGAGCCGTGCCTTCCCCGAGAAGATGCAAGCTACCGCCCCACTCCGCCATCAAACCCTCGCCTTCGCTCACCCCTTCCACCCCCCATACCTCAACTCCTCGCCGATTGACTCGCCGGACCTCGCTGAACTTTGACTCGGAGACTCCGCAGAAACCTATCGATCTCTTCGAGAAGACGATTGTGGATTCGGCGAAGGAAACTCCAAGCAATGCGAAGACCTCGAGGAGGAAATCCGCCGGAATTCCCAAATCTCCCGATTTGAAAACCCTAGATTCTGCTAAGAAGGATGAAAAACCTAATGGGGATGAAGTTTCGTTTTCTCCAGTATCGCCGGAGCAACTGGAGTCCAGGAAGAGAAAGAGGGAGAACGAGAGAACGGTCGTTACCCGAGCTATGGCTTCGAAAGGTAAGAAATCTGAGAAGAAGAGCGGGACGGCATCGAAGAGACGCGTGCATTACAAGAAGGTCGTGTATGATGGCGGAGAATTCGAGATCGGAGACGATGTGTACGTGAAGAGGCGAGAGGACGCGAGCTCAGATGATGAGTACACCGAAGTGGAGGACTGCAGGGTGTGCTTCAAGTCTGGGAAGGCAGTGATGATTGAGTGCGATGATTGTTTAGGTGGGTTCCATTTGAAGTGTCTGAAACCGCCGTTGAAAGAGGTTCCAGAAGGTGATTGGATTTGCGGCTTCTGTGACGCTCGCAAAATGGGCAAAAGGTTCAGCTTCCGGTGCCGCCTAAGGGAAAGAAAATTACTAGAACAATGAGGGAGAAGCTTCTTTCTAGTAATTTATGGGCTGCTCGTATTGGAAGGTACTATTTGGTCGTGAACAGTATATAAATACAGGGAATTATGTAGAATTTTATTTGAATTTAGTCCTTCTTATGTTGGAAATTTTTGGTAATTTTTTTATGCAGTATATGGAAAGAAGTGGACGGTAGCTACTGGTGTCGTGTTCGTTGGTATATGATCCCTGAAGAGACTGCTTCCGGAAGACAACCACATAATCTGAAGAGAGAGCTCTATCGCACCAATGATTTTGCTGAAATTGAGGTGAAAGATAAAAACTTGGCTTGATTGTTCTTTCATTGGTGTTAAGTTCTAGGATTCTTAAGATTGTTGTGTACTTATCTTCTAGTTTTGTCGAGTAAGCTACTCAACGATGCTTCACAGTGACTGCTTTTTCATGATTCGGTTTATATGGACATTTTTATATTTGGACTTCTGGTACATTATACTTGTTTCCTTTGTTCATATTTTTATTTGTAAGTATCATTTACATTTTTCTTTTTCCATTTTTCTCTATGTTGTATGCATCCCTTTTTAATTTGGAGCAGAGTTTGAGCTTCCATTCATCAAATCTAGTTGAGGTTTGAGACTTCCACAACAATCAAACTATGCACACTGCCATATACGTCTAAACTTGCTCACTTATTTTTTGGTATAGTTTATAACGTACTAACATTTGTGCACCAATTTTTTCCTTGCATGAACTCTTTATCTTTGAATCTTCAGTTTATAACCTGCTAATGCAATGCTGCAGATGGAATGTGTCCTTCGGCATTGTTTTGTTAAGAACCCTAGAGAGTATGCCAAAGCTAATTATGAAGGGGATGATGTTTTCTTATGTGAATATGATTATGACATTCATTGGCACAGTTTCAAGCGTCTTGCTGAGATTCATGATGACGAAGAGGTAAGAACCTCTAAGCAAGAAGCAAGATGGGTATACAGAATAAGTGGTGTTAAATTTATCAGTCATGTTAGAATATATAATTCTCATGTGCCAGGATGATGAAGAACCTGACAGTGATGAAGATTGGAAGGTTGGCAAGGATGTAGACTCTGACACTGATGATGATTTGTACTTTGAAGAGGAGAACGTAAAAAATATACGAGCTAAATCATTTTCAGCCCATGAGTTAGCTGCTGTACGTATGCTGTTTCTTTTCACTGATTTGTGGCTTTAGCTTGAAGGTTTACAAATTAAGCTATATCAATTTTGTGTTTTATACAGAACTCAAGAAAGGGGAGGTTCTTTGGACTAGAAAAGGTTGGGATGAAGAAAATCCCAGAGCATGTAAGATGCCACAAGCAGACTGACCTTGAAAGAGCAAAAGCAACACTTATGTTGGCATCAATGCCAAAGTGTCTTCCTTGCAGGAATAAGTATGTTGGAAGTTAAGCATTTAGGTTTCCTTTGACTTGCACTGAGTTCTTCTTTCTGAAAGATGCATCCTTTTATCTAGGGAAATGGAAGAGATAACTTCCTTTATCAAAGATGCAATATGTGACAATCAGTGTCTGGGTCGTTGCCTGTACATCCATGGTGTTCCTGGAACTGGAAAGGTAGAATTTATTTTCTTTTAATCAGTGAAATGCTTGTTAATTTGAACTGGTTAGATTCTTGAGGTTAGTACATTTTTCATTTGATCTTTTCTGTGTGGAATTGCAGACAATGAGTGTCCTGACAGTAATGAAGAATCTAAGGGCTGAAGTTGATGCAGGAAGCATAAGGCCCTATTGTTTTGTGGAGATTAATGGTCTAAAGTTGGCATCACCAGAAAATATTTATAGGGTATGATATAACGAATTTTACTATATGTTTCTGAGGCGGAGGACTGTGCCTGCCCTCTAAAATCTGTTCCAACAGGTTATATATGAAGCATTAAGTGGGAACAGGGTTAGTTGGAAAAAGGCTCTTCAATTGCTGAATGAACGTTTTTCAGAAAGCAAAAAGTTTGGCAAAGAGGATGACCGACCTTGTATTCTTCTCATCGATGAACTCGATCTTCTTGTTACCAGAAATCAGTCGGTAATTCTTTATTCTTGCTAAGCTGAGCTGGAACTTGCTAATGTTTTTGAGTTTTGAATCAATAAATGGAAAATTAGTGTTCATAAGAATGTGTTACAGTCCTAACTTCTTTTCTTTCACAGGTTCTTTACAACATTCTTGACTGGCCTACCAAGCCACATTCCAAACTGATTGTGATAGGTATACATTTATCATTAGAGCTGCTGCTTCTCCATTTGATAAAAAATTTACCATCATTTTTTTCTCGTGTCAAATATGAATTTAGGCATAGCAAATACAATGGATCTTCCAGAGAAGTTGCTTCCTCGTATTTCAAGCCGTATGGGAATCCAAAGGCTTTGCTTTGGACCCTATAACTATCAGCAACTTCAAGAAATCATTTCAAGTCGCCTAAAAGGAATTGATGCATTTGAAAAGCAAGCCATAGAGTTTGCTTCAAGAAAGGTCAGTTGTATGCTACTTATTTTCATCATGTCACTTGATTCTGTCTTTGCATGTGCTGAAATGGTTGAGGTGGTGGATATTCGTTTTTACAATGTTTTTTAACATGCCCATACATGTATTCAGGTAGCAGCGATTTCAGGAGATGCTCGTCGTGCTCTAGAGATTTGCAGGCGTGCGGCAGAAATCACCGACTATCGTGTAAAGAAACTAAGCTCAAATACCATTGAAGCTTCTGAAGGTGCGCTGCTTGCTAAATAATTATATGCTGGCTTTGTGTTCACTTGACAAGAAAAAAAAAAAAAAAAAAAGAATTTGGGGGTAAGACTTCTACTAAATTTCTTAAGCTCCTGATTTCACTATTGAAAATCGCTGCATTTAATTTTTCGAGATCTTAATGCTGGAACTATCCAGTTTGCAGAAACACCTTATGTCATTTCATTCAACATGGGGAAAAGTTTGTGCCCTGGTGGGAGTTTGTTTGTTTGTTTTGTTTTGGGGGAGGGGGCAGGGTGTGGGGGGGAGTTATTATGTCATACCTTACCAGCTTTTCATCTATCCTAGCAATTTCTTGCTTTTACTCAATGGTCAATTCAAGTGGTTGGCTTCATTTTTCTTCCCAGTAATCTCCTTAGTAAAAAGTTGAAACTGCTCACTTATAGGATCCTTTGCACCTGATTTCCAGGAAAAGCACTTGTCGGCATGGCAGATGTTGAAGCAGCCATTCAAGAGATGTTCCAGGCACCTCATATTCAAGTAAGTCATAACTGGATAATGTTCCTCTTTATTTCTGTTGCAACTTTGTTAGAAAGATATTTGATTTTTTGGAAGAGGGAATGTTCTTGCATGAGGCGTCACCATTTATTTGTGATTGCTACACTAATGCTTTATCTTTATTTGGAAAAACACATCGATATGATTCTATCTGTCTTTTGCAGGTGATGAAAAGTAGCAGTAAACTGAGTAAAATTTTCTTGACTTCTATGGTGCATGAACTCTATAAAACGGGAATGGGTGAAACCACCTTTGAAAAGGTCGACTTCTCAGGCTTTCCCCTCAACATCGTGCTCTCACTTCTTATTTTAGTGACACTTACTTTTATCTAACTATAACAAAAAAAAAAAAAAAAAAAAAAAACACACACACACACACACACACACACGCGCGCACATTTAGTTTTATCTTCTATGAATCTACAGAACTATATTAGCCATTCTGAGTTCAACGTTAAGGACTTCTTTTACCAAAGTTCCATTCTCTTTGATACAATTAATCTTTTGTCTCTCATTTAATTTCTGGGTTGGTTGGGCAGCTGGCAAACAAAGATGCAATAAGAGTTCTTGAAAAACCAAAACAATTAATACGACTCTCTTCTTGTGACACCTCAACTCTTCTGGGATACTGCAGAATTTCCTACAACCATTGTTTTAAAGTCAACAATTGACGTTCTCTCTTAACATTTGCAGTTGACAATGACCGTCTCATGTCTCTGTTCAAGCAATGGAGAAGCGTTTCCTGGTTACGATACACTCTTGAAAGTTGGGTAAGCATGACAAAGTAGTTACTTGTTTGATGTGTGAAAGGGTGAAAAGCCATTCAACTTTTTTTTTTTTTTTTTTTTTTTTTGCGAAAATCATTCAACTTTCTTCTTCTGACATTTGAAATGGCTGTTCTTTTATTTTGTCCCCCTTCCATGCGTGTGTACAAGCAGAGGCAAAGGGAGGGGGTTGCGAGTGGGGGCTGTAGCCCCACTCAAATTTTTTGTTCTTTTAATTTTGCCTTAAATTTTCTAATTTTAATAATTTGCCCCCATTGAAAATAAAATATTCTCATATAGTCTCTATTTTGGCCCTACTAAAAATAAAAAATTCTCACATAACCCCCCCTAATATTAATTCCTATAAAAATAAAGTTTATACTTTTACTACTTTGTCCCCACTAAAATTAAAAATCATCACATAAACCCACTAAAAAAAAGTATTCTCACATAGTCCCCAATAAATTTGTTTTATCTTAAAAAAAAAAAAATTTAGTGTCCGCCCCCACTGAAAAAAATTCCTGGTTCTACCTGTGTACTAGTGCATGTTTATATGGCCTGGCTTCATAATGCTCTTGGATTAAGATTTGAACTATGGTGGGTGCATATGAAGATATGCCTTTTAAGAAATTAAGATAAACCGAGATTAAAATCTTGTTTGATTGAGATGATATTTGATGAATTTTATTTGCAGTGGTATATTAATCTTGATTACGATTTTGGCAGGTGTAAGCTCGGTGAATGCAGGATTATACTATGTGAATCCGGGGCTAAGCACAGGTTGCAGAAGTTACAGCTCAACTTTCCGAGGTTTGTTCCTAGTTCCTACAACACTGCAGGATTCACTTAATTTGCATTATTTAAGGGCTGGTGTGTGAGTGCCTTGAGGACTTTCGAGTAGGCATTTTGAGAGGAATTGGAATGGTAACACATTTTGCTGTTGCATCCCATCTAAAAAGAAAAAGATTTTGCTGTTGGAGGACCATTGTTGCCAACGTTCGAGAAAGCAACAGCAGATTGACTTTAGAGTTTAGCCTATGTTTGGTAGAATGGAAAAAGGAGAAGAAAGAAATTAGAGGAGGGATCTTGGAGAAGAAAAGGGAATCTATGGTTGTTTGGTAGTGAGGAAATTTGTCGAGGAAGAAAGTTGCAAATCCATGAGGCCAAATTTGGAAAGAAAAGAGGAGGGAAATTTTTGATGAAACAAATAGTTTGTCAAATGGTATTTGACCTGAATCATACTAGATCATCTTATTTGTATAAGGGTAGAATTGTAAAACAAACAAGTTAGATAAACATTTTCTTTGCTCTTTTCTTTGTCTTCTACCAAACAACACGAAAGAAAAGCTCTCTTCTTTTTATTTTCCTCACCTGTTTGACTTCTCCGTCGTTTCTATTTTCTATCACTCTTACCAAATATAGCACTAGTGACCTGTACTCCGGATATCAAGAAAGAATTTTAGTTTAGTGAAATGTGCAACGGGAATTTGACCTATTGTTACTGAGCTTTCCTGGTTAATTGTCAGAAAAGTTTTTGCAGCATCATGGGGCATTTGGGCTGATCCAAATCTGGTTTTATTTCTTGCAGTGATGATGTAGCATTTGCACTGAAGGACAGCAAGGTGCTACCTTGGTTAGCGAAGTATCTTTGATTTTAGTCCAAACAAAAAAGGAAATGAATAACATTATTTTAAACTGAAAAAATAATTTATTTTCTTATTATTATTCATGAAGAGCAGCAATTTTGACTTCCATCATGGTTTTTAATTAATTATAAATTTTTGTTATGAACTTAAAGGTCTTTTCCATACTCAGACACTCGATTCGTGTTGTTCCCTTGATTTATGATTTGAAGGTGCTATAGGAGAAAACTCTTAAAGCATTCTAATTTTGTTAGAATTATGATGTAGTCCTTATTTTTCTCTCACCTTTTTTTAATCCCAACCAATTAGTACTAAAATCTTTCATTTACCAATTTACGATAATGAAAAATAAAAATAAAAAGACTCGGTAAAATTTTTGACATTCATGGTTGGTTAAGCTTGTTATGTGCGCCGTGAATCGGTTCTTGATGTTTAAAAGTTGTTGTGGGGGGTAATCTTTACACATTCACCCACACAGGGTCTTTCCTGGTTGGGAAGGCCTCTAGGTTGGTTGGCCGGTTAGTAGACCAGAAGATTGGCTGATTAGTATACCAGAAGATTGGCTGACACAGTTAACTGATAAGGAAAGCTCTGGCCTCATTTAATTGCAGTTTTGCCGCGATATTCACTCTATTCAGAATAAGCAGGTGGTTTTTTTTTTTTTTTTTTTTTCGTTAGTGAGAATGTGTTATCTCAAAAAAAAACTGGGGTTACCATAGATGTCCAAGCTTGCTGCGAAAACGACGATGTTCTCAGCCACAGGGAATGGCCTAAAATGGAACTTCCATAAGATGCCGGGCAAGCGGCGTTGAGCCTAGCAATAAAACATCACTAGTTAAAAAAGACAGGAAATGATGAAGACATGCGAACATGCTTCAAAATGAATACATTGCGAATATATGCATACAACGCATGGATGCATGGGAGGATTTAAAAAATAAAAAGACGAATCTGTTTAGAAATAAGGTCGTGTGAAGTTACATACACACTTACAAACATCAGGTGTGGCTTAACGGATCATCCAATTCTTCCCTTTGCTCTACTGCTGGGACAGTGGCTGCGACATCTTGAATGCCTTCAGCCGGTGATCAAACATACCAGATGAAGAATTTGAGCAAAATAAACTTTAATTTACCACGTTCCGCAATTTAAGAACATCATTAAGATGAGAAGTTATAAATCAGAATCACATGGATGAATTGTGACTCATGGAATGACAAAATGAGCATTAAATTAAGTTATTATATATTTTTTTTTCACCTGTGTTGGCAAAGTTTTAAATGAATTTCTAAGGTATAAAGGTATTGTGATTTTCTCCCCGAGCCTAATGTGGATGGTCTGATGGAGAAGATGCATCGTGTTATATCTGATACTCTAGAGGGGCATGTCGATTCTAACAATTTTAAGAAGGTACATCTTCCTCTCCTTTTTTATTCTTGGGAGAATTAGTTGATTTTAATAGCTTTTATTTTTCTATTTGCCCTTTTCGTTAATCAATGTCATGTACCTCGTATTAAAAGATATTTGTGTTCTCAACTCAAGTACTTTTAGCTCGCCCTCTTCAAGCTTTGCGTCTTGGCAATTATATCAAACTGTAGGCTAGTTTTCGTGAGCAAAAATTTGAGGTTTATATTGTTAGCTATCACAGTCTCCTTGTTACTACTATGTCTGTTCAACATTATAAACTTTTAGCTGTTTTTGATGCAACAAGAGTCGTCGTTTTCAAGTTTTTGATAACTAAACTTGATTTTTTTCGGTATATGCAGGCAGCTCAAAGATTGTTGGATATCCATCAGAGATGCTTGGAAGAAGATTTCAAAACATTAGTCCGGCGAAGGCGAAGAAGACCATAGACTGATGTTAAAGAAGGCGAAAGATTGATGTTGAGGGGGTGACGATGGACTGGTGTTTTGTTTGAGATATCAGTTATTTAGACTTCTTTTTTGTTTGGATTTTTATGCTTAATTTTTTGTCATTTTGTCTGATAAATTTAATATTTATCCATTAATTTAGTAGGCTCGGTAAATAATTTATTTTCAAGTAAATCACGTATTTTCAGTCAAATTTTCATATTTTCATAGTTTTACATATTCTTGCTTTTGTTCGTAATTTAAGTATTTTCAAGTAAATATAATACTTTTTTTTTTTTTTTAAGATTTTAAATGTTTCATATAAATCCAATATTTACCGATTAAATCGGCATTTTCAAGTATATCTTTTTATTTTTTATTTTCTAAAAATTTTATTTTAACTTGTAAATCTAGTATTTTCAGATAAAAAACTGATAGTTTCAAATAATAGTTTACATTTTCATTTTATCTAATAAATTCAATATTCTGTAGTAAATATATTATTTCCAAGAAAATCTTGTTTATAATTTTAGTGGTTTTTTTTTTCCTCAATGGTAAATATAATATTATCACGTATTTCCAATAAATTTACATATTTTAACTTTACACACGGTTAAGTGAAGGAGATATTCTTTATGTTTGGGGAGGTAGAAAAGAGGAAGGAGTGAAGTTGATTGCCGAAAAAGTGGATAGAAATTAATTCATTTGGTTGTCTCGTAGGAAGGAAAATAAAAGGGGAGAGAAAATGGGATGGAAAAATTCTATAATTTAGTCCATTTTTTTATTCCCTCTAAAAGTGGGAGGAAAACTCAATAACTACTAAAATTACTTTTTTTGTATATGTTTTTAAAGTAAAATATTATAATTAAATAAATAAAATAATAATTAGATAACTTTTTTATTCTCTTTCCTTCTATTATAACAAACACCATAAAAGAAAAACAAAATATTTCCTCCCCCTCTCATTTTCTTTCACTTCCATTTTTCCTTTCCCTCTTACCAAAGATAGGTTAAAGAAGGCCATTAAAAACAAAACATTTAAAACAAGTATTCGCAAAGAATTATAAGTGAAGGATTGCGAATATTAGTTCCAAAGAATTATAAGTGAAGGAGATAATCTTCAAAGAAGGCCATTAAAATACATAAAAGAAGTAAGATGTTCTTAATATATACTAGCTACAACGGTTCTCAAAAGTGATCCAATTACTCTGTTGCAACAAATCCTCTAATAGCCAAAACAAAACAAAAAAAAAAAAAAAGGCTCTGGCATCAACTAATTGCAGTTTGCCGCCATATTCTCTCCCCAGTCTCTGTTCAGAATAACCAGGTGGTTTTTTTTCATTACAGTGAGAATGTGTCATCTCAAAAGAAACTGGGTCACCATAGATGTCTAAGCCTGCTGTGAAAACGATGACGTTCTCAGCCATAGGGAACGGCCTAAAATGGCACTTCCATGAACAGCCAGGTAGGCGGTGTTTAACCTAGCAATAAACCATTACAAGTTAAAAAAGACAGGAAATGATAGAGACATGCAAACATGCTTCAAAATCAAATACATTGCGAGTACATGTATATGCCGCATAGATGCATAAGAGGATCTTAAATTAAAAAAAAATAAAAATAAAAATAAAAAAGGTCTTTCATAGACATTAGGCTAAATGAGGCATAAAAAGAAGAGGGCAAGAAACAGGATTGTGGTAACTGTTAGGCTACTTACTTATCAACATCAGGTGTAGCTAACGGATCATCCAACTCTTCCCTCTGCTCTACAGCTGGGACAGTGGCCGTGACATCTTGAACACCTTCAATCTGTGATCATACCAGATGAAGGAGTTGAGCCTCAATTTCACAACATTCTCAAGATTAGAAGTTATAAATCAAAATCACATGGATAAACTGTAAATCATGGAAAATCACATAGATGAATTGTGAATCATGGAAGTTGGTTGACTCGTGCATGAACAGTGTTACGAAACCACCCCTTCCATACAAGCAGAGATTCTCAAAGCAATCCTTCTGATTAATTGATGTTAAAACTTGCCTGTTGAGGGTACTGAGCATAACCAGCATATGCGCTGTACGCATACAAGGATGGATCCTGAGTAGCCCCATAAGCATAAGCATCATAGCCTTGTCCATAACCGTAGTATGCACTCCATTGATTTTGATCTACTTGCTGACCCCAGCTACCCGATGCATCCTACAATCAGTCAGTATTCAGTACCAAAATTTGGTTGAAATGTATATAACGCGCACACACATGCACATGCATCTCCAGTGCCTATAGTATAACTTACCCAGCATAGCAGTGCATCGGGTAATACAGTCACACCGGACACATTACATACACCTTCTATTACTCATGCCAACTCAGAAGGATGTAAGTGGACATCCCATTTCATACAGATGCCAATAATTTATCTTTAAAGCTGTCAATATGAGTTTATAATCATCAGTCATCACGCAGACAGAGCCATGGATCTTCTTTTCTTCTTACCACTTTGAATAATTAAACAAATCAACTTTTTAATTTCACGAACTTAAAACTGTTGATTTATTCACTGTTTTCCAAATGTGGCACCACATAACAAGAGGCATGGAATGACAAAATGAGCATTCAATGAATATAAGAAAACAAGTATATCACCTGTTTAGCTGTCGGGCTCCTTCCCCAAGAAACCCGTACTATTTGTTGACCAATCATCTTTCCTTGCATTTTCTGAATGGCTTCTTCAGCAGATGTCCTACAAAGAAAAATGTGACAAGAAAAATTGGAAAACCAATACAAATAATAAAAAGGAAAGCAAAAAAATCCAAATAAAAAAGAAGAAAAATGATTGACAAATATCCAAGGTTACAACATAAAGTGAAACAAGTTTTAGCAGTTTCTGCATGCAACTTTTCTTGCGTCCATTTGTCCTCCAAACCGGTGCAACTTCGTTAAGTCTGACAAAAATGAGAACTGTGATTGCTAGAGAAGGGGGAGAAGAGAACAGCCACTGCTAGCTGTAGAAATCATTATTACTGAAAGGACACCGAAACAAATAAATAATAGATAAATAACATATGTACAGAGTTTATGTTTCTGTTTTCTATTATTGTGGAAATCATGTAAATGTTTCACTCATAAAACAGACCTCGTCCCAAACTGTATAAAACCACATCCTTTGCCCACCGGAATCTTGACATATACGATATCCCCAAAATGCAAAAAAGTTTGCTTCAGCTCCTCTTCCGAGACATTTGGATCCAAGTTACCAACAAAAATCTGCAAGGGATAAAGACAGTAAGATTGAAGGCTTATGATGAAACCCCATAAAAATTACAATGTGCAGTCTAACTCACAGTAGTATTGTTTGTATCATAATCTGTTGCAACCGCGGGAACTGCTGGTGTAGTGTATGCTGGATATGGATATACCGCTACACAAAAAACCAAAATTAGGTGTATTAGAATCAGGTTGTCAACATTGTATGAATCGAAAAACCAACCTAGAAAGAATAGCATATATACAGCCAAATGCCAATTTTACATGACACAGTACTGAAAAAGTGAAATGTAGCTCATAAAAATTTCACCAAAACTTATGAAATCATTCTCCAAAAGAAAATTACCTTTAGCAGCAGTGTACGGCTGTTGAAAACCAGTGGTCTTCTTTGGTGTTGCTGCGCTAATCCGCATCGGCCTAATTGAGCAATAGACGCCATTCATTTCATTCATAGCACGGTTCCTTTCAGTTTCATCAGAGAACTTAACGAACCCATATCCTTTGGAACGTCCAGTGTTCGGATCAGTCACGACCTTGGCACCTCTAACTGATGGATACTGAACTCGAAAGGTCTCTTGCAAGAGATAATCTGTAACATCGGGCGCTAAATCACCCACGAAAATGGAGTGCTCAGGCCCAGCATCAGGACGCCTTTCCCCAATACCGAAAGAAGCCCAGTTCAGCCTGAAAGTTTGCTCAGTTCCAGGCATCTGTGTCCATTATAACTCTGCAAAATTCTTTCGGCCGCCGCATGAGAAACAAACTCAACAAATCCATAGCCCTCGGGCTGGCCAGTGATTTTGTTCCGTATAATCTTTATCGAAACTACCTACATAAAGGAAATAACATACCTTATAAGACCCCTTTCTCAGCACACTACTTAAGAACTACAGGTTTGCTTCGAATGTTAACTAGTTTCCGACTTTCCCTAGTCATTTGCACAAGTTCAAGCAGAACCCATTATAATTTGCAGACCAAATAAAGGCTCAAAAAATAAAAACTAAAAAAATCCGGACACAGGTTTCTATTCTCTCAGCTGAAATGCTTGAATTGAAGAGAAAGGAACCTTTTTTTTTTTTTTTTCCGGGTTGCCCAGGAACACAAGATGAGAATATCAAAGCTAAATATGCTTTTTCTAATCATAAATTCCAAAAACACAGGAAAACAAAAAACAAAAAACAAAAAAACAAACAAACAAACCTAGGATAATTCAAGTTACAAACATTTACATACATATATATATCATATATTTATATAAAGATATTAATACCTCGCCGGTGTGAGCGAAGCAAGAATTGAGGTAGTTTTCGTCGACCCAATACTGCAAATCGCCAATCCAGAGAGTTCTGACCTCCTCAACCGTCGTCGGCTGATGATGGTGGTGGTGCTGAGGTTGGGGTTGGGGCTGCGGCGGCGGTTGAGGGTACCCCTGAAACGTCGTCGTTGTCGCCATTACGCTTTTGCTTTGCCTTTGCCTCTAAAGTCTCCGACTTCTTTTTTGTTTTTTTGGGCCTCGGCCTCAGTAGTCTCTGGTAGTCTCTGCTGTTAACCCCACCGCCACCACCGGCCTTCCTTCTACGACGTCGTACTTAGACTCCTCTGTTTCGTTTAAGGCTTTTTGGCACCAATGCCCCTGTAATATTCGTGTATTGGCAACTTAGTCCCTAGAAAATATAATTTGACAATCAACCTCTAAACTTTAAAAAGTCTTGTTTGAATTGAATTCCACGCCCGACTTCATCCTAAATTTTTTTAATTCGAATTATTCCAATTGCCCTATCCCTAAATGTTCAAATTGAAAAAAAAAAAAAAAAGGAATTTTTAATGCAACACTTTAAAAGGAAGTCAACAATTGGAGCGATTGTGTCAATATTTCGATTTTAGAGACCAAGTTGCCAAATCAAAAATAGTTCAAGGGCAATTTATGCCAAAAAATTTTTCCTCTAATTATCAAATGCTTTTTTTTTTTTTTAGAGGTCCCTCGTGACCCTGGAGCCACGTAGGCCACTAATCATTATTTTTTTAAATAATTGGTTTTTTTTTTTTTTTGTGAGTAAAGATACGTAATTTTATAACTAATTATTTTAATGTATAGAGTTTAAATCACCACCCTTATATTAATATAAACAAAAAAAAAAAAAAACACACACACACACAATCACAAATTTGGCGCTTGACGAATCACAACATAATTTTTATTTAGCCAAAAAAAATCACAAGTTTGTATCTAGTTCACTTATAAGCTAAACGTTTGTTGACAGATCAAATAATAACACACCCTAAAAAAATTAAATGTAATAAGAATAGCACTCTTTCCTTTAGAAAATTGTTTAATCATCATCGACTCCCTTTTTTTTTTTTTTTTTCATGGCATTCTTTGAGAATTAATTCTGCTTCATTTTTTTTTTATTCAAGACAAAAATTAATTCAACTTCTAATTTTTTTTTTGATAAGTACCTTCTAAATGTTGGTAAACGTCGGATTAATCTTAATTATACGCGTCCAAATATAAGTATACTTATGTGCGTATGTGTATATATATACACACAGCCAAGCGTGTTAGTTGGGAAATAACTGTAATGATGAGATAAACATACATATATACATATATATATATAAAGTATAGGACAGGTGTGTTGTGCACATGCGAGGGAACGGTGGTGAGCGTTTGAAGCGGCTCTCTCTCCTACACCTTCGCAACTGTACCTTCCTTGTCCAGTTTTACACCTCCTTCCATTTCCATTTCCAGTTTCTCTCTATTCGTTCTTCTTCTTTCTCTCTCTAGAATAATTCTGTGTCAAAATTAAGTTAGCCATGGCCGTCCCAGCTTCTCTGGCCATCCTTCCCCTCGGCCTCCTATTCTTCTTCTCTGGCTTCCTTGTTAATTTTCTTCAGGTTCGTACGTAAGAATCACGGGATTTTATTTTATTTTTAATTTAAAAAAGTAACTTTTGATTTATTTTTTTCTTCATTATTAATATATATATATATATATGTAAACATATACATTGTTCCAGGCTGTGTTGTTCGTTCTTGTTCGTCCAATCTCAAAGAACACGTATAGAAGGATCAACAAAGTAATTGCAGAGTTGTTGTGGTTAGAACTCATTTGGCTCATTGATTGGTGGGCCGGTATTGAGGTAAGTTATATATATATATATATATATATACATGAAGCAATATTTTTGTGTTTGTGTAAATGTATCTTTCATCATATATGGCCTCCTCTTTTCTCTATAGCAATTTTTTTTTTCATTGGTTGCTATGTTAATTCTGTGATATGCACACACACACACACACACACACATATATGATACTATAATTCTTATATATACATTTACCTAGTGAAACTTGAGAGTTCCATGCGAGTTAAACTAATTGGACCTTTTTTTTTGGCCCGGCCGCTATTCAGGTTGAGGTGCATGCGGATCCAGAAACGTTTCGATTACTTGGTGAGATTACTTCAGATAGTAGATACACACACACACACGCACACACACACACATAACGTAGATATATACATACACATATATAGCTATTTTTGTTCTCTCTTTTAAGATACCTGAAACTTTGGGGCATTTACAGGTAAAGAGCATGCACTTGTCATAAGCAACCACAGGAGTGACATTGATTGGCTTGTTGGATGGGTCTTAGCTCAGGTACTTAATTTTGCACATCTATTTTGTTTTAAGCCCTTGTTTGGATATCATAGATTCAAACTCACAATTCGAAATTTTGGTCTTCTATAGTATTTTTGTCATAAAAATCTGAATTTAATGTTTAAAACTTATGATTGAAATGGACAATTTATGTTTTTGGGTTTTTTTTTTTTTTTAATGTGCTTTAATTTTCTTTTGAACTTATTGAATTTTGAGCTTATGATTTATGAATTACAGCGTTCAGGTTGCCTTGGTAGCTCACTGGCAATCATGAAGAAGGAAGCCAAGTTCCTCCCAGTAACTAGTCCTCAATCAAACACTTTTTTCTGTTTATTTTATTTTGTTTTATTTGCTTAATTCTATGAGTGATCAGTGACTAATAGAAGGCAGTAACTATAAATTAGTGCAGATCATAGGTTGGTCAATGTGGTTTTCGGATTATGTCTTCTTGGAGAGAAAATGGGCTAAAGATGAGGGTAAATTAAAGGTATCCTTTAAATACACTTGTTTTCTTGTTCTTGTTCTTCCATATCTCATGTGTTCAAAACTTTCTAAGCAATATAAACAGTCGGGTTTTCGGCGGCTGGAGAATTTTCCGTTGCCATTTTGGTTGGCTCTCTTCGTCGAAGGAACTCGATTTACGCAGCCCAAGTTGGCAGCAGCTCAGAATTATGCAGCTTCAAGAGGGTTGCCTGTTCCTAGGAATGTCTTGATTCCACGTACAAAGGTGAACAACCATGATTCAAAATCCCTTAAAGATGAAGTTTTCTATATGAATTTCCATTTTTTGTCCTGTTGTTTTTGTTCTTAACATTTTTTTTTTTGGCCATATTTCCCAGGGTTTTGTATCAGCAGTTAGTCATATGCGCTCATTTGTTCCAGCAATTTATGACTGCACAGTGGCTGTTTCCAACAATCATCCTCCACCAACCATGTTGAGTATATTTAGAGGCAAAACTTCAGTGGTAATTAAGCCAACAAGTTGTCTATTTTTATATATTATCTAGGTATTACATCCATGAAATTATATTTTTATTACATTGCAGTGTAATACAAGCTAATAATAATATTTCTTTCAATTCTTACAGATAAAAGTACAAATCATGAGACACTTAATGCATGAACTTCCAGAAACAGATGATGGCACGGCACAATGGTGTAGAGATATATTTGTTACCAAGGTGTGTATGTGTACATATTTTTTTGAAAAGGAGCTCATATTTTGGTTAATTTTCTCATAATTATTTATATTTGATTTTTTCCCCCTCTGATTAGGATGCTCTGCTTGAGAAGTACTTAACTAAAGGCACATTCAGTGACCTAGAACTTCAAGAGATTGGCCGGCCCAAAAAGTCTCCTAATTGTTGTCGTTTGCTGGTTATGTCTCATTTTGTGTGGCATTGTGAAGCTGTTCCAATGGTCGACCTTGCTATCATCATGGGAAGGCATGACGGTTTCCGGGGCTTTCTTGATTCTTGTCACGGCTGTCATGCAGATCCTGGTTCATTCGTCGGAGTCGGAGCGATCCTCACCGGTTGGGTTGCCATCACAAGATCCTCTGAAACAAGCACTTATTCAGACATATGCAGACAGTACTCAAAAATAGAACTTACATTTTTTTTTTTTAAACAAATTTTTTCTATTGTCAACCTTGTCACTACTAGCAATTAGTTTGAAAATTACCCTGTTTATTCATACAATTTTTAAATATTGGGTAGACTCACATGTGAAATATTGCTTTTAAAGGTACTAAAAGAAGAAGAAGAAGAAG
Organism: Ficus microcarpa; assembly: GCA_025413485.1. Taxonomy (NCBI): domain Eukaryota; kingdom Viridiplantae; phylum Streptophyta; class Magnoliopsida; order Rosales; family Moraceae; genus Ficus; species Ficus microcarpa. The sequence goes on from CM046377.1 coordinate 27,799,435, forward strand.
GAGGAGGAGGAATTATCGTTCTATTTACCCTATACCTACATTATTATTATTATTATTTTTTGGCAAATAAAAAAGATTCGGAGGTGGCTCCATCATTTTCACATTATTATTATTATTTTTGATTTACAGCCTCACAGGATAAAAATACTTTCATAAGTACATGTCAGAGTTAGAAACACTTTCGTCGGTATGTCAGAAAGAGAAACACTTCCCTATGCCTACATTATTGACTCATAGAAAAGTAAGTGATTATTTTCAACTCATATATTATAGTTAATTCTCTAATTTATATTTTTCTAATGCGAAATGGTGAATTTAAGGACTCATTTGGTGAACCAACTCAACCAACTCAACTCAAACTTTTTTTATCTTTTTCCCAAAAAGTTTTTTGTCTTTTCTGAAAATTCAAAAAAATTTACTATTCCAACTTAAAAATCTCAACTCAAACTACTCCACCAAACTCCCCCAATTTTGAGACGTTTGGATTATACATTTCAATTAAAAATTTTGAAATGTTTTTTCTCTAAAAATAAATTAATTTCTTGGTATTCTTCGTCCAAAATATCTCTTTTTAATTAAAAAATAAACTTAAAAAATCTATAACTTTCTTATTTAAAGTTGAAATGAGTTTTCTTTCTTTTTTTTTTTTTTTTCAATTTTAAATAAAGTGCATATAGAGAATGATGGGAGGAATACCAAAGGCTATTTTATTCGAATACATATCAAGTTTTTATATTTTTAACTATCACAGTTTGTTTCAATAAACATATAACTCTAAACATTAACTAATTTTAAATAAGGGTAAATTGTTAAGTTAGTTCATAAACTTTTAAAAATCGTAGCTAGAATACTCATAAATTATTAAAATGTTGCTTACAATAGACCTTTATATTAATTTTTGGATGGAATCAGGTTAGTTACCATCACTTTTTTGATCAAATTACTAATGGATTTTGTCTAAAAATTAGCAAAAATGACTATTGTCACAAACATTTAATTAGTTTAGAAGCATTCAATGTTCTTTTTTTCATAATTTGAACTTGCCAAAATATATTAAAAACGTTGTTAAAGTAATTATTTTCGTTAATTTTTTGACAGAATCCGTAGTTTGCACCATTTTTTGATCAAATTACTAATAGGTTATATCTAAAAAGTAACGAGAATGTCCATAAATTATTAAAATATTATTACAATAGATTTTTATGTTAATTTTTTGATGGAATCGGTTAGTTGTCATCACTTTTTGATAAAATTACTAATGAATTTCAGTTAAAATTAACAAAAATGACTATTATAACAATATTTAAATAATTTAGAAGTATTTTCTATTCTTTTGTTCGTAGCTGGAACTACCATAATATATTAAAAATATTATTACAATAGTTCTTTCCGTTGATTTTTTTAAGAAATCGGTAGTTGACATTAGTTTTTGATCAAATTATTAACAAATTACGTCTAAAAAAATAATAGAAATGATTATTATAATAATATTTTAATAATTTAAAGGTATTTCAACTACGAAAAAGATTTAGCCTCCGTTTGATAAGTTAGTTAGAGATGAAATTTTTAAGTTGGAATTTGTTGACTTTTCAAAAACTAGTTATAAATTTCAAACTAATCATAAATTTTGTAGACAATATAAAAATTGAGATAAAAAAATATAGTTTAGTTTATAATGAATTAAAACATCAAACAGAACATTAATAACCAAAATTACAAGAGATTAAATAAGTAATTTAACCTTTTAATTAAATCATTTCAAAAACTCAAATTGAAATGTATATCACAGATGCCAGCATGTGATCTTAAATCTAACTTTGGAGTCACGATTTCCTACTCCACTAGAATAGAAGTGCCTTAAAGTGCTAAAGGATACATCTGTGTTGTAATTTTTTTCCCAATTATACCCCTCCTTTTTTCCAGTTATACCCCTTTCCCAACTTTACTGTGTGTCTTCCTCTGTACTCTGCACCCTCACATTTCTCTATGTTGGCCCCACAACCGACTTTCCAAAATCATACGGAAGATTTTTTTTTTTTTTTTTTTTTTAAGGCTTGCAATGGATCTTTTTTCAACAAAATTTTAAGATATAAGATCTGTTTGGTGAACGAATTTGAGTTAAAAATTTTAAATTTTAATAGTAATTTTTACTGATTTTTTAAAAAAGATAAAAAATTTTTTTAGAAAAAATAAAAAACTTTTTAAAAAAAAATAAAAACTAATATGAAAATTTTGAATTTGAATTTTTCAACCAAATAAGACTTAAATCGTCGTTTTCTTTTACTACTAACAGGAATTGTAATTTTAATCGAATTAATATGTTTTTTGCAGTAGTCTAAACACGATTTTTTCCCCGTATTCTTTTGGTTTTTTATGTAATTAAATAAGACAAGATAATATAATCATAGATTTATAAAAAGGAACATCTCTAAAACATTAGAAATTTGATTGATTTGCATTTAATTGACAAACTTAACGGTGAAAATTATTAATTGATTCACGTTTCTTTTTTTTCTTTTTTTGAAAAAGATTGATTCACGTTTCTTATAACAGCAAATTAGCTAAAATTGAGGCTCAAGAATTAAATGCACCCAAGTAAGTCAGACAAAGGTAATGCAAGCCAATGACTCATTTTCTTTATATATTCATGAAAAAAGGCAACAAATATGCCAATTATCTTAGTTCAAGTAACTTGCTTGCCTGCTTACTCAAAATAATTCTATTGTGAGCTTCAAATTTTTCCTGTTGTCAGTTGAAATTTTCCTTCTCTATAATAGTGTTCTTCGTTCACTGCTTCTAGGTATTTATATTTTTATGTTTTGAATGGCTGAGGTCATAGATTAGTTTAGTTGTCAATGTAAAAAATGATGATTTTAAACATTGGGAGACTCACATAAACTCAAAACCATGTGTTTAACAAGTGATCTATGCTTTTTGTTTTTGGGTTTCTTCTATAAAAATTTTGTGTTTCCTTTTCTATTTTTATCTTCTGCAAAAGTCATAAGTACATTTCTTGTTCAAAATTTAGAAAGTGAAAGTGGAGTAAAAGACACAAGAAACTCAAAGAAGAATTCCTGAAAAACTTGGAATTTTTATTGCATTTTAGAAGGTGGATATTTGCAATTTTGGCCTCGTTTGGCAATGCCGTTCAAACTGTAATTTTTCATATCAGTTTTTATTTTTTTCTGAAAAAGTTTTTATCTTTTCTGAAAAGTCAATAAAAATTTTCAAGTCAAACTGTACTTTTTCAACTTAAACTCATTCACTAAACGGACCATAAAGTTTAAACTTTGTTCGGATCTCAGAGAGAGTTCAAAATTTGTTTGAATTTTAATATTTTGGAATTTAATTGCATTTTAGAGAGAGATATAGAGTTCAAAATTTGTTCGAATTTTAGAAAAAAAGAGAATTCAAAATTTGTTGAGATTTTAGAAAAAGAGACAAAGGGAATAAAGCAATTGAAGAAGTTTAAAAGTTTATTGTTTATCATCATTAAAAACATATGAAGTTTTATATAAGAATTTTGAAAACATTTTACCTTTTCATTAAATTTTAAGAAAGTTGATATCATATATATATATGATTAAAACTATGATAAAGTTTGTTTTATATACCCTATCGATAGAATTCATTTTTAAATTATTCAGATATATTTGAATGACTGAGAAGTTCCTTGTATATGATAATTATTATATACTTTATCTTTATAGTAGTATTTGATTAATAAATTAAAAAAAAGCAAAATTAAAAAAATTCCGTCACTGAGGTCAGGACGAGGGGGTCAAGCTCGGGGAGGGGGGTTTGATCGGCCTTGGGGTTGGTGGGGTAGGGGGTGGTTTGGTCGGCCTTTGTTGGGGGGGGGGGGGGGGGAGGGTTTTGGTTGGCGTCGAGGTTGGGGGAAAGGGGGACTCGAGTTAGGAGGGGGGAGGAGGGGGTTATGGTCTGCATTAGGGTTGGGGGGCTTGAGCATGGGGGTGAAGGGTTTTGGTCGGTGTCAAGAGTAAGGGGGCTCAAATGCTAGGGGTAGGGGAGGTCTGGTTGACATCGGGGGTGGGAAGGGGGAGGGGGACTGGTTGGCGTTAGGGGTAGAAAGGGGGTCTGGTTCGTGTCCGAGGTGTTTGGGGGGGGGGGGGGGCTTAAGCTCTGAAAAGGGAAGGGGATTTGGCCAGCGTTGGGGGTGGGAGGGCGCCTGGGCTGGTTCGTGTTGGGGAAGGGCAGATCTAGTCGGGGGGTCTGTTGCCAACGTCGGGAAATGGTGCTGGTGGTTTTTTTTTAATTTTTTATTTATTAATATATACTAATATAAGATAAAGTGTATAATAATTATTAATATATACTAATATAAGATAAAGTGTATAATAATTATGATATACAAATAATATTTTAATAATTCGATTATGTCTTAATAGTTTAAAAATAAACTCTATCAAAAAAGTATATAAAATAGATTTTATCATAGTTTTATCCGATGTATATTTATATATTTTTTTGAGAAAAGTTGATATTATAACTTAAAAAGAGAATTTGTCTCGTTTTGTCTGCAATGCAAATGGCACCTGCAAATGCACGTGCGACCTTTTACTAGCTTTTTAAAAAAGTGCAAATATCCACGTCAGCCTGATTTGGAATCCCATAAGATTTTTATATATTAGCGGAAGGTTTTATTGTCCTTTTATTTTAGAATAAAACTATGATAAATTTTTTTTATATATTTTATAAATAAAACTTATTTTTAAACAGATTAAATTTAATTGAATGCTTGAGATATTATTTATATATGATAATTATCATATATTTTATTTTATAATAGTAATTAACTAATAAATTAAAAAATAAAAAATAATTTTTTAAAAATCCAATGGTGGTGGAAGGTTGGGGGGCTAGGGGGAAGGGGAGGTTTCCGTTGCCAAGGTCGAGAAGGAAAGAGGGAGTGGGTTGGTTAGCATTAGCGGAAGAGGGATATCTGGTTGAGGGGAATTGTCGCCAACTTGAGGGGGGTCGTTGGCATCAGAAAGGAGACGCTTGGGCTCAGTAGGCTAGTCGATGAGGGGGTGCCAAGGCTGGTCGGTGAGGCGCTTAGGTTGGTAGGGGGGATTGGGTTGACGCTGACGCGAGTGGGTTGGCGAGGAAGTCACCGACATTCGAGAAGGAGGTTGCATTTCTTTAAAATTATTTTTTAATTATTAATCAAATACTACAACAAAATAAATTATATAATAATTACAATACATAAATAATATCTTAATCATTTAATTATATCTAAATAATTTAAAAATAAATTATATTAATAAAATATATAAAAAGAAATTTATCGTCATTTTATTGTCGTATTATTCTTGTTTGACCTTTACCAAAACTACTTTTGTACTTTAGAGAAGACACGGAACTCAGAACACCATCTCTCTCTCTCTCTCCCAGTATACGGATCGTCCTCTTCAATCTCCATACTTATCCCACTTACTTTTTGAATCCTTCCTGTCTGCCTCGCAAATTTTACATAATTCTGATAAAAGAAGAAGAAGAAGAAGAAGAAGCAGCTGTGAGATTCTGAATCATTAGATATGGGGTCGTTGAAGACCGACGAGGAATTGGACCAGCTTGGAGAGGATTCCAAGGAAGCGATTCTCTATGTCAATGGAGTTCGAAGAGTTTTGCCTGATGGCTTGGCTCACTTGACACTCCTTGAGTACCTCAGAGGTATTAGAAACACTTATTCCAAATTGGGTTTCTCTATTTTTCCTTGTTTGATTGATTTCCCAGAAAGTTCAGAGAAAAAAAAAAAAAAAAGAAAGGTACTTTGGCTCAACTGTAATGAAACGATTTGTGGGTTTGATTTTTTTATTTTTGGGTGATTTGAGTCGCATCCTAGCTTTGTTTGCTGCAAATTTAGTGGAATCCCAAGTGGGACTCTCGAGTTTGGAAAGAAATATTCTAATTTAGTCCCTTCTTTTAACTTTTTTGTGATTGAGAAAGATGTTGGTCTGACGGGGACAAAGCTTGGCTGCGGTGAAGGTGGTTGTGGAGCTTGCACTGTTATGGTTTCCTCTTATGATGAGAAACTGAAGAAATGTCTGTGAGTCTCTCTCTCCAACAGGCTAATAATTACTGTCTTTTCATCTACTTCTTTAGTTGATCTTCTTCATTTCAAAAAAAAAAAAAAAAAAAAAAAATTTCAGACACTATGCTGTCAATGCATGCTTGGCTCCTCTGTATTCGGTGGAAGGGATGCATGTAATCACGGTGGAAGGAGTAGGAAACCGCAAGGGTGGCCTGCACCCAGTTCAAGTAAATACATCTTCTTCAGTGTTGTGAGTCAATTTTTGGGGTTACTTTTATTACCATGTTTCTTGAATGTGATTAGTGATTTAGCTCATGTATGGCGCACCGTCTTGGATTGAACAATTTGGATTTGAATTGAGAATCTCAAAAGGAATGGGTGTTTGGGAAGAAGAAAAATGAGTGTCACACGGATTTCAAAAAGGTGAAAAAGTTGCTGGAAAAACACCCTTATATCTAGACGTAGCAGAAAAATAAACTCAAACAAAAGTAAAGAGAAGATAAAAGATTTACGTAGTTCGGCAAAACTGCCTTAGACTATGGGAGAGGGAGAATAAAATCACTGACACTTTTAGAATTACACACTCATCAAACTCTCTTAATATCGCTCTACCCAAACCCCCTTACACCCTTTGCCTATCTCTTTTTTCACTTTCTCTCAAAAGGAGACATAAACTCTCTCTATTTTTCTGACCACACACACCTCTAAACACAATAGACCTATTTGTAGGCTCTGAATAGGACACAAATTGGACACATGTTTTCAAACTCACAAAATAAAAACTTACTCAAAAGTTAATTTGAGTCATACACTTATCTATTTAACCATATTTATTACCATGTTTCTTGAATGTGATTAGTGATTTAGCTCTCGTCTGCCGCATCGTCTTGGATTGAATGATTTGGATTTGAATTGAGAATCTAAAAAGGAATGAGTGTTTGGGAAGAAGAAAAATGAGTGTGTTACAGATTTCAAAAAGGTGAAAAAGTAGACTTGGATTCGAAATGAATTGAACCTTTTGCATTCAAGATGGTGTGACAATACTCTTAGCCAGCGTTTGGTGCACAGTTGCATTCAAATGCAATTGTTTTTTTTTCCCCAACTATTCATAGTTTCCTATTACAACTTCGAAACTCAAATTTTAAAAGTTCATATCTTTTCATATACAAGTCCAAAGATGATATATATATATACATTTTTTTTAAAAATGCATAGAATTTCGAGGTGAACAGAACAAGCTCCATTTTGATATATATATTTTTTCAGAACCCATTTCGAGTTTTTGCACTTTTTAGCTCCAGCCATTCAAACCCATGCACCAAACGCATAACAATTCAACTCAAATCCAGCCCAAAAAACTCAATTCAAACATGTGCACCAAATGCATGCTAAATCATTTGCATCTTAAGGTTATTGTGGACTTTCCAATGCTTAAAAAGTTATTACATCCAGGCCTATTCGGTAAGAAGAAGCTTTTCTGCGTCAAAAATTAAGAATATTTTAACATGGGCATTTCATTCACCCAATTGTCCTTGATAGAGAGACTGGAGTGAATTACACAGATGCTATAAGCCTATTCATTAGTATTTCCACATCAATAACAGGAATATTAAGCGAGCGAGCTTATTTGGTATCTTGTGGTAGTTATGTTTTGTCATTTATTCTGCAGGAATCACTGGCACGTGCTCATGGCTCTCAGTGTGGATTTTGCACCCCTGGTTTTATTATGTCCATGTATGCATTACTAAGGTCGAGTCAAACCCCACCTAGTGAAGAGCAGATTGAAGAATGCCTCGCAGGAAACTTGTGTCGTTGTACAGGTTACAGACCAATTGTTGATGCATTTCGAGTATTTGCTAAAACTGATGATTTGCTATATACCGACGCGTCTTCCCTAAGCCTTCAAGAACGTGAGTTTGTTTGCCCTTCTACTGGAAAGCCCTGCTCGTGTAAATCGAAAACTGAAAGCAACAACAATAAATGCAGTACGGGACAAGGTACAGTTTGCATTGAGAGGTTTCGACCAGCCTCATACAGCGAGATAGAAGGAAGCAAATACACAGACAAAGAACTTATCTTTCCTCCCGAACTTCTATTGAGAAAATCAAGTCCTTTGAATTTGAATGGATTTGGTGGGCTTAAGTGGTTTCGACCGTTAAGACTTCAACATTTGTTGGAATTAAAAGCAAAATACCCAGATGCGAAGTTCTTGGTTGGTAATTCCGAAGTAGGAATCGAGATGAGGTTGAAGAGAATTGAATATCGGGCTTTGATCTCTGTGACACATGTAGCTGAGCTCAATGCATTGAATGTGAAGGATAAAGGCATTGAGATAGGTGCGGCAGTAAGACTATCTGCAATCATGAAAGTTTTCAGAAAGGTCATATCAGAGCGTGCCGCTCATGAAACTTCTTCTTGTAAGGCCATTCTTGAACAGTTAAAATGGTTTGCTGGGACACAGATTAAAAATGTTGCTTCGGTTGGTGGGAATATATGCACGGCTAGTCCGATATCAGACTTGAATCCTTTGTGGATGGCTGCTAGAGCGGAGTTTCAAATTATTGATTGCAAAGGAAACACTAGAACAACCCCGGCAGAAAAATTTTTCCTTGGCTACCGTAAGGTGGACCTAGCAAGGAATGAAATTTTGCTGTCAATATTCTTACCATGGAATAGGCCTTTAGAGTTTGTGAAAGAATTTAAGCAGGCTCATCGAAGGGAGGATGATATTGCAATTGTAAATGCTGGGATTCGTGTTTATCTCGAACAACGGGCTGAAGATTTGGTTGTTTCGGATGCGTCCATTGTCTATGGTGGAGTAGCTCCACTTTCTCTTTCTGCTAGAGCAACAAAAGAATATCTCGTTGGAAAGAGTTGGAATCAGGAGTTACTTCAGGGTGCTTTGAAAGTCTTACAAAAGGACGTTTTGATCAAGGATGATGCTCCTGGAGGAATGGTGGAGTTCAGGAAATCATTGACTCTCAGCTTTTTCTTCAAATTTTTTCTATGGGTTTCTCATCAAATAGATGGAGTACAATGCAATAAGAATAGTGTACCATTATCCTATTATCTGCTGTAGAATCATTCCACCGCCCCCCTGTTATAGGAAGTCAAGATTATGATATTATAAGACATGGAACGGCTGTGGGTGCTCCTGAGGTTCATCTTTCATCAAGACTCCAGGTATGTATTTATGAAAAGCAGCACTACGCATATTCTTTCTGGTATTCCAATTTATCCTAAAATAATGGGCTAGACAGGGGGAGTGTTTTAGTAGAATGTGTGGTGTATCGGTTGCTCTCTTTCGGTTTTTGATAAAATTTGTCTATAGATTGCAGCATCACAATATTGTTTCTTTATTTACTTTTATTTATTTTTTCGGTTTTGCGTGATGATGTTGTGTTATTAACTTCAACTAGGTTACGGGGGAGGCTGAATACGCTGATGACACACCATTGCCTCCTAATGGTTTACATGCTGCTTTTGTATTGAGCCGAAAACCTCATGCCCGTATACTTTCCATAGACGATTCAGAAGCAAAATCTTCGCCTGGGTTTGTGGGGATATACTTTGCTAATAGTGTTCCTGGTGATATTATGATTGGACCAGTTATTGCAGATGAGGAACTATTTGCTTCAGAATTCGTCACTTGTGTAGGTCAGGTATGGCGAACAAAATTGACAACCATTAAATTTTATAGACGTACTTGGATATTCGTTTTCGTACTTTGTTCCCCTCTTACGCATCAGTAATGAGTTTGTACATTTTGTGCAGGTTATAGGAGTTGTTGTTGCTGATACACATGAAAATGCAAAGCTGGCAGCAAGAAAGGTTCGTATTGACTATGAAGAGTTACCAGCAATCTTATCCATACAGGATGCCATTAATGCTAAAAGTTTCCACCCAAACTCTGAAAAATGGATGAGGAAAGGGGATGTTGATCGATGTTTCCAATCAGGGCAATGCGATAAGATCATAGAGGGGGAGGTTCATGTGGGTGGACAGGAACACTTTACTTGGAGCCGAATAGCAGTGTGATATGGACAATTGACGGTGGAAACGAAGTTCATATGGTTTCATCCACACAAGTATTTCAACCTATCCATGCATTTTTTTCGTTTTAGCTTTATTTATTGCTTGTGCAAGTTAAACTTTTGGTTTACGTTATAGTTATCATTCTAAGATAAATTTTTGTCAATGCTAGCATATTGGAATATTTACTTCTTCTTAATTATCAGTCTCCTTGGGCTGAATTCAAATTGAAGAATCATGTCGTAATTATCAACGTGCAGGCTCCACAGAAGCATCAGAAATATGTTTCCCGTGTTCTCGGCCTTCCAATGTCAAAAGTAGTTTGTAAAACCAAGCGCATCGGTGGTGGCTTTGGTGGGAAGGAGACAAGATCTGCCTTCATTGCTGCTGCAGCTTCTGTCCCATCATATCTATTGAACCGGCCTGTTAAAATAACATTAGACCGTGATACAGACATGATGATTTCTGGGCAACGACATAGCTTTTTTGGCAAATACAAGGTTCGTAAATGTAACCTGTTACCCATAGTACACCGTTATCTATTTTTCTCTTGTCTGGTCCTTTTTTTAAGGGGGAGTAAAGAGAGAAAGGAAGACTTAACCTCTTAATCATCTGAATTTTTAATTCATATTATGTTGCTTGTGTTGGAAGAAGATAACTGATTGTGGAATCTTATGCGACGTAGGTCGGATTCACAAATGATGGAAAAGTTCTGGCATTGGACCTTGAAATCTATAATAACGCTGGAAATTCACTAGACCTGTCTCTTGCTGTGCTTGAACGTGCTATGTTCCACTCGGATAACGTTTATGAGATACCAAATGTGCGGATCGTGGGAAAGGTGTGCTTTACTAATATCCCTAGTAACACTGCTTTTCGGGGCTTTGGTGGTCCTCAAGGAATGCTTATTACAGAAAATTGGATTCAAAGAATTGCTGCCGAGCTCAAGAAAAGCCCGGAAGAAATTAGGGTAAGTTATGGAATAATTTTATTTGTTTGAATGAAGCAGTTTATGGGACCATTCTCTGTTTTTAATATTTTACCATTGTTATTATTATTTTTGCAATCATTGAGCTTACATTTTTTAGTATATATACTTCTCAGGAAATTAATTTTCAAGGTGAAGGATCTATATTGCATTATGGCCAACAACTTCAGCACTGTACTCTGGCTCAGGTCTGGAATGAGCTAAAGGTATCTTGTGAATTTTCCAAAGCTCGTGAAGAAGTTGACCGATTTAATAGTCAGAATCGGTGGAAGAAGCGTGGTATTTCCATGGTTCCCACAAAATTTGGCATATCCTTTACGACAAAGCTTATGAACCAGGTACGGGTGTAATTTCACATAACTAGAACGGTCAGTTAGACAAAGAATTTCACTAGTAACCTTTATACTGCAGAATTACGTCCAACTTTTATTGATTCTATTTCTATCCTTAAACAACTGAAGGCAGGTGCTCTTGTTCTTGTCTACACTGATGGTACTGTTTTAGTCACGCATGGGGGTGTCGAGATGGGGCAAGGTTTACATACTAAAGTTGCTCAGGTTGCTGCTTCTGCCTTCAATATCCCTCTCAGTTCTGTCTTCATATCAGAGACAAGTACTGATAAGGTAATTCAAAATCTAATGATTCAATGTTTTGAAGTTCCTATTCCTGAAATATTATGTTCTGTAGACCACATTCACGAGAAAAGCAAGCTTGTCTTAATTGGCAGGAAATTTTACATGGACCTGTCTTGTTAGTCAAACATAATAAAGAACTCACTGAAACAGATGAAGTGGGCTAAATTCATGACTAAGTTTTGTTGAGAATTGCTCTAATCCTTTACTACCAATAGCAATTAAATCGAGAAAAACAAACAAACAAGCACAGAGAATATTTCTAGTGGCTCACGCTCAATGTGGAAGTGACGTCCACTTTCGACAGCAGTAGAGTTTCACTGAAGAAATTGCAAGAGAAATCACACACCTCATGCTGACTCTTTTTCGCTCCCCTCTAGTACCCAAAATCTCCACCCACAACAAAAGAAAAACTGGGGCGTCCGAAATTACAAGCCTGTGGCATGATGATAATTAGGCTCCACACACTCACCTAACGTTTGGAATTGGTGACATGCCTTCAGACTATCTATTGTCTGACATGACGGTATCGTCAGCACATATTTAGTTTGATTTCTCAATGAAGTCCCAATCAGATAGAATTAAACAAAAAAATTCATGCTAGCCATTTTCGATGGATTTCCGCTCTTGAAGTTGTTTGGTCTGCAACCAGTGTTTCAATTTTATCAGTTGGAAGGAGCCCTGGGAAAACATGTTTAAATTAGCAAGGTGTTACTTAGTTGAGATTCTATTATATGATATCGTATCAAATCCTATTTGATTGAGACAATTGCTTATGCATTGTATATTTATTTAGACTCTACTAGTAATATTGCTGATACATGGACCCCACGTTGTGTTTTGTGTTATGTTTTCTCTCACTTAAGGTTCCCAATGCATCACCAACGGCAGCTTCTGCCAGTTCCGATATGTATGGAGCTGCGGTTTTGGATGCTTGTGAGCAACTTAAAGCACGCATGGAGCCCATTGCACACAGCATAATTTCAGCTCTTTTGCTGAGGTACATAATTTCAGTTCTTATCTAAGCATTGAAAGGTTTTCTATTTTTTGCTTAGTCCCAACTAAGATATTGATGGGCTTTATTATCAAAATAAAAGTTCCATTTAATATTTTTAACGAGAGAGTGGCGCATGATGGCTCTGATTTGTTATGATCCTCAGCTAGTGAGTGCATGCTACGCTGCTCGAATAGACCTTTCTGCTCATGGGTTTTACATCACACCCGACATTGGCTTTGACTGGACGACGGGTAAGGGGAACCCATTCAGGTACTTCACCTATGGGGCTGCATTTTCCGAGGTTGAGATTGACACGTTGTCGGGAGATTTTCACACTAGGGTGGCGAATGTAATTTTGGACCTTGGATTTTCTCTCAACCCAGCCATTGATGTTGGGCAGGTAATTATTTGCTTTCTCCAGACGTACCGTTATATAAATAACAAATGAAGATTACAACTATGTGTGGATCGAACCTGCAACTCCTACCCAAAGCCCTACCCGACCACCCATCCCATGTCATTAAAATGAGGACTTAAAGAAATTAATAATATTTACCCTTTTCAATTGTGATAAATCTTTTTTTTATTTCCTCCCAAACGCAGATTGAAGGAGCTTTTGTACAAGGTTTGGGGTGGCTAGCTTTAGAAGAACTGAAGTGGGGAGATCCGGCTCACAAGTGGATACCACCTGGATATCTCTATACATGTGGTCCTGGGAGTTACAAAATTCCTTCTCTAAATGATGTTCCCTTCAAATTCAATGTTTCACTCCTCAAGGTATGTCTCTATCCTTATTCTATAAGGCCGTACTCTAGCGCAAATGTCAACGTCAATACTATATTTGGCACAAAAAAGAATAATATGAGTGATGTATATGCATCCAAAATAACTGTGTTTGAATCTGATCTTTGTAGGGCCATCCAAACGTGAAGGCTATTCATTCATCGAAAGCTGTTGGAGAGCCCCCGTTCTTTCTGGCTTCAGCCGTTTTTTTTGCCATCAAAGACGCCATTGCGTCTGCGAGAGCAGAAGTAGGGAACAATGACTGGTTTCCTCTTGACAATCCGGCAACACCAGAGAGAATACGGATGGCTTGTTTAGATCAATTCACAGAACCCTTCATTGGTGGCAGTTTCCGGCCGAAGCTTAGTGTTTAATTATTTCTGGTCACCGCCCTTTTTCGGTAATTTTATGTTGCACATGTACTTGTGTGATATAGGTTCCAAACATCTTAACCATGTTTCTTGTGGAATGTTGAAAAATAAAACATGCCCACAGCAGCTTGTAATTCATACAAACAATTAATAAAATCATGATTATAAAAAAATTGTCAATTTCAACGAAATTACAGCCACCATTATCATAACGATGACTATTTTTGAGATGAAATTCGTCTCCATTGAATTCGTTTCGATGTAATTTGTGCAACTGTTTTTTCTTTATTCTCTGAATCACTTTGATTACTATTTCTCCTATTATGACAAGTTTTTGCCGTACGATTATTTGTCCAGCTTAGTCTCATAAATTTTATAATGAACAAACTAAATTTTTGGTTGTTTATTACTGCATTTAGAATCTTTAAAGCATTTCTATTTATTAAAATTTCTTATTGATAATTAAGCTACATTTTTTGTAGCACTTCTGGATTAAACACGGGATTTTGCTGTGCTTAATTACAGGAGTGTTCAAATTTTCTACTGCAATTCGTTCAAAAAAATATTTTTTAGTACTAACCCAAAAATTTTACAGTTTTTTTTTTCCCCTTACTAAAAACTAAAATTCTCATATAGCTCTTATTAAGTTTAATTTTACACAAAAAGCTTAATGGTTTTTTCTGTTTTGTCCCTCTAAGATTTAAAATTCATACTTAATACCATTTAAAATTTACATGTTTTTATACTTTCATGTTACTAATTAATTTTTAAAAAATTGGTATATGCTCTCATTAATTAAAATATATGTTTGACTCCATCCTTGCTCACAATGAGCTGGGAACATGGCGTTAGGTATGTGTCTTTAAGAATTTGCAGTCAGCGTTTTGGGAACCAAGGCCCTCAATTTGCAAAATAAAAAACACCCAAAATAAAGGGAGGCTGGTGGTTGAGCAGGCTTTCAAAGTATTGTATTAGGGTCAATAGATTCAAGCAGAAGATTGAAGAAATAGAAAGATAACCTATCTAGTAGAACTCTATTTTTAATTATCAGAGAATTTATATGTTATGTATATTTATTCTTGGGTAAGACAGCAGCCTTTTTTTGCATATCCTATTGATAGAGCTTTTTTTAAATCATTGAGATGTAGTCAAACGGCTGAGATGTTACTTATGTATAATAGTTATAATGCACTTTACCTCATACTAGTATACACTAAAAAAGTTAAAAAATAATATATAAAAAAATAAAAAAACCCCCAATCTAATGAAGCCCCCTTAACAACCTGATAACTCTACAAAATAGAGTTATTTTAGCATTCTTAAGCTTATATTTTTACTGTAATCTTAATAATTTATATTAATTTTTTTCCAAATTTATTATGTTATCCAAGGTTAAATTATGTTTTAAAAATAGCAATTTAGAGTACAAATGTGATAAAAATGGTTTAAAATAGCAAAAGAAAATTTGGAGCAACGTTGACCACTTGCACAACTGTTACACGTGTGCCATTCGCTTTTCTAGCCGTCAGATTGCCTCAGCAACAGCACAGATCAACGAGTGCCTTCCACTCACCCAGCCAGGCGCATCTCTGTTCGCGGTCAGCGCCTTCAGGTCGTGTCAGATCCGGTGTGGCGCGTCCCACTATGTGTTCGTGCTCTTGCGAGCTCTAGTCAACACCAGCCTGCCGCGCATCGCGCTTTTTCCTCTTGCTAGGGCCTACTAGGGCTGACTGGCATTAGCTGTGCTGTAGCTATCCAAAAAAGAATAGAAAAGAAAAAAAAAGGAAAAAAAAAAATAAAAAAGGGCTGTTTTTGGAGGCAGCGTTGAGGCATATGAAAAGGAGCCTTGGGCTCTATGAATGGGTTTTTTAAGCTGCGGAAGAAGCCGAAAACCAAAGAAGAAAAAGAAAAAAAAATATTTTAAATTTTAGGTTTAGCTTTTTTACTAAATTAGGGAAATATTATCTTGATTTATTAAGAAGAGATGGAGAAGAAAATTTAGGAAAAGGCTTTAAAATTTAGGAGAAGGCTTTAGAGACTTGTTACACCTCCAAACTGGGTTTTCTTATTTTATTTTCTTATCTTTTTATTTTTGTAATTTAAGATTGATTAAACCTTTATTTTGTAGATTTCTATTTTTATTTATGAAGTAATTTTCTTTTTTAAGGATACGATATATCCAGATTATGATTATTTGAGTTTTTCTATTTTTAATTGATTGATCTTCTATTCCAGTTTTATGTTAAGTATTTTAATCTGTGCTTAATGCTTGTGAATTTCTAGCCAACTTTTGCATGATTTGGTATTTGATTTGAGATTAAGAAATGATAATTGAACAAGGCCTTATTTAATCTAACATGAGATTGTCATAAGTTAGAGATAGTCATGAAATTTGTGCATCACTTTGAATTTCTTGTTCTTAATGAATTGTGATAGGTTTTGAGTTTGAGACCGAGAGGTAATAAAGTGCTTATTATGAGATAAATTGTCAATATCTAAGAAAGATTGATGATTATATTAGTGAGATTCGCTGGCAACATTGGGAATAGACGTTGATTAATTTAATTAGAGGATTTGAATTTGATTAATCTGATAAAATCAGAAACCCTAGAGTTTTAGTATTTTAAGCCTTTTGTCTATTTATGTGTTTTGTTAATTTTATTTAAAAATCTCTTTTTGGTTATTTAGATAAAGTTAGAGTTAATATAATTTCAGTAATTGATTATAACAGATCTTAGGAACGATACTTTACTTATCACTTTATTACTTGTTTATGATATTGTGCACTTAGCAATCGGTGACGTCCCCCCCCCCCCAACAGCTCAAATTTGGTGCTCCTTGCCGTGCCGATGACCCATATTTGGTCTGTGCCCCCCCCCCCCAAACATTGATGAGTCCAACCTACTTTCAGCCGTTTGATTATATTTTAATAGTTTAAAAATGAGCTCTACTAATAGGATAAATAAAATGGGCCCTACCATAACGTTTTCCTTTATTTTTAATCAGAAAAATGCATTACTGGTATGAAATCCCTATCGGTTGGTCTTGTTAAAAAAAGCTCCAGCATGACCTTATTGAAAAGTATAAGCATCAAAGCTGATATCGCGATATTGTTAAACTGTTTAATTTCATCTATGGAAATCATTAAATGTAGTCGTGATAGTTAGAACAAGTTTATCTCAATGTCATAATCGGTTGTTAACAATTATGACATTATTTTTAAAGAAATCCCTTCGTTTTCTTTCTTTCTTTGTTAATTGAAACAAAGACGGCAAAATAGTGACGTGATCCGGTCTTATCTCACCTTTTTCCTGCAAGGTAGATTATAATGGAGTAATAGTCTCCTATTATCATATTATTGTAATCGGTTTGCATGACTTTTTCTTTTTTAATTTTTATTCATATTAATAACTTGTTGATTGTTACTATATAGTTTTCGTGACGGCAGATTACAGGAATCTTTCAACGTGATGAAGTAACGTAGGGGACTCCATCTTCGCGCGCACACACACACACACACATATTAAAATACAAACGTGATTATTATAATTAAATGCTCGGTCCAATACGTAAATGATTTTTTATCTCACAAAAATAGAAGGAAAGAATGAGAATCACGAAATACTTTCAAAACATAACTAACTCAACTAAATTGAACATTGTAACATATATATATATATATATATATATAGGAAAATAGGGGAAAAACACAAGAGCAAACTGTTGCAAAGATAATATAATATTTATCTAGACAAGAAAATGAAAACAATTAAGTGCAAACAATAAGTGACTAAAACCGTGAAACTAAATCAAGTAAGATTGTTGTAGGCATATAAACTGGCGGTAGATTGCACCATAAGTTAAGATTTCAAATCTCCTATCCCAAATTTACACCAAAAAAAAAAAAAGGGAAGCAGAAAAAATCATTTTTAGAAATAATAATTAAAAAAGAAAGAAAAAGAAAATCGACGAATTCTAAAGCAAATGGTGCAGATTATAAAATTTTTAACCACAACATATATATATATTTTGAAGGGCATATTATTTGTGTGTTTTTTTTAAGGGAATTATAATTTTTATTATTAGGGAGCATTATTTTTTGCAATCGAAATAATGCAAGCGTTCATTTGGACTTTTAGAGCATGTCCTTGCAATTATGAGCTATCTTTTGTCTTTTCTTCTCAGCCAAAACAAAAACAACACCAACAACTAACCAAAATAATAGAAAAACTTGTCTTTTGAAACGTTAAAGCACGATTCACTTGGCCAGTACATCACTGTTTGACTAGCACCAATTTGTTGGTTTCCATTGAAACTAATATATATATATATATATATATATATATGTTAACGAAATTTAAAAATTATCCAATAACCAACAAGTTGGATTATGATATTAATTATAATATCTCGACAAATTAAAATGCTCCCCAGACAATTAAAAAAAAAATTTAATAACCGACCTAATCATCAACGCAATTACGAAACATCTTTGAGAACAGCTTCCTACCTAAATTGATCACAAATTTCTGACTTTTGATCAATTCTCTAAAATAATGGGGAAAAATTCGATGCTTGATAATTATGGCCTTTTATATTATATAAATGAGTGTATATAATTGTCTTAATTTCTGGATTTAATTAGAATATTGTTGGCACGTTGATCTAATCATTAACTTGTTTAAGTTTCATCCACATCTTTACATGTTATAAGTTATTATTATTATTTTTTTACCATTGACTATTATGGCCGGAGAAAATATAACCTTAAATATTAAAAAGCATTTAGCTTTCACCATAATATATAAAATTACGTAGTATAAAATGATATTTATTAAATAGAACGATGACATTGAAAAGATATAATAATATTTTTTTTTGAGAAAACTAAAACAATAATTTGGAATAACTAAATTTTTTGATATTATACCTTTCCATCGTTGTTGTTAATCATATTTTTCACTTCTATAGATTATAGTAAAAGACGGTCCTCACGGTGAAAGGCCGTCCTTCACCAAGGTATTAAGATTTAATATATTTGTGTCGTTAGCTAAGATTTAGAATATATATATAGGTATGAATTAAAAAACCTTAAATTTGATGATTGGCATTTCTGACAGCTATGTATTATGCAACGTCAGGCTTTCTTCTAAAAAATGTTAATTAACTCTCTGTATAAGTTCCGAAATTTGGACTAAGTTAATTATTAACTCTCCAATTCGAAATTAAGCTGTCATAGTACTCCAAATAATTTCCAGTAGAATGTACCTTTCGACAATTAAACAAATACCCATTCATCAAAAAAAAAAAAAAAAAAAAGAAGAAGAAGTAAACAAATACCTACTGCCTCACACAAATTCAGAGTTGTAAATTTAGAAAAATAGTTTTGTATGGCAAAATCATGGTATAACTTCCAAGTTTGTTAAACTTCATTTATTGATGTAGTCTTTATTTGTAAGAGGTGTCACGAGACTGTTTCAACGTTTATATGCAAGAAGAATCATTTAAAAGGTTGAGTGGGTTCCCATTATCCAATTATTTTGCATACTAAATTAAAGGGGGAAGTTGACAAAAGATTTTTGAAGCTTAAATAATAAGGTTTGTTGTAGGTAGGAAGCTTCACGTATCACTAAATAAATGTTTCACTCGGTGGAGGTATTGCTATATAACCTGAGAAACTCTTCCCCTTGGCATTCATTCACATCAATCTCTAAACAGTTGTAAGTCCTAAAGTTTTGGGGGGCTTAGAGCAGTCGGCTTTCTAAAAATGGCCAATTTTTGGCCTCATCTTGTCTATGCCTTGGCAATATGCTTGATTGCCACCAATGTAGCGGCAGATGACTACAAGCCTTACACCTATGCATCTCCGCCTCCTCCGCCCTATGTCTACAAGTCACCTCCTCCGCCACCTTACGTTTACAAGTCTCCACCACCACCACCCTATGTTTACAAGTCCCCTCCACCGCCACCACCTAAATACCACTATACGTCCCCGCCACCTCCAACCAAATACTACTACAAGTCGCCGCCGCCGCCTCCCAAGTACTACTACAAGTCGCCTCCACCACCACCCAAATATTATTACAAGTCGCCGCCACCACCACCGCCCAAGTACTACTACAAGTCGCCGCCACCGCCACCCAAATACTATTACAAGTCACCACCACCACCACCACCCAAGTACTACTACAAGTCACCGCCACCGCCACCCAAGTACTACTACAAGTCGCCACCACCACCACCACCCAAGTACTACTACAAGTCGCCGCCACCGCCACCCAAGTACTACTACAAGTCACCACCACCACCACCCAAGTACTACTACAAGTCACCACCGCCACCATCCAAGTACTACTACAAGTCGCCGCCACCACCGCCACCCAAGTACTACTACAAGTCACCACCACCACCGCCCAAGTACTACTACAAGTCACCACCACCGCCACCTCCCAAGTATTCCTACAAGTCGCCACCACCGCCACCCAAGTACTACTACAAGTCGCCACCACCGCCGCCCAAGTACTACTACAAGTCACCACCACCACCACCTCCCAAGTATTACTACAAGTCGCCGCCACCGCCACCCAAGTACTACTACAAGTCACCACCACCGCCACCACCCAAGTATTACTACAAGTCGCCGCCCCCTCCACCCAAGTATTACTACAAGTCACCACCGCCACCGCCTAAGTACTACTACAAGTCTCCTCCTCCTCCATCACCTTATGTATACAAGTCTCCACCACCCCCACCATATGCTTACAAGTCCCCACCTCCTCCCCACTATGTTTACAGCTCTCCACCACCACCTCCATACGTCTACAAATCCCCACCTCCACCGCCTTATGTCTACAAGTCTCCACCACCACCACCTTATGTCTACAAGTCTCCTCCTCCTCCACCTTATGTTTACAAGTCCCCACCACCACCTCCTTACATCTACAAGTCTCCACCTCCTCCGCCTTACGTCTACAAGTCTCCACCTCCACCTCCTTACGTCTACAAGTCTCCTCCTCCTCCGCCTTACGTCTACAAGTCCCACCTCCACCTCCTTACGTCTACAAGTCTCCTCCTCCTCCACCTTATGTTTACAAGTCCCCACCACCACCTCCTTACATCTACAAGTCTCCACCTCCTCCGCCTTACGTCTACAAGTCTCCACCCCCTCCACCTTACGTCTACAAGTCTCCACCTCCTCCACCTTACGTCTACAAGTCTCCTCCTCCTCCACCTTATGAATATAAGTCACCTCCTCCACCTTACGTTTACAGCTCTCCACCCCCTCCTCCGTACGTCTACAAGTCTCCCCCTCCACCACCTTATGTTTACAAGTCCCCACCACCACCTCCTTACATCTACAAATCTCCACCTCCTCCGCCTTACGTCTACAAGTCTCCACCACCACCTCCATATGTTTACAAATCCCCGCCTCCTCCTCCATATGAATACAAATCCCCTCCACCTCCATCTCACTACTAAGAACTTAAGTTTTCACGCTCGTTTCATGTAAGTTCAGTTTACATTAATGATGCAATTTGCAAATCTAATTCATCATCAACTTATCTTTTTTTTTTTTTTTTGGTCGGCGAACTTTAATTTTTCTCTTATAATAATATATATATATTTTTTTCTTTGCAGTTTCCGTATAGGCAAAAGAATAATTGCAGCAAAAAACAGTCTTATCGTGGCGGCGCTTTTGCACGTGTTGCCTGTCAAATGGCTGGGAAGCCGAATTGAGAAGAAAAGAATGCGACGCAAAATAGGATTGGATTCTTTGCAGCTTTCATCTAAATGGTTGTTTACTTTTACGATGACTTAATCATTTGTGTATGTGATTTTTCTTTGAAGGATTACGTTTCTTTAAGACGTTGTGTGGTCTGTTGCAAAATATTCTTATAATTTGTTTCATATTTTGCTTATTGGTTGAATAAATCTGAAGTTACTCGTACAAGTCTTACTACTCCTTCCCCTTCTTCAACGTGCTGATTTAAAATTAATATTTGGACCATGACATCGACTCCAATCAACGATGAGAAGCTATAATTGAGCAAACTAATAATTAATTAGTTAAAGAGTAATTATAACTAAAAGATTAAATAATGGATCTTTATAATTTTCTAATTCCGGAATAATAAGTGCAGGAAAAAGAGAAGTACTCAGCCAAAAAAAAAAAAAAAAAAAGGGAGGAAAAACAAGATATATATATATATATATATATATATATCTGAAATCAAGGATATATGAATACATTAAATATAGCCACCCTTTTAACAAAAAATATGGGATTGTATGTTAACCATTGTATGTTTACATAACAAACTAGATTCGACAAGTAAGTTACTTCAAGAGAAAAAAAAAATGATTAGTGCAATTCTTTAGCCAAAAAAAAAAAAAGTGCGGGGAGAAAAACACCAACAAAATGATTAGTGTACTTCTTTAGCAAAAAACAAGAAAAGTGCAGAATATTATTTTTTAAAATAATAAGGCTATTGAGTAAAATTACCCATTATATACCTTCCAAAGAATCTTAAATATTTGACCCGGTTCTTGAGTATTAGTTACGTTAACAATTTCTAATCTCCCGTCAATACCACTTCGTCAGGATGGCCGAGTGGTCTAAGGCGCCAGACTCAAGTTCTGGTCTTCGTGAGAGGGCGTGGGTTCAAATCCCACTTCTGACATTTTTCAAAACTTCCCTTATTTTTTCAGGCCACAAACGTCAGTCAGTTCAGTGACTTAAATAAATAAATACATTATAATTAATTGATATGAAATACGAGCTTGATTAATATACGTATAAAAACAATATGAAATACGAGCTTGATTTTCTCTCACTCATGTTCGTGTATATAAAAAAAAAAAAAAGGGATCCGTTTGGAAGTGTTATGAGAATGATTTTGTTTTAGATATAAAATAAAATGAGAATATTTTGAAAATAACTTTAAGATATTTTTTGAAATTGTGTTTGATTGTATCTCCATATAAATTGATTTGAATATAATAAAAAATAAAAATAGTGTTTGAGTATATTTCTAAAAACATTTGTTGAACGTATAAGCTTTAGAAAATGAAAAAAGAAACAAAGAAAAGTTTCTTTTGTTTTCAAATTCCTTAACAAAAAATGAAAATGATTTTTTGTTTTCCTTTTTGTTTTATGACATTATACAAAACAAACGTTATTTTAAACTATTTCAAAACAGTTTTATTGGAAACAGCATGATTCCTGTTCAGAATGTTTTAGGAACAATACTAAATGGAGCCTTACTTAGTGTTAATGTTTGGATTGTAGAATTTAGATCTAGATTGATCATACTTTTATCAAGACATTTGAATTGTTGAAGTTAAAAAAATGTAAAACTTGAAATGTATTTAGAAAAAATAACAATATAAAACTTATTTTATTGGTCTCAAAATTTTATATAATTTAAAAAAATATCTTATTTAGACTTATTAATATAAAATTATAAATTTTTAAAATTTGTTATAAACTGTCCAAGAGAAAACGTTTAAACACATGCTTATTATGTATTTCGTTTTGAGAGAAAAATTGCCATCACATTTAGTGCCAATTCAGTACTTTACTACAAAAAGACAAAAGCAAGGTTAAAAAACTTAACTACAAAACGACAAAAGCAAGGTTTAAAAAAAAAAAAAAGTACAGTCTTTTAGAGGGCTAATGCCTCGTTCGATAATTTAACTAAAACTGTACTTTTTTAATTTTTGTCTTTTTCTAAAATAATTTTTGTTTTTTCTAAAAAATCAACAAAAATTTTCAACTAAAACTGTACTTTTTCAATTCAAACTCATTTATCAAACGGACCCTAAATGAGGTATGGATGTCAGAGAGCTAAGATTTGTATTTTAATTGGATCTAGACAAAGTAGAGCTAGACCCAATTTAACAAATGAAAGCATAAACCAAGCTTCCATTTGGATTGTCAATTAAAATTAAAATTTTTAAATTAAAATTGTTTGATTTTTTAAAAATTTAATTACAATTTTATTAATTTTTTAGAAAAAAAAAAATTTAATGAAAAAAATTCAATTTAATTGGAGTTAAGTTAAAACAGCTAACAAATCATTATCTAAATTCTTTTTAAAGAATTATCGAGTTGGATGACCTAATAATAAAAGATTGTCATGATTTAGTTTTGTATTATTAGGTTTGAGTAAATTCTTTCACGAGCTGTATAATTAGTTTTGCACCATTTTTTTCGTCACCCGTCAATGTCTACATGATATTCACGTTTCTTGTGTCATAAAATCATTCCAGTCAGGCTTAGCTGATTGAACCAAGAATTTTCATGCTTTAACAAGGTTCAAACATGAAAATTGGAATTATTCATATTGAAGATGTATCACCACATAACCAAAAATTTTTTAAAAAAATGCGATTATTTAAATAGTAACAGGTAGGGTTCTAGATTTTTCTAGTGTCTATTGAATTGGAAGTTTCTCTAATGTAATATAAGATATCTTTACATGTTAATACATAGAATATATGATATTTAGTTTTTATTGATAATACTAATCTTTCAGGTTTATCACATTTCCCATGTGTTATGTTACGTTTTCTTGTATTATTATTGTTTTTTACTCATTTAGTGATACATTACAGACCCCATATATTACATTAGAGGGATCGTACAAAAAAAAAAAAAAAAAAAATCTCTCTCTCTATACACACACGTATTTAGAGATAGATTGAGAGTTTGATCCTCGAAATTGAAAATAAATATGAAATTATCATTAAACTATTAATTCTTTTATAATACCAACTTGTTATATATATATATATATATATATATTTCTAATTCTACAAATTAGAATGATAAATCCGAAGTTTTCAAATCCAAGATTTTACCTTCCTGGCATTATTAGAAACCTTGATCGATTTTTGAGAGAATGCCGACTTTAGAGGGGAAAAAAATAAAACTTAGTTTTGTCTAGAATTTGGTATTGAAAATTGTGTATATTTCCCCAATTGTTTTCACGTTTAGGTTATACAATTAATCTATGTTTAATATAATGAATATAAAAAAGGGATTCATGGATTAATGATTTTTTTGTAATGAAGTTTTATTTTTATTTTTTATTTTACCTAAACGACTGATGTTAAAGTAAACATATACTTTTAAAAATGAGCTGGTTGAACAGATGCATGAACCAACATTAATATTAAAGTGGACATATAAATAAATCCAATTACTACTAGCAGGGTTTACACGGAAATAATTACCAATCAACATTGTCTGGACTAGCAAGTAGTTTTTTATTATTTATTTATTTATTTAATTTTTATTTTTAAGTCTAAACTACAGTTTCCGTTAAGTGTCTTTAATTAAGTCTTGAGTTTGACATGAGCAAAGTTAGGTAGAGATTAATTAAGGGAGGAACACATACTTAATTGCCCATAGTGCTGCCAAACTATATGCATATATGTCTATTCATTGAGTGCAAATTATTTATTGAAATAAAAAAAGAAGAGAAGAGAAGAAGGAAAAAGGTTGACTACAAATGGGAGGTTTAGGAAGGATCAATTAATTATGACAAAAAGTCGTTCCTCTAAGTTGATTAATTAATGTCAATTACTATAATTAAAGTTCAATGGCCAAAATAATCAATTTCAACTCATTATGCATGCATTTAGGTGAAGAAGAATGGTGCTTTGGTAGAGCCAAATTTTTTTTTTCTTTCTGGGAATGTGAATAAAACAAAAAAATTGAATCAAAACTATAATGGTAAAAGTTTTTGCCATTGTTTATGGATTTGTGTGTGTGTGTGTGTGTATTGCCTAAATAAACTATGCTTGTAATAGAGTTCAATTTAATTTAAAATTCCCATCTTAAAAAATTGTGAATTTATATAGTACTTTAATTGATTTTGATTCATTTCATGGGATACACTAAATATTAAACTTGAATACTTAAAAAGTAAAAATAAAAAAGTTGTGTGAAAATTAAAGTTTTCTTGAAAAATGACATAGATGTAGTATTTAAAGAATTTCAGGGGACAAATAAAGAATAAAATTATAAAATATTTTACTATGTGTGAAAAAATTAAAAAGAGTCCTCAACTGTAGGGGCTAAAATATAATTTCTTAAAAACTCAGAGTCCCCACCACCCTCCGCCACTGGATTTAAATCCTAATTATAAAAAAAAAATGGTTTGAATAAATTGATTAAAAAGTTTTTGGATTAATTAGCTATTAAAATAAAATATACATTTAATTTCATATAGCAATAGGTATACATCATGTTGCAATGGACTGGATTATATATAAAATTTAAGATTTCATAAACTGATAATATTACTCTCCATGAAGCGAAAAGAAACCATCTGGAAAAAAACAAATGAATTGAAAAATAAAACAATTGTTATGTAATCTTTACATTCAAACTACTAATCTACTATTATTTTCGGTTTTTTTTTTAATTTTTAATTTTCCTTTCAAATTCATAAATTGGGATATTGAAAAAGTCCGTTAAACCATGAAAACCGATAAAGCCGAATCAAACAGAACCAAAACATGAATTATTTCTAAATGATTTATCAGTTTTAATCGGGATTTAAAAAAAAAATTTTATTTTAAAGACATTGTCGTCGTCAATTGGTTGACGAATCTGATGTCTGAAACCGACTATATACTGATCACTAATCTCTAAAAAATACATACATTTCAACATTATGTAGTGCGTTAACTTATCAATGGATCTGAATTGAGTCATATTTTTAAGAAATTTACACAGATACTGGCATATTGGTGTAAATGTTATGCCGTAAATTTATGTCATCACACATATATGTAATACTAAAATTGGGAATTATGGTTGAATAAAATAAATTAGAGAGAAATCGTGAAATGAATAATACTTCTTTTAAAATTCCAAGTCAAATATGTAGACTCCACCGGTACTAGCTAATTAGACTTTTGGAAATATGTGCACTGCATCTAAATTAAAAAAAACCCTCTACACCAAATTATTATGATATCTTAGAGCCCTACAAGAAAGTAGGCCTAGGCATATTATTCTTACTTGGTATTTTCAATTTGAAAGAGAGAATATGAACGGGAGAATTTTAGGCTTATTATTGATTGTGACAGATTGGAAACTTAAGGAGCAAATTAATACGATTGGACAAGTTGCTCAATAATCTTCCAGGTAAATCTCTCTCTATATAAACTCAAAAAGTTCTGATGCCACAACTCATTCATTCTTAAGCCTGTCGTGGAGTGAGAGGTGAAAGGGTCCTGCTCCATGAGTATGGAGCTTTCATGGCCAAAATTGGCTCGTTTTGGTCCACCATTGATTTATACCTTCTTGTTATGCTTGATTGCCATCAATGTAGCCATTGCTAACGAAAGTCCCTCTACTCAAGAGTCCCAATCTAAACCATTAGTGAGTGATTCTAAACTGTTGAATCCCTCGTTTCAATTTTCCCCAATAGGTACAACACCAACATTTTTACCACCGAAGCCCAAGCTAACACCAATACCTAAACTACCACCAATAGGTTTACAACCCCCACCCAAACTACCACCACTATTTGGTAGACGACCACCTCCACCTCCACCTCCACCTGTAGCAAAACCACCACCTCCGCCAATAACACAGCCACCTCCTCCACCTCCGCCTTTACCTGTAACACAACCACCGCCTCCACTTGTAACACAATCACCACCTCCACCTCCGGCTCCACCTGTAACACAACCACCACCACCGCTTCCACCGGTAATACAACCACCACCTCCAATAACTATACCTGGAGTACCACCAATAGCTTTTCCACCGACACCTCTGCCACCAATATTTGGTAAACCACCCCCTCCCCCTCCACCTCCACCCGTAACACAACAACCTTCTCCGCCTCCACCTATATCAAGTCCACATCTTCCGCCTCCACCTGTGACACAACCACCTCTTCCACCCCCACCTGTGACACAACCACCATTATCACCGTCATTTCCTCCAGAATTCAACTCACCAGTAGAAGAGCCATTTCCTCTACCTCTACCCCCAGAATTTCCTGCAAAACCAGTAGATGAACCACTTCCTCCACCAACATCTCCTCCTAATGAGTCTCCAACGCCAGAACCACTACCTCCAGCAATATCACCGTCATTTCCTCCTAATGACAACTCACCAATTGGAGAGCCATTTTCTCCGCCTCCATCACCAATGTCTCCTCCAACAGATCTCTCATCTGTCGAAGAGCCTTTCCCTCCACCATCATATTCTCCAAATTACAATACCCAACCTTCTCCTTCACCATCACCAATCTCATTTACCCCTCCTCCTAATATCTCACCATCATTTCCTCCTATTGATACCTCACCAATAGAAGAACCACTTCCACCTCCTTCTCCACCAACATCTCCTCCTAATGAGTCTCCAATGCCAGAACCACTACCTCCAGCAATATCACCGTCATTTCCTCCTAATGACAACTCACCAATTGGAGAGCCATTTTCTCCGCCTCCATCACCAGTGTCTCCTCCAACAGATCCCTTACCTGTCGAAGAGCCTTTCCCTCCACCATCATATTCTCCAAATTACAATACCCAACCTTCTCCTTCACCATCACCAATCTCATTTACCCCTCCTCCCAATATCTCACCATCATTTCCTCCTATCGATACCTCACCAATAGAAGAACCACTTCCACCTCCTTCTCCACCAACATCTCCTCCTAATGAGTCTCTAACGCCAGAACCACTACCTCCAGCAATATCACCGTCATTTCCTCCTAATGACAACTCACCAATTGGAGAGCCATTTTCTCCGCCTCCATCACCAGTGTCTCCTCCTACAGATCTCTCACCTGTTGAAGAGCCTTTCCCTCCACCATCATATTCTCCAAATTACAATACCCAACCTTCTCCTTCACCATCACCAATCTCATTTACCCCTCCTCCCAATATCTCACCATCATTTCCTCCTATCGATACCTCACCAATAGAAGAACCACTTCCACCTCCTTCTCCGCCTCCACCAACTCCACCAACATCTCCTCCTAATGAGTCTCCAACGCCAGAACCACTACCTCCAGCAATATCACCGTCATTTCCTCCTAATGACAACTCACCAATTGGAGAGCCATTTTCTCCGCCTCCATCACCAGTGTCTCCTCCAACAGATCTCTCACCTGTTGAAGAGCCTTTCCCTCCACCATCATATTCTCCAAATTACAATACCCAACCTTCTCCTTCACCATCACCAATCTCATTTACCCCTCCTCCTAATATCTCACCATCATTTCCTCCTATCGATACCTCACCAATAGAAGAACCACTTCCACCTCCTTCTCCACCTCCACCAACTCCACCAACATTTCCTCCTAATGAGTCTCCAACGCCAGAACCACTACCTCCAGCAATATCACCGTCATTTCCTCCTAATGACAACTCACCAATTGGAGAGCCATTTTCTCCGCCTCCATCACCAGTGTCTCCTCCAACAGATCTCTCACCTATCGAAGAGCCTTTCCCTCCACCATCATATTCTCCAAATTACAATACCCAACCTTCTCCTTCACCATCACCAATCTCATTTACCCCTCCTCCTAATATCTCACCATCATTTCCTCCCATCGATACCTTACCAATAGAAGAACCACTTCCACCTCCTTCTCCACCTCCACCAACTCCACCAACATCTCCTCCTAATGAGTCTCCAACGCCAGAACCACTACCTCCAGCAATATCACCGTCATTTCCTCCTAATGACAACTCACCAATTGGAGAGCCATTTTCTCCGCCTCCATCACCAGTGTCTCCTCCAACAGATCTCTCACCTGTCGAAGAGCCTTTCCCTCCACCATCATATTCTCCAAATTACAATACCCAACCTTCTCCTTCACCATCACCAATCTCATTTACCCCTCCTCCCAATATCTCACCATCATTTCCTCCCATCGATACCCTACCAATAGAAGAACCACTTCCACCTCCTTCTCCACCTCCACCAACTCCACCAACATCTCCTCCTAATGAGTCTCCAACGCCAGAACCACTACCTCCAGTAATATCACCGTCATTTCCTCCTAATGACAACTCACCAATTGGAGAGCCATTTTCTCCGCCTCCATCACCAGTGTCTCCTCCAACAGATCTCTCACCTGTCGAAGAGCCTTTCCCTCCACCATCATATTCTCCAAATTACAATACCCAACCTTCTCCTTCACCATCACCAATCTCATTTACCCCTCCTCCTAATATCTCACCATCATTTCCTCCTATCGATACCTTACCAATAGAAGAACCACTTCCACCTCCTTCTCCACCTCCACCAACATCTCCTCCTAATGAGTCTCCAACACCAGAACCACTACCTCCAGCAATATCACCGTCATTTCCTCCTAATGATAACTCACCAATTGGAGAGCCATTTTCTCCACCTTCATCACCAGTGTCTCCTCCAACAGATCTCTCACCTGTCGAAGAGCCTTTCCCTCCACCATCATATTCTCCAAATTACAATACCCAACCTTCTCCTTCACCATCACCAATCTCATTTACCCCTCCTCCTAATATCTCACCATCATTTCCTCCTATCGATACCTCACCAATAGAAGAACCACTTCCACCTCCTTCTCCGCCTCCACCAACTCCACCAACATCTCCCCCTAATGAGTCTCCAACGCCAGAACCACTACCTCCAGCAATATCACCGTCATTTCCTCCTAATGACAACTCACCAATTGGAGAGCCATTTTCTCTGCCTCCATCACCAGTGTCTCCTCCAACAGATCTCTCACCTGTCGAAGAGCCTTTCCCTCCACCATCATATTCTCCAAATTACAATACCCAACCTTCTCCTTCACCATCACCAATCTCATTTACCCCTCCTCCTAATATCTCACCATCATTTCCTCCAATCGATACCTCACCAATAGAAGAACCACTTCCACCTCCTTCTCCACCTCCACCAACTCCACCAACATCTCCTCCTAATGAGTCTCCAACGCCAGAACCACTACCTCCAGCAATATCACCGTCATTTCCTCCTAATGACAACTCACCAATTGGAGAGCCATTTTCTCCGCCTCCATCACCAGTGTCTCCTCCAACAGATCTCTCACCTGTCGAAAAGCCTTTCCCTCCACCATCATATTCTCCAAATTACAATACCCAACCTTCTCCTTCACCATCACCAATCTCGTTTACCCCTCATCCTAATATCTCACCATCATTTCCTCCTATCGATACCTCACCAATAGAAGAACCACTTCCACCTCCTTCTCCACCTCCACCACCACCACCACCACCACCACCACCACCACCACCTCCACCACCACCACCACCACCAATACATATTAAACCACCACCTCCACCTCCACCTCCACCAATAGGTCGTAAATCTCCGCCTCCGCCTTCACCGAAACACCAAACCCCAATAGGTCGTAAATCTCCACCTCCACCGAAACCGCGAACACCAATAGGACGTAAATCTCCACCTCCGCCTCCACCGAAAACCCGAAAATCTCCACCTCCACCGAAACCGCGAACACCAATAGGACATAAATCTCCACCTCCACCTCCACCGAAAACCCGAAAATCTCCACCTCCACCTCCACCAAAAACCAAGACCCCAAGATCCCCACATCCACCGAGGGGCCCAAAATCTCCACCCGCACCTTGGTTCCCATGATCCCCACCTCCGCACAAGCACTAAAAATCTCCACCACCTCTTGGCGCCCTTTCTCCACCTAGATACCCCAACTTACCACCATCCTCCAGCAAAAGCTTATGAATCTCTAAATCCACTGCCTACTTTTTTTTTTTCTTTTCTAAATAAGGAGATCAAATCTACGTTATTCTCAAGTAAGTTTATTAATAGAACTAAAAAGATTGTCACGAATTTTTATGTTATTTTTTCTTTTTGATCTTTACAAAAGGCAAAATCTTTCTATTACAAATTAGAAAAAATGTTGAGATCATAAAAACAAACTTCATAGATTTCGTCAAAATCTTTCTGTTATCTTTTAGTATCTCGCATTACATAGTTTTCTTTTTTTCTTTTTTCTTTTTGAGAGAAAGAAAATAATCCCCATGAAGCGTACTTGAACATATATCTATGTATATACACGTACGTGTGTTTATGTATTAATATATTGCTAAGAAGCTCACAGTTTAATTTATAACGTAAAAACTGAATACTAATATTGTAGATACCGTTTCTCATGGATTTGAAGTCAAAAGTAAATCATAAACGTTGCCAAGTAATGTCCACCCTAAGTGCTATAAATTAAAAATGCATCATATATAGTTGTAAGCAGAAGCCAATGGAAAAAAAAAAAAAACACTGTTTGTATAGAGTTCTGTTCATTAATTTATCAGCATATTAAATTGCACGAATTTGAAGCTTGTGTTTTCTAATTTGTGTAAAGAGTGTTACCTTATTTACATCCTTCAATATTGCGCACCATGTCTCTTAGCATATATATATATATGTATATATTGTGCACCAATCAAATGTATTCATAAAAACAATTCTGTAGCCAAAAAAAAAATGATAATTAACTTTTCAATTTTGTGGTGCAGGTTTTATGTAACAATACATACAAAAAAGATGTTGCTTGTCTACCAATTTGTTTACATCGAGCTAGCTAGTCTTCAGCGACAAAACTGGCCGCTTAGCAATATATAGAAGATGTGGCGTGATCATGCTCCGCAGATTATAATTATAACTAAAATCTTTTTTTTTATTTTTTATTTTTATCTTTATGTACTTGGATTTTAGTTCTTTATACGGGTTTATGATCTTCAAATGCGTAATATATTGTTCGTAACTTTTTTTAAAAAGACAATACAATTATGTTATTAACTAGGCCTTTGCTTTAATTTTCATGTTCTTGAATTTTTTAACTTATTCAGATGACTTTATTTATGGCCATGAAATTGCCACGCACAAATAAGGAAGTAAATTCCGTTAAAAAAAAATTATAAAGAAGTAAATTTTTCTTAAAAGCCTAAAATTGTTCATTAGTTTTATTTCTATAACATATATCACAGAAGTAATCAACATATATAGGTAGATTGCATTTTAAAAATCGGAGTGATCAATCACTAAAATATATAGATGTGAACCGCAAAATTAAAGTGATTAACTCTCAACACAAATCATATCGACTAGTAAAGTTAGATGATGATGCTTAAAAAAAAAAAAAAAAGACGTGTATTGTGTGATAATAAATGATCTCAATCAATTGAAACATCATCAATATTTCCATCACTTTCTGTTTTTAGTATGACGTATTTACACATCCTTTTGCCCTCCCACTGCATTTTTCGTCTTTATTTTCTATCATTACAACTCTCACAAATATACCTTTTTACGCTTCTGTTAAATCTCTGTGGGGAAAATAGAGGACTCGATTCCAAATCAACATTGTAGTAAATAAATTGATTATACAAAATTACTTATTTCTAAGATATAAATAGGATTATTATTATTATTATTATTATTCCGATTTCACTTCCTCAAAGATAAAACCTTCTCAAAAGAAATTAAGAACCATTAACAATTTCATTTTTGTTCTTGTTCTTATTCTTTTCAAATCCTTCATTTCTCACTATATATCATCACGATTTAGCCATCTTGAAGGAGAAACAACGTAAGCAAATTTCAGTCTGTAACTTTCATTAGATAATTAACATAGTACATTCTTTGATAAATTGAGGATAATTCCTGAAATTTAATCAACGCAAAGATCTTTAGTCTC
This sequence comes from Ficus microcarpa, assembly GCA_025413485.1. Classification (NCBI taxonomy): domain Eukaryota; kingdom Viridiplantae; phylum Streptophyta; class Magnoliopsida; order Rosales; family Moraceae; genus Ficus; species Ficus microcarpa. The sequence continues at coordinate 27,833,020 of CM046377.1, forward strand.
TACAATAGACGCCTCATTCTGGAGCAGAATTGTATCGATAATCTTCAAACCAAAACAAGTAGGAAATTGCTATTCAAGCTTATTCAAGTAGTAGTTGTAAGCTAAGTAGTAAGGAGGCAGTGGTGAGGGAGATTGCAGAGGGGGAGACTTGTAAACGTAAAGAGATGTAAGAGTAGGTGACAGTGGAGGTGGGGAATTGTAAACATAATGGGGTGGCGGGAATGAAGTTGGCGGAGGTGGTGATTTATACATGTAAGGAGGCAGTGTTGACGAGGATGGCGGAGGTGGAGATTTGTAGACATATGGTGCGGGCAGTGGTGGTGGTGATAATTTATAGATATATGTTGGTGGAAGATCAGAAGGTGATGGTGCTGGAGGGGATAAGTAGACATATAGAGAAGGCGGTGAGAGGGATGGCGGTGGTGGAGGGGGTGATGGTGGATAACTTACATGCTTCGGTGGTGATGGTGATGGTGATTTGTAGTGGTGTGGCAATTCATGTGCATCCTTTTGCTTTGGAGGTGGTGGTGAGTTATAAATATAAGGAGGTCGTGGAGATGAAGATCTGTAGATATATGGAGGAGGAGATGGAGGAGGTGGGGATTTATAGATTTATGGGCAAGGTGACGGTGAAGGAGGTGGTGGTGATTTATGAAAATAAGGAGATGGTGGTGAGCGAGATGGTGGAGGGGGAGACCTATTATAGGAAGATGGAGATGGGGAATTGTAAACTAAACTAGGTGATGGGGATGAAAATGGTGGAGGTGGTGAGTTATAAATATAAGGACGACGTGGTGACGGGGATGGCGGAGGTGGAGATCATGGAGATGTGTAGATGTATGGTGGAGGTGCTGTTGGTGATTTATAGGTGTATGGAGGTAGGGGCGAAGGTGATGGTGGTGGAGGCGATGGGTATACATATGGACGAGGTGGTGACGGGAATGGTGGCTGCGGTGGCTTGTAGTACTTTGGTGCTGATGGCGAATCGTAGTGGTTTGACAAGTCATTTGCATCCATATGCTCTAGTGGTGGCGGTGGTGGTGAGTTATAAACGTACGGAGGTGGTTGGGATGGGGATGGTGGAGGAGGAGATTTGTATATATATGGACGAGGCGAAGAAGATTTATGGATATATATGTGGAGGTGTTGACCGTGAAGGAGGTGGTGGTGATTTATAAACGTAAGGATGCGGAGTTGGAGATTTATAGATGTATGGAGGAGGAAGGGAAGGAGATGGAGGAGGTGGAGACTTGTAAAAGTACGGGGAAGGAGGAGAAGGTGGTGGTGGAGGTGGCGGCGGCGGCGGTGATGCTTTGTAATGGTATGGCCGGTGTTCATCAATATGCTTAGATGACTTGCAATAGCAAGGGGTTGCCAAACATGCTCCTGTGTTGGCGATGACGACTTGTAGTGATACGGTGGATAAGCCACTTGCTTTGGTTGCGAGGGCGTCTTATAGCAGTATGGAGCATATTATTCTGGTGATATTGGCGATTTGTAGTAGCATTGCGATGACTAATACGATTTGGTGGCGGCGATGACCTGTAGAGATAAGGTTGGTGGTCGATTGCATCCTCCGATGGTGGTGAGGAAGCATAAATGTAAGGCTCATAGCGATCAGCAACCACACTAGTACTGGCTATAGAGGCGAACTGCATTGGCATACACAAGTCGAGGCCAATGCTTCGGCTGTCCTGAGCTTCCCATTTCCAACAAATTCAACTCTTGTTGTCAGAAATTTATTTTATTGAGGATATATCACTTAAGTTGTGTAGTGAATTGCTAAGGCCAAAGACAATCCCTATATATAGTGATCTCTCTACCATCATTATTGAACAAGATATCATATTTTAATCATTATAGTCCAAACAACTTATCACTTTCAATAAATTAGATTAAAACGTGTCGTCGTGCCTTTCCAAAATAAATTATGTCCAAATGTATCAACCTTTTGTAAAGAATTATTCAAAATTTGTTTCATTTTGCCTTCCCACAATATTTTCTGAAATTTAAATTTGTAACTCATGCAGGCCAGCCAGTAAACTAGATAAGATGTGCTTAAGGCATGCTATACACCAGGAAATACCAAATCGTTTTTTAAGTCAACATGATAGCTGCTAATGGTATTGATTGTCTATCTTTTTCATGGCATTGTTTTCTGCATACTTTTATCGTAAGGGGAAAAAAAAAAAAAAATTTAAAGTCAAATTGCAAGTTTGGAATTAATACGAAGCTAGAATTTGCCTCCAACAAGCAGTATCGAAACAACCGGGTACAAAATCTTGGAAAACTTGTTAAGAGGTCATGGTTGAGATTTTTTTTTCAGTTACTATTATTTTTTAACAGCGTCTCTCTTTCTTAATCCTCAAAACTAAGACAACCCACTTCCACCCCTTTAATTAAGGGAATAGGAAGCTGCCATGTGCTCCCACAGATTGTGACCTCATGTCTTATATATATGTATATATGTGTATATATACATGTTGTTCATTACACTATGAGCTTTTTTGTGAATTTCTTCTATTTGTCTGGTCAAATATCAAAGTAAACACATTTTCGAGAAAAAAAGGAAATATTTCTTCCATTATTAATGATCACATGCTAAGTAAAAATGAGTCTGGTCGTTATTCCTCTATTGTATATATATGGATAAAATTGTCGATATGTCCATACACTTGTATATGTATACGTACATATACACACATTCATACATACATACAAAGTAGATAAATGTATGTATGTATATGGCAAAAAAAAATTCAATATTACATACATACAATGTATATGTATAAAGATTATGCTATATATGTGTGTACAAAGGACAGCTTCTATGTTTAAGCCGGCAATTATAGAGTGTTGCGGAACCGCGAAGTAATTGAAGACTTAGCTCGACGGGTGGTCGAACGGGAGGCGTAAGAATACTCTGATTTGAATTTGAGAGTGCTTTCATTTAAGTTTAATAAGTTAGAGTCACATAGATTCTCATATTGTCTAAAAAAGTTCTTTTTGCAAGTAATTAAGAAGATGGCAATTTCTTAAATTCAGCTCAGAAAGCATTTTATTTCCCAAGCAAGGAGGAAAATGATATCACAGTAGCCCCTATAATTTATTCAAAAAGGCTAGATAGATTATACAGAGAATGATTTCACAAGAACGACTCACGTAATATATATAAATATATATATATATATATATTATTAGGTAACTTAAAGAGATTTCAAAAGCGTGTTTATGAGAGTTAATTAAAGGCCTTTCTTTTCTTTTCTTTACTTTTTTTTTTTTTTCAATTCTTGGTAATTTAAATATTAGTATTGTAGAAGGACATAGAGTTGTAGTTGGATCCTTGTAATTCACATCTCTTCACGTCCACGGTTTAAAATGATATATATATATCTTTCCAAACAAAACGTACGGCTGTGCTAATAAAATAAAATTCTTTATTTTGGGACAGTATGAGAATTAGGGTCTTTTGCAGTATGATATCATATATAGATCGTACACATTTTTTATCATTGAATTTGATTACGATCACATAATTTAATAAGAATATGTTAAATAAACAGTTTCTGATATAAATTTGACGGCTAAAATAAAAAACTAATGAATGTTTTTAGGTTTTGCATCATAAATCTTTCTAGAACTTTTTGAAACATTCTAGGTAATAAACAAGGAATGCTTTGACCATATAAACATTCATTATGCATCGGCCAAACTGGTATACATAAAGCTTCGATTTGAACATCAAACTGCAAAATTTCTGGAAAGAAATAATGGGAATTGAATCTGGGAAAATAAAAAAAAAAGGGAATTAAAATTGGTAAATTAATTTGTTCATGTGATACCAAAAACAAAACGACGGACATGATCAGCCAGCTTGCTAGTTACAGAATTGTTATAATATTTCAACTAGAAATGGTTAAAATAATAAACAGCTCTGATCAGAAATGCAGTTTATGATTAGCTCCTAATGAGCAAACAAGTAACATTGTGCCCTAGCAAAGAACCGTGCACTGTAGTAAAACTTGTTTAATTCACCGACAGTAACTCATTAGTTTACCTAGTCAGTTACTGTAGTCGCATATCAATAAAAAGGATTACATTTTTATACTTTCAAGTTTTCAACTAGTGTCCTGTCTCATGAGATATATGTGTTTGCGTGCTTGTGTGAATAGTTAAAAAAAAAAAAAAGTTTTCACAGAGTGCATAATTTCCAAATAAAACAAAAAAAAAGATTAAATTTTAAAAATTAAAAACAAAAATAAAACAAAACCCTCTATCCTTCTTCTTGCTCTTTCTCTGGCGGCAGGGTCAGCCACTAGGTTTGGGAGAATCTGGGCGGATTGGGCAAGGTTGGGCGGCAGTGTTGGGTTTGGTTAGGTTCGGCTCTCTCTTTCTCACGGGTGGAGCTTGGATGGGTTTAGGAGGATGGGCAGATTGGGCAAGGTTAGGGTCATATTGGGTTGGGTTGGGTTGGGTTAGGCTAGGTCTAGCACCAAAGGCCGACATGGGAGCTAGTCTCGGTTGAGGAGGCCAGTGTGATGGGTTCATGATAGTGGTTGGGCTGGCGACGGCGAGGTGCAATGGTGGCTGGGTGGAGGCTGTTGAGGTGGAGTTGTGACGACGACGGGGCGATGATGGTGGGACTGCGACGGCGAAGCTGCAATGGCGGTGGGCTGCCACAGGGGGTGTGCGAGGTTGATGGAAAGAAATTTAAATTGCTTTAATATGTTTTCTATTGTATTAAGAATTCTAGGAATATGAATATCACCACGGTTGATGGGTTTTGGATTACATCATTTTGGTGTAAAGTGAATCTCATAATATTGAGTTTTCTTATTGTAAAATTTTTAATTCTTCTACGTCAAATAAGGAAAAGTGAGAAGATTTCCATTCCCATTCGAAGTTTACTGCATGCCAAACGTCCCCTTTAATTTACTCATATCATGTTCCTATTTACTTACATAGACAAAGACAGTCTAGTAATAAAATTGATGCAATGTTTATATCTAAGAGATAAAGTGGAATCTTGTAAAGGGTTAAATCTACAATCAAAGAAAAATGGGGCCACCAACTAAAACAGGAGAACGGGCAAGTTGTCAGTCTTGTCATCGACGTGTCTTTAGTGAGTCACAAGAAATAAAGTAAAGTGCAAGAAAAGTAAATAAAGACAAAAACAACCGACTTTATACAGGTTCACCCGTAATCTCTAGGCTATGTCCTCTATAATGTTTCTGGGAGCTTCTACTATGTGTAAAGAGCGTTACAATGGAGATCTTTGGTAAGAAAGGGGTAGAAAGAGATGGGGGATGATATGATACAGAGAGATTCGGGGAATTTGGTGTGTATTTAATTGAGTACAATGAGTTGAACATTTGGAATGGTTAGAAAAAGAAGATCCCTAGGCTTGCGGAGTAAGCCTTGATTTATAGGAACTAACTTGATGCCTTGCGTTGTCTGATTCTTGTAGAATATGCCTTGAATGCTAATGGGTAGTTACCCTTGTTTGTATTGCTTGACTTTTCAATTCGTGGATGACTAGAAGATATTGGAAAATTGCCTTTTCCTGATAGATCCGAGCTTGTTGGCTGATTCATTTGCCTGATATGCTGGATTTAGTTTCCTAATCTTGTCCATGAAGTCAACTTTCCATATTTAGTTCTGCTAACCTGTCAATCGCCGCCAGTCATTCTCCTATCGTTTGGGAGTCATTCCCGGGTTTTCTAAGTGACAATGTTTTCGAGTCGTTTTATGCTCTTCGATGGTTTATCCAGGGACATGTGTACGGTAAGAAATGAGATACGAAATCTAATATCAACAAATATTTTACGATTCACTTCAATTAAGATAAACAAACTCTACAAAGATAATTATTAATAATCTCTCTCTCTTTTCGATCCGCTTTAATAGAAAACTTGGATTGATTATCGAGCATGCCAACTTGAAGAAAACAACTAAACTTATTTTTGTCAAGAATTTGGTATTGAAAATTGCGTTTAGTTTCATAATTGTCTTCACGTTTAGGATATAAACTATAAACTACAATTAATGGGAGACATATTCTTTAAATGAGATTGAACGGATGAAAGATCAATATTAATATTAAAGGGGAAAATAGAGAGACTAGAATCTACTTAGTACAAGCTAATTAATCAACATTCTCTAGACTAATAAGTAGAAGTATAGACACCAGTTTCAGTTTAAAGTGTCTTTAATTAAGTCTTGAGTTTGAAATAAGCAAAGTTAGGCAGAGATTAATTAAGAAAGAAATACAAAGTGTTGAGATTTTATGAGATAGATTGATTAGTTGATTATTCTTGTAATTACCGTTTTATGTTTCTTCATATTTTTAGAGATCATGCAATATCAATTAGGTAGATTGTATAACTTGATTTTATATTTCCTAATTGTAATTTATCTCAATACACTCCTGTAAAAATTCAATACAAATTGCAAAAGAAAATTATTTAAATCCTAAATTTGAAGTTGGTATCAGAGCATAAGCTTTGCTGGTCTGAAAACGCACAAATAACAACAAAAGTAAAGCAAAAGGAACGGCAAAAGAGCAAAAAATCCAAACACAAAAGGCAAAACATCATGCAAACAAAAGACCCATCAAACCCATTTAGCAAAAAAAAAAAAAAAAAAAAAAGGCCCCATCAAACCCAACCTTCAGTTCTATCATCAAAACCTTTGAACACGTATCAAATCATAAATCACAAATCGAAACTCTCGAATCTCTGGAAAAAAAAAAAAAAAAACTTTGAATATCTGGAATCGCTGCATCCATAGCCATACCATCTTCAAGTTGAAGGACATGAACTGCCTTCATTTTCTTTTCTCCGTATTGAAGGCTTGTAAGTGAGGCCTATTTATCGAGTATTTTTTTAATATTATTTTTTCCTTGTTTCATCAAACATACATAGCTGAAGAAAAAAAAAAAAAAAAAAGAAAAAGATAAGGCCAAGGAAGAAAAAAAAAAGAGAAAAAGATAAGGCCAAGGAAGAAAAAAAAAAGAGAAAAAAGAAGAAAAAAGAAAAGAAAACACAACACGCTTTGCCGGCCATTGCGAGTTTTCGCCCCCGTAAACGTCGCTTTTCCTAAGTGGAAGCTTTATTCTCTCATGTTTATATGTTCCCGTGTTTCTCTCTTGTTGACATATTATTTGCAAAAAGAAAAAAGAAAAAAAAAAGAGCAAAATTTAAGAAATTTAAGGGAAAATTAGAACATAAAAAAAATTATGTGTTGTTAAATAAAAAGTTGATTGCTTGATTGGAAAAAAAATTTTGAGCAAAAAAATTTTGAATTATCCAAGAAAAAATATGTTCCCATTGTTGTTCATCTAAAGTTGGCCAACATTCTTTTCGAGACAGTATTAAATTGGAAAATCTCAAAGTTTTTGATCAACTTGGTGGAGTTTTGATATTTTACGGGATTGATTGATAAATTGATTTTTCTTGTAATTACCCTTGTGTATTTCTTTTCTTTTTTAGAGATCATGTAATATCAATTAGCTTGATTATAAAATTTGATTTTAGATTTTCTCATAATCTATCTGTATGTAATTATGTATAAATTCAATATAAAATGTAAACGAAAATTATATGAATCATAAATTTCAAGTCAAACTATTTGATTGCCCATTATTGCTGCTATTAGGAATTGCAAGACACCATCTCCGCAGCGGCTTCGGTTTAGGTGGCATATTACTTTTGTTATACATGGAAACCAACTCCTTGTAGCCCCCTTTTCCCACGTGACGTTTTTCACTTATCGAGGGTGTACATTCCGCTTCTCTACCACCGAAGGGCAGATACAAAAGGCTGTGTACACATAGAAATTATATTCCATTAAAAGTAAAAATATTATCATGCTAATAGATTTCTTTCCATACTCTTTTGTGTTAATTCAAAATGGTGGGTCTATTCACACCCTATTTTACTTTTTCATCCATTTTTTAAAACCATTTGTTATATTAATGTTAGAATTAAAAAATTATTTGTTCCACTTCTTAATTTTTCTAAAAAGCCCTGATAAATAAATTATTTACTTTTTTTCTTTCTCCTCCCATTAAAAAGTCTAAATGCCTATACATACGCCCCCTCCCTTTTTTTTACACGAAAAATGTTCCTTTTTTTTGTTATTTTTTATTTTATTTGTAGGAGAATTTTTTAAGAGAAGATTCTTTTATTTTGTTTGTTATTATTCCTATTTTTTTAATAGTTTTTGTAGTTTCATGTTATAAGTAATTTTTTGTTTTCTAAGAAATAACAAGTAAATATAAAACACGTATGCATGATGTAGATATATAATCTTATATATTGATTTGATTGGTTATCCATTTAATAAATAATTGAAAGAACTGAATTCTTTGAATTGCGAGCTTTTTCTAATTATCTAATATAAGTATTAACCAAATTCATAACATTTTCAACTATGTTTGTGGAATTCTCAGTTTTATCAGTATATTATCCTCAAGTTTTTATTGTCTAAAAAATAAGTGTACCAAAGAATAAGTTCATAGATTTTTATCTCAATATATGAACTGATGAAGAATTTTTATTGGATATCTAAAAAGAAAAAAAACGTACAAAGAAATCTCATGAGAAGAAAATTTAAAATAAGAAATAAAACAACATTTTATTTTAAAAAAAGTTGTGCAAAAGTTTAGATTTAATATGTGGAGAAAGAATAAAGTCAAATAATTTAGTTATAAGGGCTTTTTGGAAAAACTGAGGGTGAAACAAGTGATTTTTTTCATTCTAAAATTAATTGTTCATGATTTTAGAAAGTGGTAGGCAAAGCAAATTGAGGGTTGTCAATAGACTCACTGAATTGACTTATATGATTAAAAAGAAAAAACTACAGAAAGCAATAATTTTTTTTTCCTCTGTCATGAATGAGGAAACATACAAAAAAAAGGTTATGTATAAATTACCCAAAAAAAAAAAAATCTAAACAGTTTAATTCATATAGTACACAAATAAAAGAAATTCATTGAGTACCCAATTAAAAGAAAACTGGTAAAAAGTAGAATCAAAACTCAAAAACGTATCTAAATATCATATTTTCAAAGTCAAATTATTATATTTTTCCACCCATTTCACTTACATCTTCATCACCAATAAAAAAAAAAATTTGTTGAAATCATGTACCTGAAGGCAACGAGCTTGACACCGTGGCACACAAATTTCTGGTTTTTAAATCCATCAACAAATTCTTTGCATCACTTTTTACTATATAGAGATAGAAGAGGATAAACAAACTTTTTTTTTAATTGTAATGAGGATAAATAAACCGAGTAAAGACTAATCGACTTTTTGGAGAATTAAAGACTTCTTTTTTCTTTCTTTTCTTTTCTTTTTTTTTTTTCACTCCCACAACACCCCCTCCCCTCTTTTTCTTTTCTTTTTTTTTTTTTTTAAGTTTCTCTATTTGTGAATTATTTGTTTTACCTTCTGATTTTTTAGGGCATAATGGAACACCGCATTGCAATGCGCGCGTGAATTGATGAAATTTAATTTGATTTAATTGCCTAAAAGGTGGGTCTCTTGTATGATAAAAACAATGCCACGTAGACCGGAGTTGCTGCAGAGATGGTATCTTGCGATGCCTAATAGCATTTTTCTTATTGTACGTTGTCAAACTCTATGCATACATTTTCATTAAATGCAAATTATTTCTGGGGAAAAAAAAAAGGAAAGAAGAGAAGGAGGAGATAGGGAGACAACAAATTAGGTGGCTTACAAATGATCAATTAATTATGCCAAAGTCGTCTGTCTAAGTTCATTAACTATACTGCAATTATTTTAACTAAATTTTATTGCCAAACTAGTTAAATTCAACCCAAATATTATATGTATATTTTTGAACTGACATTCGAACATTATACCTTGAAGTGGAGTTAAATGTGGAATTGCTGAAATACGCTATCTGCAACCACATATTATATGTATATTTAGGTGAAGGAGAATGCTTTAAAACCTAATTAAAAAATTATTTGAATAACTTGATTAAATGGTTTTTGGATTAATTGATTTTTCCCCTATTTTTTTCTTCTAAAAACAAAAATACACATGTATAAAGTAATATATACAGCAGTAAATGTCACAATCAACTGGACTATATGTAAAATTTATAATTTCGTAAACTGATAATATTACTCTACACATAAGCGAAAAGAAACCATTAAAATAACAATAAAAAAACAAAAAAAACAAAACAAAAAAAAAAAATGAAAAATAAAACTTATTATGCTTACACACAAACTACTAATATACTTTTTTTTCCCCTATTTTCTTTCGATTTCATAATCAGAGGTGTTCAAAATATCTGTTAAACCATGAAAACCGACAGAGGCAAATCAAGCAGAACCAAATCGTTTACCATTTTAAATGATTTATCAGTTTTCATACGTTTTTTAACAGACATCTTGGTCGTCAGTTTGGTTAACGGATTTGAAACCAACTATACTGATCAATAATCTACCCAAAATTGTGCAACATAATAATAATGGCAATTTTTGATATTTTATTTTGTTTATGACTTTGGATATTATCTTAATCTCTTTGTACATGGATAATTTATAAAATATTTTAAAATATCGAAAATTCTTTTAGTATTAAGATTTAACTGTCTAAAACCTTCGGGGGGGAAAAAAGATTTAACTGTCCAAACCAAACTACCTATATACACCTATTATATATGATTCGGTTCAATTAATTTTCTTTAAAATATCAAACCGGCTAAACCGCCAATAAAGAACATTTATTTTTGATTTCAAAATAATCAAAAAAAAAAAAAAAAACCATCAAACCGAACATGAGCAGTGAGTACCCTATTTATAGAAATCTTTAAATTCTTTTCTTTCTGCAATAAAATAAATAGAAACATAGCCTTATCAATGGATCATAATTGAGTTAAGTTTGTAAGAAATTTATAAGTAAACTGTAGCATTGGTGTAACTGTAACGCCGTAAAATTATATCATATGTATATGATATTAAAATTGGGAGTGTATTGTATAAATCAATCATTTCAAATATTGTTTCCTCAATAAATTAGGGAGAATCATGAAAAAAATACCACTTCTAAAATAATTCCAAGTCCAAAATAGACTCCTCCTGTAGTAATTAGACTATTGGAAATACATGTGCACAGCATTAGACCAAATTATGATCTTAGAGTCCTATGAGAAGAGTAGGCTTCGGTATATTATTCTTTCTTGGTGCTTTCAATTAGAAAGAGAGAAAATATGAACCGGAGAATTTTAGGTTTGAAATTAATGATTGTGACTGATTGCAAACTTATTAAAGGACAAATTACGATTAGGCAAGTAGTTCAATTATCTTGCAGGTTAATCTCTCTCTCTATATAAACTCTCAAGTTCTGAAGCCACAACTCATTCGTTCCTAAGCCTATCATCGTGTGAGAGGTGAAAGGGTTCTGCTCCATGAGTATGGAGCTTTCATGGCCAAAATTGGCTCATTTTGGGCTGCCATTGATTTATACCTTCTTGTTATGCTTGATTGGCACCAATGTAGCCACTGCTAATGAAAGTTCCTCTACTCAAGAGTCCCGATCTAAACCATTAGTGACTGATTCTAAATTGTTCATTCCTTCTATTCCATTTTTCCCAATACCTACAATACCAATAGTTTTACCACCGAAACCCACACTACCACTACCATTTGGTAGACCACCACCTCCACCTCCACCTGTAGCAAAACCACCACCCCCGCCCCCACCTGTACCAAGTCCACCGCCTCCCCCCCAAGTAATAGCACAACCACCACCTCCGCCCCCACCTGTACCACAACCACCATCTCCGCCGCCGCCTGTACCAAGACCACCACCTCCACCCCCACCTGTACCAAGTCCACACCCTCCGCCACCACCTGTAACACAACCACCACCTCCGCCCCCGCCAGTACCAAGACCACCACCTCCGCCACCACCTGTAGCACAACCGCCACCTCCACCCCCACCTGCACTAAGACCACCACCTCCGCCACCACCTGTAGCACAATCACCACCTCCGCCTCCGCCTGTACCAAGATCACCACCTCCGCCACCACTTGTAGCACAACCACCACCTCCGCCTCCACTTGTACCAAGACCACCACCTCCGCCACCACCTGTTCCAAGACTACCACCCCCGCCCCCACCAGTAGCACATCCACCACCTCCGCCTTCGCCTGTACCAAGACCACCACCTCCGCCCCCACCAGTAGCACAACCACAACCACTACCTCCACCTCCACCTCCACCTGTACCAAGACCACCACCTCCACCCCCACAAGTAGCACAACCACCACCTCCACCTCCGCCTCCGCCTGTACCAAGACCACCACCTCCACCCCCACCTGTACCAAGTCCACCACCTCCGCCACCACCTGTAACACAACCACCACCTCCGTCCCCACCAGTACCAAGACCACCACCCCGCCACCACCTGTAGCACAACCACCACCTCCGCCCCCACTTGTACCAAGACCACCACCTCCGTCCCCACCTGTAGTACAACCGCCACCTCCGCCTCTGTCTGTACCAAGACCACCACCTCCGCCACCACCTGTAGCACAACCACCACCTCCACCCCCACTTGTGCCAAGACCACCACCCCCGCCCCCACCACTAGCACATTTACCACCTCCGCCTCCGCCTGCCTACCAAGACCACCACCTCCGCCCCCACCAATAACACAATCACCACCTCCGCCTCCGCCTGTACCAAGACCACCACCTCCGCCTCCACCTGTACCAAGACCACCACCCTCGCCCCCACCAGTAACACGTCCACCACCTCCGCCTCCGCCTATACCAAGACCACCACCTCCGCCCCCACCAGTAGCACAACCACCACCTCCACCTCCACCTGTACCAAGACCACCACCTCCACCACCTCCAACCCCACAAGTAGCACAACCACCACCTCCGCCTCCGCCTGTACCAAGACCACCACCTCCACCCCCACCTGTACCAAGTCCACCACCTCCGCCACCATTTGTAGCACAACCACCACCTCCGCCCCCACCTGTACCAAGACCATCACCTCCTCCACCACCTGTACCAAGTCCACCACCTCCGCCACCACCTGTAGCACAATCGCCACCTCCGCCTCCACCTGTACCAAGACCACCACCTCCGCCCCCACCTGTACCCAGACCACCGCCTCCGCCTGTGCCAACAATACCAAAACCACCACCTCCACCCCCACCTGTACCACGACCACCACCTCCGCCCCCACCTGTACGAAGACCACCACCTCCGCCCCCACCAGTAGCACAAACAACACCACCTCGGTTGCACCTTTTCTCCACCTAGATTTGTCCTCCACCAAGAGCTTATGAATCTCTAAATCCACCACATGCTTTTTCTATTTCCTAAATAAGGAGATCAAATCTATGTTATTGTCAGGTAAGTTTATTAAAAGAATAAAGAAGATTCTTACTAATTTTTATGTTATTTTTTCTTTATGATCTTAATAAAATGGATAAATCTTTCTATTACAAAGTGGCAAAAAAGTGGAGATAAAGATAAATTTAATAATTTCTGAAAATGTTTCTATTATCTTTTAATATCTTGCATCACATAGTTTTTTTTTTCTTTGATTTTTTTAGAGAAAGAAAATTATCCCTATGAAAGAGTACTTGAACATGTATACAAATGTATATAAGCATATTTATTTATTTCTACGAAAATCACAGTTTAATTTACGGCATCGAACGTGAATTTAGATACTGGTTTTTATGAGTTTGAAGTCTAAAGTAGATCCTTAATTGTTGCCAAGTACTATCCACCTTAAGTGCTATAAACTAAAAATGCATCATATTGGTTTGAATAGAAGTCAGTGGGAAAAGAAAAAGAAAAAAGTTTATATAGAATCCTGTTTATTAATTTAGTATATTAAGTCGTACCAATTTCAAGCTTGTGCTTTTTAATTTGTGTATTGGATTGAGATACGATATGTGAACGTTCCTTATTTACATCCTTCAATATTGTGCACCACATCTCAAATTAGCGCGCGCGCGCACCAATCATATGCATTCACTGATACAATTCCATATATGCCAAAAGAAAAAAAAAAAAAAAAAATTCATTGATACAATTCTCAATTCTCAATCTTGTGGTGCAGGTTATATATGTACTGCTATATACAATAAAGAAGTTGCTTGAGACCAATTTGTTTACATCTAGCTAGCTAGTCTTCGGCGACAAAACTGGCCGCCTATGAATATATAGAAGATGTTGAGCATTGGCGTGGTCAAGCTTCTTAGATTATAATTATAGTTGTTTTTTGTCCCTACATGTACTTGCATACTTTTAGTTCTTTATACGGTTGTATGATCTCCAAATGTCTAATATATTATGTGTAACTTTTTTAAAAGGACAATACAATTATGTTCTTAGCTAAACTTTGCTCTCGATTTTTTTTTCCCCTACTTATTCCAAAGCGCAAAATTTCATTGATTTTGAACCTACAAGGAATCACTCATTTTGTTTTATCGTTGATCTTATGTATTTCCTCAAACTCAAATATTTTTTTTTTCTTTTTTAAAGATCACCAGCTACTGTTAGATGAGGTTATTTATGGCCATGAAATTGCTACATTAGTAACCTTAAAAGCCCATTTGTAAAGAGAAAAATGGTTGATTAGTTTTATTTCTCTAAGAAATTAATTGATTAAAATATCGCCAGCATCATCAATATATATGTAAATTTCATTTTAAAAGATAAAATTGATAAATCCCCAAAATCGATGAGAATGACCTGTAATTTAAATTTACAATACAAATCAAATCCACTAATAAATTGAATGATATGCGTGAAAAGAAAGAAATATACCGAGTTTTAATCACCAAAAAAAAAACAAAAACAAAAACAAAAACAAAAACAAATTTTGAGCCACGTAATATCCTTTCAACAAAACCTAGATAAATTGAAAACATCATCGATATTTCCATCACCTCCACTTTTGTGTCGGCCCACTACATATGCATTTTTCGTTTCTATTTACTAGTTACACTGCATCTTTCATGCATATACTTATAGAAAAATAATAAGAACAACAATTCTAATCTTAACTTTTAAATACTAATTTATGTAGTATATGAATTGTCATATTTTTATTGATAAGTATTAAATTATTGCTACATTAATTGATTATATTAACCAATACAAATATAATACATGAGTTGGTATTTAAAAAATTAGTATTGAAGTTGGTGTCCCTAACATTACTCGTACTTTTATTATACGCTACTTTAAATCTCTGATAAGAAAATAGAGGACTCGAGTCCAGATCAATAAGTTTTGTTAAGTCGTCAACGTCCCAGAAGTTGTCACTATAACTCAATGATATTTCAGTGCATTAATTTAGAGGTGGGAATTTGGGCCGGGCCAAACGGGCCGGCCCGAGACCCGTAATTTGGGCCCGACCCGCGGCCCGGCCCAAGCCCGGCCCTAACTATAGGACCGGGCCGGGCTCTCCTTTTAGGCCCGACGGGCCGGGCCGGGCCGGCCCGGCCCGGCCCGCTTATTATTTAAAAAAAATAAAAAAAATAATTAAAAAATTTATATATATAAAAAATAAAATAAAAGTTTAATTATTACCTTAAATAACTAAAATTAAAAGTTTAATTATAATATTAAGTTAACTAACTAACTAATATTATAATTATTAAGTACTAACTAAGCAATTATAATATAAATATAAATATAAAAATTATAGAAATAGTATAATAAAATTTTTTAATAAAGTATAAAAGTTTTTATTTTTTATCTAAGAGAAAATATTAAGATAAATTATTAAATTATCAAAAATATACAAATTTATTCAAAATTACAAATAATAAAAAATTTTAATAAAAAATTTAAAAATTGGGCCGGGCCGGGCCGGGCCGGGCCCGCTCCCGGCCCGCCCTAAGCCCACGGGCCGGGCCGGGCTTGCATTTCAAAAATTCGGGCCGGGCCGGCCCGGCCCGAATTTTTGAAATGGCCCATCGGGCTCGGGCCGGGCCGGGCCGGGCGGCCGAAATCCACCTCTAATTAATTTAAAGCACGTTTACTTTACAGGGATATATAAAAGGAAAAACTTATGATACCAATTTTATTTTTACCTTATTGATAGATAATATCGTGACAATCATTAAACAAATTTTTTAATAGTTTGATCTATTATTAAAATTAATTCTGTATACTGTGTTGTATATTTAAATGTGCATACTCAAAAATCATATCATTAAAAAAATTAACCCAACGGTTAAGTAATAATTAATGCTTATCGTTTGGACTAAAATATAGTTCCTACTATCAAATTTGTATAGATTAAAAAAAAAAAAAAAGATGAGTGCTTTCCTTTCTCATTCATATATTTAATAATAAAATGAGGAAATTATTATAGAGCCCGATGAATGACCAAATTAAGTGAATGCCAATTTCTGAACTTACCCATAGTTTTCCAGAGAAGTGAAATAAACCGTGTTTCCTTATATGTCCCCTCGGGTGCAAACAAATATAATGTCCCCTCGGGTGCCAATTATTTGCTTATATGCACAAAGACACTCTAGTAATTAAATTGATTATACAATACCTATTTCTAAGATATTAATCGGCCGATTATATATACAGATTTTTTCCGATTTCACTTCATCAAAGATAAACAAATCTCGAAGGAAAGAATCATTAATAATCTCATTTTTATTCTTATTCTTTTCAAATCCTTTGTTTCTTTCAATATACCATTAGGATTTAGCCAACATGAAAGAGAAAGAACATAAGTAACTAGTTTAAGTCTGCAACTTTCATTACTAATTAATAAAGATAGTACATTGGCAATAATTCATGAAATATAACCAACGCAAGATATATAGTTTCTATAATGGACGCCTCATGTTGAAACAGAAACTGTATCGATTCTTCAAACCAAATCAAATAGAAAGTTGCTATTCAAGCTTATTCAACTGGTAGTTCAAAGCTTAGTAGTGTTTAGAAGGTGGAGGAGAATTATATAAGTAAGGAGGCGGTGTTGAGAGAGATGGTGGAGGGGGAGACATATAAATGTAGGAAGATGGAGGTGAAGGTGACGGTGGAGGTGGGGAGTTGTAAACATAATGAGGTGGCGGGGATGGATATGGTGGAGGTGGTGATTCATAGCTGTAAGGAGGCGGGGGTGATGGGGATGGCGGAGGTGGAGATGTGTAGACATATGGTGCAGGTGGTGGTGATTTGTAGATATATGTAGGTGGAGGAGAAGGTGATGGTGGTGGAGGGGATAGGTATACATATGGAGGAGGTGGTGAAAGGGATGGTGGTGGTGGAGATGGTGATGGTTGTTGTGTGATATCTCGCAAGTATACGAGGTCACCAAGTTTTGATAGTGTAGGGTGAGTGGTGTCGTATCTACATGGATTGTTTCTTAGATTGATGCTAACTATCGATTTATCGCAACCCAACTTCATCTAGGCAAACATAAAATGGAAAATAAACTAACCTAGACAACTAAATTAAACTAAAAACAAGTAAAATAAATGCAATTAGAGATATGTATTGAAGGGAACTCAATCTAATGTGTGGTTAGGGGGTTTTGATCTCACTTGACTAGATTATCTTATTCCAATTCAAAGGCTTGTCAATCAATTTCACCCAAATCATTAATCTTATGTTCTAATTTTAATTTCACTCTCTCTCCCGAGTACCGAGTAAAATAATGTGCAAAATTAACCAAATTAATATCCCTATTAACTTAATCAATTAAGCACTCATTAAGCAAAACTGAATTTAATGATTACCCAAGTGATATTAGTCTCCTGAACTTAATAATACTTGGGGTTGTGTTTCTTAAGTCTTAACATATGAAATTAACTCTCCCACGCCCAATTTCACACATCTAATAACTCTAATTTAATGAAAAATCAAATTAGGAAAAAGCATAAAGAAGTACAAATGGAGGAAATGGTGAAGGGGATGGTGGTGGTGGTAACTTGTAGTAATATGGTGGATGACTTCCATGCTTTGGCAGTGATCGCGAATTGTAGTGGTATGGAAAGTCATGTGCATCCACTTGCTCTGGAGGTGGTGGTGATTTATAGATGTAAGGAGGTGGTGGTGATTTGTAGATGTAATGAGCTGCTGGGGATGGAGATGGTGGAGGTGGAGATTTGTAGATGTATGTAGGAGGAGGCGGAGGCGGAGAGCTTGTAGAAGTATGGGGGTGGTGGTGACCTGTAATAGTATGGTGAGTGTGCGCCATTATCCTTGGGTGTCTTGTAATGGTACGAAGGGGTCCCTAACATATTTTGGTAGCGGCGGTGACTTGTAATGACATGGCGGGTAAGCCACATGCTCTGGTGGCGGGGGCTACGTATAATAGTATGGAGAGCGCCTAACATGCTTTCCTAGTGGTGGTGACTTGTAGTAGTATCATGGATGACTAAAATGCTTTGGTGGCGGTGACGCGTAATAGTTTTGAGGGTGCCTAAGGTGCTTTGCTGGTGGTGGCGACTTGTAGTAGTATTGCGGATGACTAAAATACTTGGGTGGTGGAGATGTGTAACAGTTTTGAAGATGCCTAACATGCTTTTCTGGTGGTGGCGACTTGCCCTAGTGTCGCGGATGACTCGTATGCTTTTGGTGGCGGCGGTGACATATAGTGAGATATGGTCGGTGGTGGATTTCAATTTTCATGCTCTGGTGGTGGTGGGGAAGCATAAATGTAAGGCTTATAATGATCGGAAACCACACTAGTAGTGGCTAGCTATGAGGCAAAATGCAATGGCATACAACAGTCGAGGCCAATGCCTCGATTGTCCTAAGCTTCCCATTTCCGGTAAACTCAACTCTCGTTGCAAGAAATTTATGTTTCTGTGAATGTATCACTTAAATTGTACAGTGAATTGCATTGTAATGATGAAGACAACCCCTGTATATAGTGATCTCTCCACCATCATTCTTGAGCAAGACATCTTATTTTAAAAATAATTAATTGCCTACCAGAAATTAGATCAAAATGTCAAACTTTTAATTAAGAACAATTGAAAATTTCTTTGAATTTGCATATAAACACACACACACACACACACACACACACACACACACACACATATAAATATTTTTCCTTATGCAGACCAGCCACTAAACGAGAGGAGACGTGCTTGTGAGGAAGGTTGGGCGGCGTGCTCTACAGCAGAAAATATCAAATCGTTTTTCAAGTCACAATACATGATAGCTGGTGATGGTTTTCTTCCTTCTTCTTCTTCTTCTTCTTCTTCTTCTTCATGTCATAAGCAAAAACCAAAAAAAAAAAAAAAAAAAAGAAAGTAAACAAAACATCTAAAGTCAAAATCCAAATTAGGAATTAATTTTAAGCTAGCATTTGCCTCCAACAAGCTAAATCAAAAATCATAGAAAACTAGTAGAGGTCACAGTTGAGAATTTTAAATACTGTCTTACTTTCTTAATCCTCTAGAATTTTGTTTTTGTTTTTGTTTTTGTTTTTTTTTTTAATAAAACCTACTTCCATCTTTGTCAAGGAATATAGAAAGCGTCTACTTACTATTCAAATTTACTTTTGAAAACTATAATTCAAATAAGGGCTACTAATACTACCGCCCGTCTTATTGCATTTCGTAAAAATTCGAAACAATGTTATATTTGTCACTAGCTAGTTCATTGTAGCTTCAGTGTCTAACGTTGCTAATGATAAGCTAATTAACTTTGTAACATAATAGTCCTGTTAAAATAAGTGCTATGCAAGTATAAAAGATTCTTGGTCTTGATTCCTCCATTATTGTATACTTAAAAACTTAAAATTGTGTATAAGTCCATACATGCATATATGCACAAACATGTATAAGAATAAACAATATGCTGTATATGTATGTATACAGTTCAGCTTCTTCTGTGTTGAAGGCGGCAATAATAAGACTGTTGGGGCACCACGATGTAATTGAAAAATTATGTCAAAATAGTTAACTTTACAACAAATATTATATATGCAACTTTACACTTGTTACTTAAATGTGATCATGTAAGCATAATGATCCTCCCTTAAAATATATATGACATACGCATAAAATGCAGATCACTCACTCTCTTTTTTCTCCTTCATATAAAAAAAAAAACAAAAAACAAAAAACAAAAAAAACAGAAAAGTATTGCAAGATGAATTGGGTTCATTTTGTAATTCATTTTGTGTGTTATAAATTAAGAGTATTATTAGTTATAAAAAAAAATTCAGAGCATTATTAGCGTAAATCAAAATGAAAGTTTTTCTTTTTCAGTAAAGACAGCAATTTGTTTTTTCTTTTTTAAATACTTGTAACGTAAATAATTATTATTGTAGGAGGACATATATAGAGTCGAAAGTTGGATCCTTGTAATTCACCACTCTTCACGTCCACGGTTCAAACGGTATAACTTTTCAAAAAATACGTACGGGTGTATAAATAAAGTGAAATGCTTCATTAATTGGGAGAGTTCTAGAACTAGTCTTCCCCTACATCAATAGTACACCCTTTTTTTATTTTTTTAATTGAATCTAATCAAAATCACATTGTAAAACAAAAATACAAAATAGACAGTTTTTTATACAAATCTGATTGCTAAAAATGCCCAAATTGTTCTTTTTTAGGTTTTGCAAAAAATATATATATATATATCCAAAATTCACTTGTCTAGAACTTTTGAAACATTAAGGGTAAGTTTGGTGTGTAAATTCAAACTTGAAGTTTGAATTAAAATTTTTGTCATTTTCTCAAAAAGGTTTTTGTCTTTTCTGAAAAAATTTTTTGTCTTATCTAAAAAGTCAACAAAAATTACTATTACAACTTAAAAATCTTAACTCAAACTTACACACCAAACACCCCATAATTTTCATTATAAACATGGATTACTTTGATAAACATTCATCATTCACCATCCAAATTAGACCTGGTTGTAGATGATACTGGGATACATAAAGCTTGGTTTTGTACCTTATCGAAAGTTTTAATGGGAAGTGAATCAGGAGGGGAAAAAAGAACTAAAATTGGTAAATTAATTTGTTGATCATGAAACCAAAAAGAAAACAAAACGACAAACATGATCAGCCGGCTAGCTAGCTACATAGTTCTTATTATTATTCATCTCGAAATGGTAATACAAGTAATAAACAGCTATGATTAAAAAAAAAATGCAATTTATGAGTAACTCCTAATTAACCCAAAAAAAAAAAAAAAAAAACTTGTGCTATTATTAAAAGTAACACAAAGAACCGTGCACTGTAGTAAAATTTATTTAATTCACCAATAGTACCTTATTGATTTGTACGGTTGCAGAAATAATTTAACAGAATATTATAGCTGATTTTATCAAAAGAAACATAATTTGAATATTATGTTTTCGAGTACATAAAAAAATAATAAATAACTAAAAAAGGGTACTCATTGGTTTACCTAATCAGGTACTAAGTGGCATACGAATGAATTATATGACTTTTAATATAAACTTTCAAGTTTTCAACTATTTCCAAATAATATATAATTATTATTAGACTGTTCATGGTAGACCACGAACTTGTAGGTCTAAGCCAGATATGGAGTCCTGCTTTATTAATTATAAGTCGATCGTGTCATGTGGTACGGAAGGTACTTCTTCATTAATTAAAAATTATATTTTGACGCTTAATGGCCCCCCAAAAAATTGAAGAGTCACATTCAATTTGCAAAAATGCAAACAAACGTTTCCGAGTTTTTCTTCGGCCAAGGAAGTTTAGATATGTTGTTTTGGTTTTTATTTTTTCGATAAACTGATAAGTTCTTTTATTTATTTTCTATTAAGTTAATTGTCTTTTTAGTTTTTTTTTAGTAACTTTTTAGTTAAATTTTAAGGCCCCTTAATATATTGTTTAAGTATCTTTATTATTTAGTTCTTATTTATGTTATGTTATCATGCTAAATTTAGATGATATGATTGATAAGAAATTAAGGGAGATGAAAAAATGGACACAATATATCTGAACTTTAAAGAAAGAGGCAACACTGAAAGGTTCTAGATTTGAATAATGCAAGGAAAAAAAATTGTTGGAAGTCTATTTATACATGCATGGAAAGGTTGTGATAAAACCCTTTTTATGTATCATATTGATAAAGCTCATTTATAGATTATTTGATATATTATAATGGTTGAGATGTAATTTGTGTGCGTAATATTTATCATATAATAACTCATAGTATTAACCGGAAAATCACCTCCCATGACCGGCGCCACCCCCGTCGGTCGATGGCAAATCCCCCACCACCACCCCCCAAACTTGACCTTGTGAAATCGGCCCCCCCAACCAATGTCTGTCAACGGCGAACCAACCCCACCAACAGGACCCTCAAACCCCGCCCACTAACCCCGCCCAGTGACGGCAATTCGTCTCCCCCAACTCGACCTACGAAACTACCCCCTCCACAGTTTCGATCCAAATTGCGACACGCCCCCCCCCCCCGAACCTGCACAATCCTCTGACGAAAACAACCTTTGAAGATCTCGCCCCCTACCTGGACTAACCTCCGGCGAGGAAACCACAACCTGATCAGTGAAGAAGACGAGGAGGAAGAGTTTAAAATTTTATTTATTTATATATATATTTTGAACACGGCGTTGCTTCTTCATGGAGTCTTATCTGCGTAGATGAGTTGCTTGGTATATGAATATAATCTCACGGCGGATAAAAAAGCATTATCTCTAATAATTCGCCAAATCAATGTTAATTCGGATTTTTTTTTTTGTAGATGTACAGTGGATCACTTTGTTTATATATCTTCATGCACGTCACCCGAAGAGAAAATTAGATAAACACATTTGTAGAAAAGCGACAGCAAAGTAGGAAACCGTACACAAGTACAGAATAATATCGAATAAATGGCATTTCATCCAACGAAAGAAATAGTACAACAAATGACGTTCAACTAAAAGGAATTTCACATTCTCATTAGTCATTATTGGTAGCAAAGTACACTTGTTCATGAAGGGAAACAATATCGTTGAATTTCAACCCAAAAAAAAAAAAAAAAAAACCATTTTGCTGAATATTTGTTCAAAACCAAACACAAATACCAGATAATTATTATTCAAGCCGAGTATCAACTAGTATCCATCGTAAACTTAATAATGTGTAGGAGGTGGGGGTGAGCTGTAGGTGTATGGCTTGTCAGCTGGTGGCGGCGGCGATTTATAGTAGTACTTGGGAGGAGGAGGTGGAGGAGATTTGTACAAGTACGGGGGATGTACTACGTGTGATGGAGGAGGAGGTGAGATATAGTGATATGGAGGAGGTGGCGACGGCGATGGGGGAGGAGGGGACTTATAGATGTAAGGAGGTGGCGGTGATGGAGATGGTGGAGGGGGGGACTTGTAAACATAGGGAGGTGGAGGTGAAGGTGATGGTGGAGGCGGGGACTTGTAGATATACGGAGGAGGTGGTGATGGAGATGGTGGGGGTGGGGACTTGTAAACGTAAGGGGGTGGCGGTGATGGTGATGGCGGTGGGGGAGACTTGTAAGCATATGGAGGTGGAGGCGATGGAGATGGTGGAGGTGGTGACTTGTACACATAGGGAGGAGGAGGTGAAGGAGATGGTGGAGGTGGGGATTGGTAGACGTATGGTGGAGGTGGTGATGGTGAAGGAGGTGGTGGTGATTTGTAGACGTAAGGAGGTGGAGGTGATGGTGATGGTGGTGGTGGAGACTTATAAACATAAGGAGGAGGAGGCGATGGAGATGGGGGTGGTGGAGACTTATAGACATATGGAGGTGGTGGTGAAGGAGATGGCGGTGGAGGAGATTTGTAGACATAGGGAGGCGGTGGTGAAAGAGAGGGTGGTGGAGGAGATTTATAGACGTAGGGAGGAGGGGGAGATGGAGATGGTGGAGGTGGGGACTTGTATACGTAAGGAGGAGGAGGTGACGGAGATGGTGGTGGAGGGGATTTGTAAACATATGGAGGGGGTGGTGACTTATAGTAATATGGTGGGTGCCTCACATGCTTTGGTGGTGGTGGCGATTTGTAATGGTATGGCGGATGGCGAACGTACTTTGGTGGTGGAGGCGACTTGTAATGGTATGGCGGGTATGCCACATGCTTTGGTGGCGGAGAGGACTTGTAATGGTATGGCGGGTATGCCACATGCTTTGGTGGTGGAGAGGACTTGTAATGGTATGGGGGATACGCCTCATGATTTGGTGGCGGTGGTGACTTGTAAAGATATGGCCTGTGGACTACATGCGCCGGAGGTGGGGGAGAAGCATAAATATAGGGCTTGTAATCAGCAACCACACTAGTGGCTACAAGGCAAAATGCCACGGCATAAACTAGTCGAGACCAATACCTCGGCTGTCCTAAGGTAGCCATCTCCGGCAACCTCAACTCCAATCACAAGATATTTGTACTTTTAACTTCTACTAATTGTTGTGTAGCAAGTGAATTGCATGATAAGATCTGAGGAAACCCCTTTATATAGTGTGCTCTTGCAACCATTGTTGAGTTGGACATATATGTTTATTCAACAAAACAGGCTGTCTTCTCATTATTCTTTTCCTTAATAATTCAAATGTCTACTCTGTATTCACCTCCTACTATTTATTAAAAAAAAATAAGGATTTTTTTCAATGTGTTTGTGTGCTTTCCCACTAAATTGTTACTAAAATGCCCTCACGTACGGAAGCCAGGCCATGAACCAGTCAAGCAGGCGTCCCAGGAAATTAAGGTGATATGTGCGACAGAAAGATTCAAAGCGTGTTTTAAGTAGGCACGATCTGTTTGTTTTGGTTTGTTTTGCATCTTTGTCTTTTTATATTTTTTAGGTGATGAAGAAGAGAACAAGGAAGGGGTCAGAGAAACAACTAAAGTCAAAAGTCAAAATTGTCTGGCATCTAGCATGTGCCCACTCCCAACATTTTAATTTTTATTTCATTTTTTTTTTATTTTTTTAGAAGTAATGCTTATTTTATTTGGTGTCGGAAGAGATCAACTGGTAAAGTTTGTTGAAAACTTCTTGATCAAGTTATATCAAGAATTTTTAACTGAGTCTATTTACGAACTGTCTCAATTAACTTAACTAGTCACATTCAATTCACATAATTTTTTTTTAAATGCATACAATCCACATTAGCCGAATGGAAACTTTCCTTATCATGTTGCCGTCTCTGTAAAATTTATATACCGCATGGTAGTTCATCATGACAATATACAAATTTCAAAGGCTTCCCTCTTTTGTGACTGAACCTCTATATATAACATGTAGAAATGTAAGATATGACAGGATATTTATTTAAATATTTAACAGGGCTCTAGTATTTTATACTTTTCGGCTTTTGATTATTTGCTCTTTGAAATTTTGATTTTAGTGATTTTCTCTATGAACTTATTAAAGTGTGGTAAGGTGTTCCATTTTGTTGACATCCGCTAAATAAAGGATATGAATTTGTAAGATTTATTTTGTTAAACCTTGGTTTAGATTTGAAATTTTTATTGAGCATGGGATTTTCCATTTTCATATAAGACACTCGTAGGCTTTTCTTTTCCAATCTAATAAGAGAATAAACAAATAGGACACTTTATAATTATTTAAAAGTTCAACAGGTAAGTTAACGAAAGCCTAAACATTTACCGCAATTTTGCATAAAAACTCAATTTAATAATAGTGATCTTTGATAAGGAATTTAATTCAACTCACGAATGGCATACCTTTTACCAGTTATATTGTATATTACTTCTGTAACGCATGATGTGGAGCTGTCTTCCATAATGGATTGAAGATAATAGTGATCTTTGATAACTGTAACAATAAGGAATTTAATTCAATTCACGAATGGCATACCTTTTACCAGTTATATTGTATATAACTTCTGTAACGCATGATGTGGGAGCATGGAATTTATATTGTCTCTCTCTGAGATTCTTCTAAATTTTTTCTAAGGTCATGTAGCTTCATTATTTTTCAGCTCGGTGGTTTATCTTAATGTAAACAGTTCATTACCCCCCCCCCCCCCCCCACAAAAAAAAGTCAACTTTTATAGAGATAGTTTTTTTCCTTTGCCGGCAAGAGGAAGATTTTTTTTCTCCCCCCTTTGCTGGGAAAACTAGTAGTTTCTTAGTCCCCCCCCCTAAAAAAAAGTCAACTTTTATAGAGATAGTTTTTTTCCGTTGCCGGCAAGAGGAAGATTTTTTTCTCCCCCCTTTGCTGGGAAAACTAGTAGTTTCTTAGTTCAATTCGCGTTTCTTCTTAAAGTACAATAAGTTTCTCATTAAGATAAAATTTTATTGTACATTAATTGTTGCTTAAATGTTGAAAATTTTTTTATCGGTTGGACTAGTTTATAATGAGTGTTCACAATAAAAATTTACAACACACGACACAAATTTGCTTCAGTTATAAATCAATTATTTAAAAATTTAATCACGTAACTAAAACAAGAAGTTCTACCTCAAAATTTTCCTTAAATAGGTTGATTCCAATTTTAATGAAGATCCACAATAATCCCAAAAAAATACATACACAATTGTGTGGAACGTGTAAGCCAGATAATCTTTTCACCTATTTAATACTATTTTTCTTCATCAATGTTTTTATATACTTTCGTTTCGCACTGTAAAGCATAAAATAGGTTCCATGCAGTTTATTACCAATTTTTCTTCGCTATAATATCAAAAGAATTACAGATATGTCAAACTTGGTTTAGTTCTTAACGTTCAAAATTATATTTATTGATTACAATGTCAATGCCCTTTAGCAATTGCATCACAAAGGTCTTCTAAACTTGCAAGTAGGATTTTTTTAAGGGAAAAAAATTGTGTGTTAATATTGAAGGCGAACACGTTAAAAACTGTCAGAAAATATTATATATTTTTCTAATGAAGCATATCAACACTACACACGTTTAAGGAACGTATGTGTGTGTATATAGCATACAATTGAATATCATTGAGAGAAAATGTGTACCTGAGACCAATGAATCACTCTATTTTATTTTATTTTATTTTTTTTACTTAGAGTTGAAGATTTGAACCCTACACCCTATTAGTAATTGGTCATGATTACCGTTAGGCTATATTTATGACCATATTGAATTACTTATGATCAGTTCCTACAAGTGGAATCAATTTGCTCATGCTCGCCGAGTTCAATTGTACGGTTTCTGTTGCTACGAATGCCTGAAATCCAAGACCAATTTGTTCTCACTGTTCTTTCAACTTTGGTTGGCTTCTCCATACGTGTATTAGTTAAGAGTATAAAGTAAACAGACGAATCTTGCAAAAGAAGTAACTTGTCCAATCTTTGACTCTGCAGAGTAAAGCAAAATTAGAATCACGTAACTTTACGAATAAATGACAATTTATTCAATACTGAGAGAATAGGCAGGGATGGAGCCATGATTTTATTTTAGTAAGGGCACAAATAAGTATAAAATTTTACGATTAAAATAAGAATTACTGGCAATAAAAATTCTAGTATTATCACACAGTAAATTTTGATTGAGTATTTTAGAACAATAACAATGGTACTCATGAAATTTTTTACATTTTATGGTGTTGCACCCAAATTTTAATGTTAAAAATATAAACTAAAACACTTCTTAATTTACATAACTAAATTGTCATTTATTTAATGATCTCACATGTAATTAGCCAATGGTAAGTTAATTTTTTATTTTTTATTTTTGGTGTGTGTGTGTGCATCGATCACAAAATTAATTATGAAAAGATACATTTTGAAAAAGTTATAATTGGTATTTACGTATTTTTGATAACCACATTCTAAATGGAACAATGCAGTAATCATTGGTTGTCAAAGCTAACATAATTTGGTGAGCAGATTATAAACTTTTAATAAAAAATTACAAAGAAAAAAAAGAAAAGTGTATATAAATAATAGTGAGAGAAACGATGAAGAGTTTTTTTCTTTTTTCTTTTTAAAGGAAAACTTACTAAATGCATGAAGTAAATTAAAAGGAATTTTTTACTTGGGGCAAATATTGAAAAAAGACTAAAAACTAGGGGTAGAATTGAAATTATTTTTTGACCAGTGGGGGCATGTGCCGCCACTGGGCCCTTACTGGCTCCATGCATGGGAATAGGTGAAGAGATTTCTGTACCACTACCATAGATAGAATCATCTCCACTTCAGTGGAATGAAAACCGCCAGATGTACAAGGAGCTAATGGCTCCAATAGGAGAGACATTATTTAGTAGATTGGATGTATTAAAAAAATTATCTGCATGTGAATGTAGGCGTTGATGGAGCTAATAATTATAGCATATATATGTACTAAAATTTGAAAGTTCATTTTAATTCTCGAAAAATACTAAAATAAGAAATAACATTTTTCAAACCAAAACTCAATGACTAAAATCTGTGAGCACTCAGCAAAAAGGTGTTTCTCCCATTAATGTCTTAGATTGCTTATGGAACCAAGCTTATTTATTTTTCCATCTTTTATTTCCTTATTTCTTAATTTTGTCTCACTGTTGTACGTATACAATTATTTAAAAAGAAAAAAAGAAAGTGTACACATTAACTCTTAGGGAAGATTCCCTCAAAAAAAAAAAAAAAAAACTCTTAGGGAAGATTTAAGAATACCAAGATTAATATCATCCTTCATAAATCTTTAAATAGAAAAAATAGAGCAATCAAGCAAAATAATCGGTTCGATAAGTCTGTGGTATAATTACATTAATTTATTATTTTTGTTTGCATTTGTAATTCTATTGTTTTCTTTATTATCTAAACGTAATATAGGATTTTTTTTTTCTTCTAATATTTTATATGGAAATTCAATGAATGTAGGTTAGAAATTTAGAAACGGAAATTAGTAAAGACTGGATAAGAGAATAGTTAAACTTGATAAAACTTCATAAGAACAAATTAACGGTTGTATATTGATAAAGATATAAACAAAATTTATAATGCAACATTTGTCAGGCATGAAACCTGTTGGGGAAATATTAATCGTGGCATTTAATAATTACTAATTTTGATAAAATACTAATTGTTGTGGATATAAACCTCTCGCTTGACAAAAATTTATAACTCTGTCACAAATGCATACCATGGAGTACCGTCACAAGTAGTAATCGACGATCCAGGGACAAAACTGATGTCCTGATCTCAGGACGAAAGTAAGTAGAAAATGAGCTAGCTGCTACCTTCGTCCCATGCTCCTCAAGTTCCTTCTAGCGCATCAACTTTGTTGTTCAGGATGACATGCGTATTAATAATTTCGTGCGCAAATATTTAAACAGGAAGCCTTGAAAATTACTGAAAAATAGTACAGTAAAGCAATTAGCTATAATTTACTTTTTTTCAAAGCAAAATATATGTATATACGCTTTGCCTTAACAAAAATGTAATAAGAAATTAAGAATAGCACTGATATTTAAAGTTTAAAGATAAAGAAAGAAACATCTCGTTTGCTGATGATCAGTATATGTATCTCTTCTTTATACTTTCTGGTAAATGTTGGTTTTCTGAGATATATAAACTGAACAATAATCTATTAATAAATAGACATATACATATATTACACCACGAAGAGATCAAGAATCTAAACACATTTGAGGAAAGAAAAAACGAAATAAGAAACTGTAACAAGTACTGAAAATCGAACTAAAGACATTTCATTCCAGAAAGAGAAATAGTACAATCAACGATGTTACACTGAATGGAATTTCACACTCATTATTCGTACAAAGAGCACACTAGTTCATGAAAGAAACAATGCTGACATTTCTTGAAATACAAACACAAAAGACGAAGTTAAATACAATTATTATCAACTAACAACCATCATACGGAGGAGGAGGTGAGCTGTATATTATGGCTTGTGAGCTGGCGGCGGCGGAGATTTGTACCAATACGGAGGAAGTTCGATATGCGATGGTGGTGGAGGCGATTTGTAGTAATATTTTGGAGGTGGAGGAGGAGGAGATTTATACCAGTACGGGGGATGTTCTATATGTGATGGTGGTGGAGGTGATTCGTAGTAATATTTGGGAGGTGGTGGAGACTTTATTGGAGGAGGTGGTGAGTTGTAGTGGTATGGAGGAGGTGGTGATGGTGACGGTGGAGGAGGAGACTTATAAACGTAAGGAGGTGGCGCTGAATGAGATGGCGGAGGGGGGGAATTGTAAACGTAGGGAGGTGGTGGTGAGGGTGATGGTGGAGGTGGAGACTTGTAGACATAAGGAGGTGGTGGTGATGGAGATGGTGGAGGTGGGGATTTATAGACGTAGGGAGGAGGCGGTGATGGAGATGGTGGAGGGGGAGACTTGTAAATGTATGGAGGGGGTGGTGACGGTGATGGGGGAGGTGGAGACTTGTAGACATAAGGAGGTGGTGGTGATGGAGATGGTGGAGGTGGGGATTTATAGACGTAGGGAGGTGGTGGTGAGGGTGATGGTGGAGGTGGAGACTTGTAGACATAAGGAGGTGGTGGTGATGGAGATGGTGGAGGGGGAGACTTGTAAATATAAGGAGGCGGGGGTGATGGAGATGGTGGGGGAGGGGACTTGTAAACGTAGGGAGGTGGTGGTGAGGGTGATGGTGGAGGTGGAGACTTGTAGACATAAGGAGGCGGTGGTGATGGAGATGGTGGAGGTGGGGATTTATAGACGTAGGGAGGAGGCGGTGATGGAGATGGTGGAGGGGGAGACTTGTAAATGTATGGAGGTGGTGGTGACGGCGATGGGGGAGGTGGAGACTTGTAGACATAAGGAGGTGGTGGTGATGGAGATGGTGGAGGTGGGGATTTATAGACGTAGGGAGGTGGTGGTGAGGGTGATGGTGGAGGTGGAGACTTGTAGACATAAGGAGGTGGTGGTGATGGAGATGGTGGAGGTGGGGATTTATAGACATAGGGAGGAGGCGGTGATGGAGATGGTGGAGGGGGAGACTTGTAAATGTATGGAGGTGGTGGTGGCGAAGATGGTGGAGGTGGGGACTTGTACACGTAAGGAGGTGGTGGCGATGGTGATGGTGGAGGTGGAGATTTGTAAACATAAGGAGGAGGTGGTGAGGGAGATGGTGGGGGAGGAGACTTGTAAACATAGGGAGGTGGTGGCGATGGTGATGGTGGAGGCGGTGACTTGTAAACGTAAGGAGGTGGTGGTGAAGGTGATGGTGGAGGAGGGGACTTGTAAATATAAGGAGGAGGTGGTGAGGGAGATGGTGGAGGAGGTGACTTGTAAACATAGGGAGGTGGTGGTGATGGTGATGGGGGAGGCGGGGACTTGTATACATATGGAGGCGGCGGTGATGGAGATGGTGGAGGTGGGGACTTGTAGACGTAAGGAGGTGGTGGCGACGGTGATGGTGGGGGTGGAGATTTGTAAACATAAGGAGGAGGTGGTGAGGGAGATGGTGGGGGAGGAGACTTATAAACATAGGGAGGTGGTGGCGATGGTGATGGTGGAGGCGGTGACTTGTAGACATAAGGAGGTGGCGGTGAGGGAGATGGGGGAGGGGGGGACTTGTAAATATAGGGAGGTGGTGGTGATGGTGATGGTGGAGGCGGGGACTTGTAGACATATGGAGGTGGTGGTGATGGTGATGGTGGAGGCGGGGACTTGTAGACATATGGAGGCGGTGGTGACGGTGATGGGGGTGGTGGGGACTTGTAGATGTATGGAGGCGGTGGTGATGGTGATGGTGGAGGTGGAGACTTGTAAACATAAGGAGGGGGTGGTGAGGGAGATGGTGGAGGAGGAGACTTGTATACGTAAGGAGGTGGTGGTGAAGGTGATGGTGGAGGAGGGGACTTGTAAACATAAGGAGGTGGCGGCGATGGAGATGGTGGAGGTGGGGACTTGTACACATATGGGGGAGGAGGTGAAGGAGATGGCGGAGGTGGGGATTTGTAGACGTATGGTGGTGGTGGTGATGGTGAAGGAGGTGGGGGTGATTTATAGACGTAAGGAGGTGGTGGTGATGGCGATGGTGGTGGTGGGGACTTGTAAACATAAGGAGGAGGAGGCGATGGAGATGGGGGTGGTGGAGACTTGTAGACATAAGGAGGTGGTGGTGAAGGAGATGGCGGTGGAGGAGATTTATAGACATATGGTGGCGGTGGTGAAGGAGAAGGTGGTGGAGGAGATTTATAAACGTATGGCGGCGGGGGTGATGGAGATGGTGGTGGAGGGGATTTGTAAACATAAGGTGGGGGTGGCGAAGCAGTGGGCGGTGGTGGTGACTTATAGTAGTATGGTGGGTAACTCACATGCTCTGGAGGTGGGGGTGAAGCATGAGTATAAGGCTCGTAATCAGCAACCACACTAGTGGCTACCAGGCAAAATGCCAAGGCATGAATCAGTCGAGGCCAATGCCTCGGCTGTCCTAAGGTGCCCATTTCCGGCAAACTCAAGACTCCTATATCTCACCAGAAATTTGTATTCAAAGATCTATACTAATTGTTGTGTAGTGAATTGCATGGTAAGATTGGAAGAAGCCCCTTTATATAGTGTGCTCTCACAATCATTGTTGTGCAGGACATTATTTGTTTATTCCACAAAATGGGCTGTCTTTATGGTTTAAACAATTTTATTCTAAATGTCAATTTGTGCTCTCCCACTATATATTTTGTTTCTAAAATGCCCTCATGGCCGGTGGGAATGAACCAGTTAAGAAGCATATATAGTAGGTAAGGAAATTAAGGTATAATGTGCGACTGAAAATTTCAAAGCTTGTTTTATGAAAACACAGCTCGTTTTTGTTTGTTTAGCCCTTTTGTCTTTTTTGTTTAATTTGTTTAATTATTATTATTTTTCTGTTTTGTTTTTGTTTTTTGTAATGAAAACAAGAAAATAAGGAAGAAGTGAGGGAAACATCTAAAGTCAATCCAAACTTGAATGGCATCTAGCATGTGCCCACTCCCAACATTGTCTAAAGAACTTTCGCAATTCGTTAAAATAGCATAAAATCCTTATTAGCGCCGAATGGAAACTTCCCTCATCATGTTAGTTCACGACTACCTGTTAGTTCACGACTTCATGTTAAGTTTACTTATGAATTTTTGACAAAGGTTTCCCTAGTTTCCCTACGCGTAACATGTAAAATTTAAGATGCAGTAACAAGATATTTGTTTAATTACTTCTCGCAAGCCAGTATTACGTACATCTTTTACGACTCATTATTACATAAAATATTTTTCATATTACATACTTCTATATTAGGCCTTCGCATATTCATAATCTCCCTCTGAGATTCTTCTAAACTTAATATGCGGTGATATATGCTCTGAAGACAGTTTGATATGGGAAAATATAAATAAATAAATAAAAGGAAACAAGTCATGTTGAGTCTTTTTTTTTTTTTTTTCCCAGCAATTATCATCTTAAGTCTATGCCTTAATCTCTTCACGAAGTTATAATCTTAAGTCTATGCCTTAATCTCCTCACGAAGTTAACATCAACAACAAAAAGTTTTTCAAACCTCTATCTCTTCACAAAATTAAAATGAACAACAAAAAGTTTTCTTCAAACCCTAAGAATTCAAAACATGATAAAAGAGCATATTCAATAGAGTGTCAATCAATATATCAATGTGAAATTTTGGTATCTTGGTTAAAAAAAAACCGGTCTTCAAGATTTGCCGTATTTTGTGTCAAGTTTGAGGATTGCTCAATTTTTTGACAAAATTTACCACCAAATATAGCAAAATGTCAAATTTAACATTTGATTGTTATCGATCAAATTATTTAACTTTTTTATTTAATATTCATTAAAATGTTTTCATCTTTAAATTATTTATGTGAAAAGTTGCTCTCCAATAAAATGCTCCTATCTCTGACAGCAAATTTGACTGAAACTAAACTTGATGTCAAATTTACCACCAATAACAAATGTTAAATTTGACATTTAATTTGTATTAGTTAGTTTATTAAGTGTTTCATTTAATCATTACAATTTTTGTCATTTCCAAGTTATTTAAACTAAAACTTTACTTTTACAAATTTCAAAATTTAAGATTGGTGATGACAAAAAATGGATATAGTATTAAAAATAATATGAGCAAAAGTCTCAAGTACGTTTTTTTCACTCCTTCTTGTAACTATTAACTAATATAGTATTTGTATTAACATAGACATTGGAGATGGTCTAAAAATATTAATATCTCAAATATGTTATCTTCATATTCTTTTTTTAACAAATATTTTATTAAAGTTGACAATAGCATATACATTAAAGATAGTCTAATATATATTTCTCAATATCAAACTAATTTTATCTTCAAAACAATACAGTAAAGCATGAAATATATATTTGCTTTAAGAGAATG
Source organism: Ficus microcarpa (assembly GCA_025413485.1). Classification (NCBI taxonomy): domain Eukaryota; kingdom Viridiplantae; phylum Streptophyta; class Magnoliopsida; order Rosales; family Moraceae; genus Ficus; species Ficus microcarpa. The sequence goes on from CM046377.1 coordinate 27,867,312, forward strand.
AATATCGTTGAGAAAACACTTTCTCATCAACCAGATTTGCAGACTTATAAAGTCGTTTTATTTTAATATGTCCATCGAATAATGAATCAGAACGTGATTCCGTTTATAGCGCTGTTTGCTTTCGGTCTTAATTCATCGACTCATAATATTCATCAGGTATATTAGAGGTTCTGATTTTAATAAAGATCCACTAATATAAATAAGTAAAGATCTACCGACAATTATACTTCCTTTCCCAATAAAAATGCGTAAATACGGTTCACGTATTTTAGTAATTTTTCTTAATTCTCTCTCTCAGAATAGAAAATCAAAAGAATTTCAGAGAAGTCAGAACCTGTTTCCTTTCTCATTAATATTGTCAACTATAATTATTAGTTACAATGTCGAGGCCCTTTATTTTGGCTGAGCAATTGCATCACAAGGCCTTCTAAACTTGTAAGTGGGAATTTTTTTTTTTAGTTGAGTGCCAATTCAAGGCAGACAATTAAAAAATGTCGGGGTATTTTTCTAAATGAATTAATAAGGATCAACAATAAATCGCATGTTTCAGAAAATTATATATATATATATGGTCATTTGCTAATTAGTCTTTAAATTTTTGACCTTATACAATTTTAGTCTCTAAATTTTTTTTGATAGCTAGAATATCCCTAAACTTTTACAATATTGCTATAATAGTCATTTTCATTAATTTTTAGATAAAATCTATTAGTAATTTAATTAAAAAGTAATGCTAATTATAGATTTTGTCCAAAAATTAACAGAAATGACTACTATAGTAACGTTTTTAATAATTTATAGTCATTCCAGTTATGAAAAAAATAGAGAATGCTCTTAAATTATTAAAATGTTGCTACAATTATCATTTTTGTCAATTTTTAAACAGAATCGATTAGTAATTTAATTATAAAATTATGTTAACTAACGGATTTCATCTAAAAATTAACCTAACATTATTAAGGACTATTGTAGTAACATTCTAATAGTTTATGGGTATTTCAGCTACGAAAAAAAATTCATGATCAAAATTATATAAAGTTAAAAGTTCATGGACCAACCTAATAATTTACTCTATTTAAATATAGCTGACAAATTGAGTGGTAGGAAAATGCATTGTGTACATGAGGATCGACGAATGACTTTTTTGTTTTTTTGTTTTTTTTTTTGAATTTAGGATGGGGATTTGAACTTTATAATTTATAATAGAGTAAAATTACAATTAAGTTGTACCTTCAACTATAATTAATAACTTATTAATTCCGACACAGTTAATCATATTGCTCTAGCTCACCGGAGCTCAATTGGACAGCTTCTCTTGCTGTGAATACCTGAAATCCTTGATCAACTGGTTCCCCCCTGCTCTTTTAACTTTGGTTTGCTTGTTCTCCAAACTCCAAACTTCTACTACCATAAGTTTCTCACGGAATAGGTCACGTGACCCAACACATATTATGAATCATCATTAAAAGATTAAAATACCCTTGTTCACTGATAACAATTTTTCACGGAATTTGGTTTCATGAATTCAAGTTTAAGACAACAAAAGTATAGCCTCTAATTAAATCTTGCTTTAGTTATTTTACTCTGTTCTCATGATAATACAGATGTGTCGAAAGCAATTCTGTACATCAAATTCTTTCTCAAAAGTTTCCCACATTTTTTTCACCGTGATTATCTCATATCCCAAATTACAGAAAGAAAAGATATGGTGGCCCTTTAATGGCTTTATCATAATCAATTACAAACACCCTTTAAAGTCACCATTATGTTGTTTCAAATGGCATAAAATACAAACTGCTTTTTGTGTGGCAACCAGTAATCAAGAAACAACTTGGGATCGCGAAATGGAGGACATGGGTGTTGCTGTGGCTGTGGGTGTGAAGGTCGAAGCTACAGTATTATCTGTAATCATATAATTTGGTAATTCAATATAGATATATATAATATATATTTTTAAAGGGAAAATTTTATTCAACTCAAAATAGACACAAACATAACAAAGGGAACAAATGATCGGGGAATGCACCTGAACAACACAAATTTCATGACCATTGCATCAACATGACACAAAAAATTAAAATTAAACCAATATGGTATAAAATTAAACTAAAGTAAACTAAATTTTGTGTCATATTAGTCAAAATTGAAGAGTTTGTGTTATGTTGGTCAACAGATGAAAAAAATATGGTTATTTGATAATTTTCTTGGGAAAGTACATATATTGGGGGCCCAATAACGAGAAATTACCTCAACACACTAGGATCGAGCACATGTACTCTTTTTGACAAAATCCCTATATTCGATGAAAACATGTACCGAAATATTGATACGTTTTTTGATGTAAAATATTGTTACTTTATATATATATATATATATATGTACAATATAACATATACTATGTGTATACACCATTTCAAACCTCTCGAAGAGAACAATAATCCAAACTTATTTAAGGAAAGGAATAGCAAAATAAGAAACTATACAAAGGTACTCAATATCAAAATAATGACATTTCGTTCCAAAAAGAATAATAGTAAAATCAAAGGTGTTACACGGAATCAAATTTCACACTCCCATGATGCTGTTATTTCTTCAAATCCAAACAGAGAAGACCAAGTTAAACATTATTCAAGTTGAGATCAACTGGTAACCATCATCACAAGCTTAGTAGTGTGGAGGAGGTGGAGGTGAGCTGTAGACGTATGGCTCGTGTGCTGGCGGTGGTGGCGATTTATAATAATACAGGGGAGGAAGAAGTAGAGCAGATTTACGGGGGATGCTCAATAGGTGATGGTGATGGAGGCAGCGGTGATTTATAATAGTACTTGGGAGATGGTGGCGGAGGAGATTTGTACAAATACGGGGGATGTTCTATTTCTCATGGTGGTGGGGGTGATTTGTAAACATGCGGGGGATGTTCTATATCTGTTGGTGGTGGAGGAGATTTGCACAAATACGGGTGATGTTCTATATCTGATGGTGGCGGAGGTGATTTGTATTGTAGTATTTGGGAGGTGGTGGAGACTTGATTGGAGGAGGAGGTGAGTTGTATTGGTATGGAGGAGGTGGTGAGGGTGCTGGCGGAGGAGGAGACTTACAGACGTAAGGAGGTGGTGGTGAATAAGATGGTGGAGGAGGGGACTTGTAAACATAGGGAGGTGGGGGCGAAGGTGATGCTGGGAGCGGGGACTTGAAAATATAGGGAGGCAGTGGTGATGGTGATGGTGGAGGCGGCGACTTGTAGACGTAAGGAGGTGGTGGTGATGGTGATGGTGGAGGCGGAGACTTGTAGACGTATGGAGGAGGTGGTGAGGTGATGGTGGGGGAGGCGACTTGTAAATGTAGGGAGGTGGTGATTAAGGTGATGGTGGAGGCGGGGACTTCTAAACATAGGGAGGTGGTGGTGGAGGTGATGGTGGAGGTGGAGATTTGTAGACATAAGGAGGTGGTGGTGAAGGTGATGGTGGAGGAGGGAACTTGTAAACATGTGGAGGAGGAGGTGAAGGAGATGGTGGAGGTGGAGACTTGTAAACATGTGGAGGAGGAGGTGAAGAAGATGGTGGAGGTGGGGATTTGTAGACGTATGGGGGAGGTGGTGATGGTGATGGAGGTGGTGGTGATTTATCGATGTAAGGAGTTGGAGGTGATAGTGATGGTGGTGGTGGAGACTTGTAGATATAAGGAGGAGGTGGTGAAGGCGATGGTGGTGGAGGAGATTTGTAGACATATGGAGGTGGTGGTGACGGAGAGGGTGGTGGGGGAGATTTATAGACCTATGGCGGAGGGGGTGATGAAGATGGTGGAGGTGGGGATTTGTAGACATAAGGAAGGGGTGACGATGCAGAAGGCGGTGGTGGTGATTTATTTATAGTCGTATGATGGGTACCTCACATATTCCGGAGGTGGGGGAGAATCATAAGTATAGGGCTTGTAATCAGCAACCACACTAGTGGCTACAAGGCAAAATGCGGCAAACTTAAAACTCCTATATCTCACCAGAAATTTGTATTCAAAGATCTATACTAATTGTGGTGTAGTGAATTGCATGGTAAGATTGGAGGAAACCCCTTTATTTAGTGTGCTCTCACCATCATTGTTGAGTAGGACATTATTGTTTATTCAACAAAATAGGCCATCTTTATGGTTTAAATAATTTTATTCTGTCAATTTGAGTTTTTTTTCTCGTATAATTCAAATGTCTAATTTGTATATTATCATCTCCTATGTTTCTAATTTAAATTTCTTCGACGTTTCTTTGTGCTTTCCCACTATATATATTGCTTCTGAAATGCCCTCACGGAGTCCATGAACCAGTCAGCTGTAAGCATATATGTGATGTATTAGGTAAGATGTCCATCGATTAATATGATAAGGAAATTTATGTTATTTCCTTGTCACGCTACCGTTTTTTAAATCTATATACAGTGCATGGTAGTTCATGACTTCATGTCAGGTGTACATACGAATTTTAGGCAAAGGTTATCCCTATTATCGGTATTATGTGTATCATGTGAACTTTAAGATGTAATTGCATGAAATAATAAATTTCAAAACATATGCTGTATTGTCTATATATTTACTAAAGGTAGACCAATCACTCGTAAAGGGTTGAAGATAAATTTGTAACTATATATTCTTTATAGTCCTTTGTACATTCTTTAAAATTTTTTGTTAGGTCATATACCTTCTTTGTTTTTCGGTTACGTGTGTAAACAGTTCAATACCAAAAAATAATAATAATAACAATAATAATAATAATAATAAGAGAAGAGAAAAGAAACAAGTCGTTTTACTTTTTACCAGCAGAAGACTAGATTTTTTTTCTTTTTTTTTTTTTAAACTTTGCTGGGAAAGTTAGTAGCTCATCCATTTGGAAATTATATTCATTGCATATTGCATTTCACATAATAGAATTGTACAGTATGTGTTTGAATATTTCTTCTTACATCATATTAATAATAATATGTGTTTGGATTGTTGGTGAGAAAGAGAAAGAGTATGTGATTTGATTGATAAAAGTAGATAGAAAAAGAAATGGATGAATAGTATTCTAATCAGTTAATTTAATTACTGTCCAATTATATTTATATTTAAATATAATAAATGAGGTACCCAAACACACTATGTATTGTATTGAAATATAATATATATAGAATCAATGTTTCTAAATGCATCAGATGGTTGAGTCATATTCTTTCTTTCCAACAATTATGTACTTAAGTTATGACTTGATCTCTTCACATAGTTAAAATAAACCAAAAAAGTTCTCTTCAAAACCCTGATGATTCAAAACATGATATATATATATCAATTGTGAAATTAATGTATCATTGATGCTAAGTTTACGTATTGCATTAAAAAATATACATATTCTCCCTGGAAGTATAATATTTGGACACAAATTTCACAAAATGCTAAACTTGTTGGAAAATTTTTCATCAAGAATAGCAAAATATCAAATTTAACATTTGATTGTTTTAATCAGTGCATTGACTTTGTCATTTAATCATCATATTGTTATTGTTAATTTAAAATTATTTAAATGTTAAAAGTTTATTTTTACGAATTTCAAAAGTTAATATTGTTTATTAAGCAAAGATATAACGTTTATAATAACTTTGTTTATTGAAGTACAAACTTATAAGGATTAACTTCTGCATATGTTATTTTCACACTATAAGGGGGTGTTTGGTGTGTTAGTTTGAGTTGAAATATTTTAGTTGTAATAGTAAATTTTTTGAATTTTCGAAAAGACAAAAAACTTGGCATTGACTGTGAGATGAAAATGAGATGATGTCATCCTCCCCTTATACATTGAAAATGATCTAACATTTGTGATCTAACTAATTTTTGTTCTTAGAGCAGTTCAACTTCAAAGCGTTACTTGTATAAGTATAGAAAGCATCGTATACACACACACACACACATGCATTCAATTCAAAGAGAGAACAACGGAGAAATCACTTTCTCACCAATCAAAATTTGCATATACATAATAAAAAGTTTTAAATGTTAATATGTCCTCCGAATAATGAATCAGAACTTGATTCCATCTATATACACTTTGCATTCTGTCTTAATTCATCGACCTGATAATATTCATCAGAATGCTTTGAATAAATATTAGCTCCAATTTTAATAAAGATCCACGAAATAAATAAAATAAAGATCTACCAACAATTTTGTTCAAACGTGTTAGGCTGATAGTATCTTTTCACCTGTCTAATACTAATTTTTTATTTTTGACCTTACTTTCCGAATAAAAAAAAAGCGTAAAATACGGTCCATTCAGTTTACTAATTTTTCTTAATTCTCTCTTAGAATAGAAAATCGAAGGAATATTTTCAGAGAAGTCAAAACCCTTTTCTTTCTCAATATTCTCTATTATCATTATTGGTTACAATGTCAAAGGCCCTTTATTTTGGCTGAGCAATTGCATCACGATGTCTTCTAAACTTACAAGGCTTCTTTTTTTAGTATTTTTAATTGATCAGTGTCGATACAAGGTAGACAGTTTTAAAAATGTAAGGCAATATTTTTCTAAATGAAGGATCAACCCTGAAATATCACGTTTCAAAAAATAATAATATTATCTCTCGATTTGTGTATGGCATCCTCGCGTAGGGATCATATTAGCTAATCTTTTCTGTATCCTTTCAATTGTACGTATTATTTCTCAATTTCAGAAAATAATAAAACAAATAGCAGACAGAGAAGATCATTGAGAAGTGGGAAAATGTGTACGTATGACCTCTTTTTTTTTTAGAGAGATTTAAACCTTATACATCTTTACAATGGAATCAGACGTGAAATTACGAATTACTAAATAATTGTTATTCAAATGAATCAATTTGCCTGTGCTCACCGGCGAGCTCAATTGGACGGTTTCTCTTGCTGTGAATACCTGAAACCAACTTGTTCCCCCCTGCTCTTTCAACTTTGGTTGGCTAATTCTCCAATTGTCTAATAGCTAAGAGTACGTAAAGCAAATCGACCGATGAATATGGCAAAAGAAAGAATTTGTCCAAGCTTGCCGCTGCATAATAAAGAAAAACAAGAACTATGTTCTAACAAAATATATTTACAATCATACATGGTAGCAAATATCCACCATATTTCTGAAATTCCCCCGTAACTTCCGTTTTTTATATAGGTACCGAAATATGTTTTGTGGGTAGAATCCTTTCTAATGTCGGAAAATATATATCAATAAAAATATTTTTATCGGCAAAAAAAATATTGTAATTTATATCAAATGTCTAAATAAATCGAGATATATTTCAATAATTTTGACAGAAATATTAGTGCTATAACCAACCGAATAAGAATTTTGAACCCATGCCGAAACCAGGGAGGTTGAACACAAACTTTAGAAATTGAAATCACAGTTAAAAAGAGGATTTGAAAAGATTGAGTTGTGAGGTTAGCTTTCTGGAGGATGATTCGAAGTTCAATTTCAGATTTCATCTTCTATTGATCTCTTTGAGCATGCTAAATTTATCTTCATGAAAATACAATGACAAAAGATCAACAAATTGACATGTGGTATGTTCACAACTATATTCAATACTATTCAAATAACATATATATCATGGCACCATTATTGCTTATATTAGGATGATATCTTAGATCATGTTTTAATTTCAAAGGACTTCCTTTTGATATTGAGATATGTGAGATATAAGAAACTTCACATGTAAAACTTGTGTATTTATATATATATATATATCTATATATATTTTTTTAATGTGTATGTTATACTAAAATGTTATAAATATATTTTAAAACAAATTTCACAAGTTCCGTTATTTTGTTTGATATTTCCATCTATATCGATACTATTTCGGAAATTTCTATAAAGTTAGAGTAACTGATATTTTCGCCCTCGCATTTACCATGATAAGATAAAGCAAAGTTCTGGACAATGACGTTCTCATAAAACCTATAAAATTTGACCACAAGTTGCAAGTTGCAACAGTATTATGGAACCGGGGGCTGAAGGATGCAAATTAGCTTGGCAAAGAATACCCAGTTCCGTAGAATGATATATAAAGGAAGAGTTGATGGCTCCGGCGGGAGAGAACACAAAGATGATCGCACTCACATGGAGCCATGTTAAAGGACATTAATAATGTTCAGCATCTCGCAAATTATAATATATTACATCAAAGAGACAAATAATGCAAACACATAAGAGGAAAGAAAAAGCAAAATGAGAAATTGTGCACTAATTACAGGATAGTAGATTAACGACGTACATTTCATTCCACATAAAGAAATACAATAAATGGGGTTCCATACTGAAACGAATTTCTCACCCTTATTACTCGAAGCAAAGCACAGTTGTTCATGAGGGAAACAAGGCTGAATACCTCTTCAGAACCAAACAGAAAATAAGACGTTAATTATTAATCAATTCGAGATCAGTTATAGTATAATTCTCGTAGGCTTAGTCGTATGCTCAGGAGGTGGGGGTGAACTACTGTAGATGTATGGCTTGTAAGCTGGTGGCGGGGGCGATTTATAGTAGTACTTGGCAGGAGGTGGTGGTGGAGATTTGTAAACATAACAAGGGGGTGGTGGTGACTTATAGTAGTAGGGTGGGTACCTCACATAGGTGAGGGAGATGCATAGGTATAAGGCTTGTAACCAGCAACCACACCAGTGGCAACAAGGCAAAATGCCAAGGCATGAGCTAGTCGAGGCCAATGCCTCGGCTGTCCTAGGGTGCCCATTTCCGGCAAACTCTCCTACAAGTCACTGAAATTTGTATTCTAAGGTCTACTAGTGTCGTGTAGTGAATTGCATGGAAAGATTGAAGGAAACCCCTTTGTATAGTGTACTCTCACAATCATTGTTGAGTAGGACATTATTGTTTATTGAACAAAATAGGCTGTCTTAATGATTTTAACAATTTTTTTCTAACCGCCAATTTGAGGTTTTTTCTTAATAATTCAAATGTCTAATCTATCGGTATATTCATCTCCTATGTTTGTTTTTAAATTCTTCAACGTTTTCTTTTTTTTTTTTTTGGGGATCTCCCACTATATATATATGTATATTGTTTCTAAAATGCCCTCACGGAGGCCATGAACCAGTAAAGAAGCATGTGTAGTAGATAAGGGGTAACGAAATCAAGGTTAGGTGCGAATGAAAGTTTCAGTGCTTGTTTTAAGTAAACACTCCTCGTTAATTTTAGATTGTTTTGGATTTTTGTCCCTTTTTTTTTTTTTTTTTTTTTTTTTTTTGGTTTCCTTTCTGGTAATGAACAAGAAAATAAGGAAGAAGTGAGCGAAACTTCGAAAGTCAATGCAACCTTGTCCAAAGAAATTTCTAAATTCACTAAATTAATAACATAAAATCCACATTAGCCAAATGGAAATTTCCCATATAATATGTTACCGTCTTTAAAATTCATATTAAATTGCATGGTAGTTCATGAATTTATGCTAAGTGTACATATGGATTTAAGACAAAGGTTTCCCTATTTCGTGATTGGTAGGACCTATGTGTAACATGAAATTTGTTTAATTTACTAATCACGTTGATAGTTGTAATAGTAAGGAATTTACTTCTCGCAAACGTGTATTACATAAATTTTTTATAACTCATATAGTACATAAAATAAAGAAAATAATTCTACATCTGATATTGTTGAACCAGTCCTTTGTAAAGGATTGAAGATAAATTCATAAATTCTATATGTTTTACAGGCCCTTCGCATATCCAAAATTCTCTCTGAGAGATTCTTCTTTCTTTTCCTTTTTTTTTTTTTGGTTAGGTCATGTAGCATTATTGTTTTCCGGTTGCGTGGGTTTATCTTTTTCTGTTAATTGCTGTTCAATTATACAGGGGGAAAAGAAAGAAAGAAAGAAAGAAAACTCAACTTTTATAAGGTAGTCAGTCGTTTTCCTCTTTTTCCTCTTTCTCAAAAAAAAAAAAAAAAAAAATCCTTTGCTGGGAAAACTAGTTATTCTTTCTTCATGTCGAGTCATTCTTCTTAAATTTATCCCTTAATCTCTTCAAAAAGTTAAAACAAACAACAAAAAGTTTTCTTCAAAACATAATATAAAAGCATCTCCAATGAAGTGCCAAGTTAATGTATCAATGTTAAATTTTGGCATTTGAATTAAATTTAAAAAAATAAAAACAGTTTTTTCATAAACTATAATCTTTGATTTTAAATTTGACAGACTGCTAAAGTTGGTGGCTATAACAAAATGTCAAATTTGACAACAAATTGTTATTAGGCGGTGCATTGACTTTTTCATTATTTAATACTACAATATTATCAACTCTAAATTTTTTAAACACTAAAATTTTGTTCTTACAAATTCCAATTGCTTAATTACGAGGATTACAAAATGTAGATGTAGCGTTTAGAATAACATATACATTCAAGTACAAAATAATGAGCTTAACATCTAAGACATGTTATTTTGCACCTCTTTTTTTTGAAATAAATAATTGGCATTGATGTGTGTATATATAGACAAACATATATATAAGTGGAGATAGTCTAACATTCCCCGTCAAACTAATTTTATTCCTAGAACACTTTGTCTTCAAAGCATTAAAATAAAGAATCATATATATGTGTTCAATTCTGAGAAAGAACAACGATGACAAATCACTTTCTCATCAATCAAATTTTGCCGACATATTAAAAAAAGTCTTTAATTTTAGTATGTCCACCGAATAATGAATCAGAACTGTGATTGATTCCGTCTATAGCTGTTTGCTTTGAATTCATCGATTCATAAGATTAATCAGAATGCTTCGAATTAGATTCCGATCGATTTTAATAAAGATTCACCAATAATCACTAAATAAATAAATAAAGATCTTCCAACAATTACATTTCCTTTCCCAATAAAAAGGCATAAATTTGATCCATGCATTCTACTAATTTTTCTTAATTCTCTCTCGGAATAGAAAATCAAAATAATTTCATAGAAGTCAGAACCTGTCTCCTTCTCAATATGTCAAGGCCCTTTATTTTGGTTGAGCGATTGCATCACGGGGTCTTCTAACCTTGCAAGTGGGATTCATTTTTTTTTTTTTTTTATTGGCGGTCAAATCAAGCAGAAAAATAAAAAATGTCGGGGAATATTTTTTCTAATTGCAGGATATCAACACTGAAATATCATATTTCACAAAACAAAAATACAATTTCTTAATTTGTAACCTGTCATATTTACACAGGGGTCATGTTAATCTTCTTTCTATCATTAATTCTAGTTTTACCATTTCTCAACTTCAGAAAATAATAGTATTAACATACAAGGAGAAGATCATTGAGAAATAAGAAAATGTGTGCATGAAAAACAACAACATTTTTTTATGAGAGATTTAAATATTATACATCTTTTATATATGATGGAGTCAGTTATAAAATTGTGAATGACTAATTAACTCTCAGAATTAAATTGCCCGTGCTCACCGAGCTCAATTGTACGGTTTCTCTTGCTGCGAATACTTGAAATCCTAGACCGACTTGTTTCCCCCCGGCTCTTTCTTTTAACTTTGGTTAGTTTATTCTCCAAACGTCCACAAGCTAAGAGTACGTTAAGCAAATTAACATATGAATCTGGCAAAATTAGAAGCAACTTGTCCAAGGCTTGCCTTTGCTTGTATGTAAAGAAAAACTAGAACTACTTACTAACATATATACAAATGTATATAACCACGATAAGATAAAGCAAAGTTCTAGACAACGGACGCTCTCATATAACCTATACTAATTGACCGCAACACCATATATTAAACAGAAAGTGGATCTCAGAGATATACACTAGTCTCTAACAATTGCCGTGTTTATAATTACTCATATTTTATAGAATTCCTCAGATTATAAAATACTACATTTTTATGTAGCCCCATAATCATTAAATATTTGATTTCATTCCCTAAAAGAATATATATATATATATCCATTTATATAATTTGAAATGAAAACATTTATATAATTTTAAATCAAAACTCAATCAAAATTTCTAAGCATGCACTTAGCAATATATATTCCACCATTAATGTCTTGGATTGCTATGGAACTAAGGGGGAGTTTGGTGGAGTAGTTTGAGTTGAGATTTTTAAGTTTGAATAGTAAATTTTTTTGAATTTTCAGAAAAGACAAAAAATTTTTTGGGATAAAGACAAAAACTTTTTGAGAAAAAGACAAAAAAAAGTTTGAGTTGAGTTGGTTGAGTTGATATGCCAAAAAAGCTAGTCTATTTATTATTCTATCTCTTATATTTTCATTATTTCTTAACATTTCTCAGCGTTGAAAAAAGAAAGTGTACACTATAGTTAGTCGGGAAGAATGTTAATATATTATCTTTCACAAGGCTTTTTATATGAAAAATACTAGGGAACATAAGTGATATTTAACATCACATTAATAGAGAAGTGGGCCCCATTGTTGAGTTTCATATTATGGAATCCGTCCTTTATTATTGAGTGATGTTAGAAATCATTAATGTTTCCTAGTATTGTTCTTTAATTTTATAAATAAAAATAATCTTGGAGCAAATCTAGCAAAGTAATCAATTAGATATGTCGATGGTATACTTACATTTTTACTATATATATATATATATATATTGCATTTGTCTTCCTTTTATTTTCCCTTATTTTCTCTATATATATGTGTGTGTGTGTGTGTGTGTGTGTGTGTGTGTGTACGTATCTGAGAATTTTCCTTTCAAGATACATATTGAATGTGGTATTGAGATTTAGAAGGGAAAATAGTACAGATCTGACAAGAAAAGTTAAACTTGATGGAACTTAGCAATTAAGAACTTAAAAATGGTATCCATGTGTACGTATTTCAGTATAAGGAAACAAAAAAAAAAAGAGGTATACTCGTATAAGTTGAGAAAGTTATTCTCAGTAATCTTAATAATAAAGTCATGATGTATCATTAATTATAAGGCCTGATAAAATGCTCATTGTAGTCATTAGCTCTGCTTAACAAAAACTTATGATTCCATCCCTAAATAAGGGTGATGGAGTACTGTCACAAGTAATCGCCTATTCAGTTACAATGATGAAGCCAACTCATTGTTTTAGTAAGGGCGTATACTAAAAGATGAAATTTTTAAAATGATTTATATTAAGATAATCAATTTTTAATAAGAGAAAAATGAGAACAACGTCAAGTTTTTTTAGATAAAATTGAAAAAAAAAATCCATTAGGGCGGAAGTCCCCATTCGATCATAAGTATCTCCATCCTAATCAACAACATCCCATTTTGCTGATCAGTATATATCTCTTTGAAAACTCCTATTTTTCAATGTAGCAACTTTTGAATTTGTGTTGAATAGAACCAGGCTCGTGAAATGTCTCATATGTCCCAAAGATTAAATAAGCATTTAGCTTACGTTTGGTTCACTAGTTGGAAATGAAATTATTAAGTTAGAGATGATTGACTTTTCAAAAATTAGTTATAAATTTTGTTGATTTTTTAGAAAAAGACAAAAATTAGGATTAAAAAGTATAATTTAGTTGAAATTAAACTCAAGTGTCAAATAAAGCCTAAGTCAAATACTTGCAATTTAGGCACTTTATTAGGCACTTTTCCAAAAACTTAAGTTTGGTATCCTAGCTTTTAATTTAGGCACTTTTCCAAAAACTTAAGTTTGGCATCCTAGCTTCTAATTTAGGCACTTTTCCAAAAATGATAATAATGATAACGATAGTTTAAAGATGTCGTCCTTTAAGAGTTACACTCTAGCAAAACAAGTAAAAAACAGAAAACAACAAAAAAATTAAAGAGCTATATTATATACATCTGCATATATACTTGCCCATTAAGAGAAGTTGCTTGGTATATGAAGATCACGGCGATCAAAAGCACAGTCTGCAATCATACAATTCGGTAAATCAATGTTGAGAGGTTTTTGAGGTCTAAAAACTGAAATATATATATATATATATATATATATACATATGGGACCTCTCATGTGCAGTACCTTTATGAACGGAACTTGCAATTTTTTTTAATATTGTTGTAATAACTAGTTGATTCTGATGTAATATTTTTTCGTAATACTTATTTTTTGTACTAATAATTTTAAAAGTCGATATTATAATATTCAAAATAAAAAATTATATGTAAATCAACTAGTTATTACGAATTATAAAATAAAATCTATCAACTACCGCTCTTATTCGACTGTTTCGACTGTTGGACAAGAGACATAGATCACGTCACAGAGACCAATAATACAAACACATTTGAGGAAAGAAATAGCAAAATGAGAAATTAAAAACGAGTACCGAATATCGAAATGATGACATTATTTCATTCCACAAAAGAACCATATATAGTACAATAACTGACGTTCCACTGAAACGAATTTCACACTTTCACTATATCCGTAGTAAAAGGACACTAGCTACTTGTTCATGAAAATAATTGGTGACATTTTATTCAAATCCAAACACAATACACGAAAAACGAAGCAAATTTATTCAAGTAGAGATCAACTAGAAACCATCATAAGCTTAGTAGTGTGTAGGAGGCGGGGGTGAGCTGTAGATGTATGGCTTGTTAGCCGGCGGGGGTGGCGATTTGTAGTAGTATTTGGGAGGTGGTGGAGACTCGACTGGAGGAGGAGGTGAGCTATAGTGATATGGAGGAGGTGGCGACGGCGATGGGGGAGGAGGGGACTTATAGATGTAAGGAGGTGGGGGTGAGGGAGATGGTGGAGGGGGGGACTTGTAAACGTAGGGAGGTGGAGGTGAAGGTGATGGCGGAGGGGGGGACTTGTAAACATAGGGAGGTGGAGGTGAAGGTGATGGTGGGGGTGGGGACTTGTATACGTAAGGAGGAGGCGGTGAGGGAGATGGCGGAGGGGGAGACTTGTAAATATAGGGAGGTGGTGGTGATGGCGATGGAGGAGGCGGGGACTTGTAAACATATGGAGGGGGTGGTGATGGAGATGGTGGAGGCGGGGACTTGTAAACATATGGTGGGGGTGGTGATGGAGATGGTGGAGGCGGGGACTTGTAGACATAGGGAGGTGGTGGAGAAGGAGATGGTGGAGGCGGGGACTTGTAGACATAGGGAGGTGGTGGTGAGGAAGATGGTGGAGGGGGAGACTTGTAAACATAGGGAGGAGGAGGTGAAGGAGATGGCGGTGGTGGGGATTTGTAGACGTATGGTGGGGGTGGTGATGGTGACGGTGGTGGTGGGGACTTGTAAACATAAGGCGGAGGAGGCGATGGAGATGGTGGCGGTGGAGACTTATAGATATAAGGAGGTGGTGGTGAAGGAGAAGGTGGTGGAGGAGATTTATAGATGTATGGAGGAGGGGGTGACGGAGATGGTGGAGGTGGGGACTTGTATACGTAGGGAGGGGGAGGTGACGGAGATGGAGGTGGAGGGGATTTGTAAACATAAGGAGGGGGTGGTGATGGAGAGGGCGGCGGTGGTGACTTATAGTAGTATGGTGGGTGTCTCACGTACTTTGGTGGCGGAAAGGACTTGTAATGGTATGGGGGAGAGTCTCCATGCTTCGGTGGCAGTGGCGGAGAAGCATAAGTAGAGGGCTTGTAATCGGCAACTACACTAGTGGCTACAAGGCAAAATGCCAAGGCATAAGCTAGTCGAGGCCAATGCCTCGGCTGTCCTAAGGTAGCCATTTCCGGCGACCTCAACTCTTATATATCACCGGAAATTTGTATTCTAAGTTCTAATAATAATTGTAGTGTAGTGAATTGCATGGAAAGACTGGAGGAAACCCCTTTATATAGTGTGCTATCGGAATCATTATTTAGTAGGTAATCCTTCTTGTTTATTCAACGAAACCGGCTGTCTTTATGGCCTAGACGATGTTATTCTAATAAATGTCAATTTGGGGGTTTTTTTTTTTTTTTTTCTCCCTTAATTATTCAAATTTCTTTTTTTTTTTTTTTTTTAAACTTCTTCAACGTGTTTGTGTGCTTTCCCACTATTTTTGTCAAAATGCCTCACGAACCAGTCCAGAAGCATACATATTGGATATGGTAGGTAAGGAAATTAAGGTGTTGTATGACTCAAAGTTTCGAAGCGTGTTTTAAGTAAACTCTGCTTTTTTTTATTTATTCTGCTTTTTTTGTCTTTTTTGTCTTTTTTCATTTTTCTTAAGGAGTGAGAGAAACGTCTAAATTCAAAGTGTAACCTTGTCTGGCACCTAGCATGTGTCCACTGACTCCAGCATTTTAATGAGCTTTGTTTTATTTGGTGTCGGAATATATATAGCTGGTAAAAATGTGTAGAAAACTCCTAGAAATCGTATTTAAGAATTTTTAATATGTAAAAATGTAAAATACTATAACATGATTTATTTAAATTTATTAATGACTACCATAGTGTACAATATGAAATTTACTTCTTGCTTACCAATATTACACCTTTTGTAAGTCATGATTACATAGATTAAGGGTATAGGTTTGAAAAAGAAAATTTAAAAAAAATTCAATTGAACTCAATAATCTTTTTGGAATGTTGTTTGGGTAGAGAGAAAAATGAGTGTGATACATGAGATTTTGAAGGAGAAAAAAAAAAGTGAAAATTTTAAGTTGAATCGGAATCTTTTTAAATTTTTCTTTCCAAACCCATGTCAAAAACATGCTACATTCATGTTATGCTATAAACAACCGAAAGGTTTCCTCAACCAAAGAATTCAAAACACCTAACATTTAATATTATAGTAGGAGATTTTGCTTTCTACTTGTATTAAAGAGAAATAAAAATGCTCTTAGATTATGAATCTAAGAACTCGGTGTTGAGAAATCTCATCAACCAAAATTTCTGTCAATAGAAAATTCAATTTTAATATGTCCATCAAGTAAGGTGATTCCTTGATTAGCTGTTTGCTTTTGGTCTTGCTTCATCGACCGATAATATTCATCAAATTGCCTTCAAATAGTTGGTTCCAATTTTTGTAACAACAACAATTGTGTGAAAACGTGTTACTCTGATTGTATCTTTTTTGTTTATAATTTATTTTTCTGCATCATTTTTATTCCTTGATTTCCTATTAAAAAAACAAAACAAAACAAAACACGGTCCATGTAATTTACTACTAAATTTTTCTTCTCCCTCAGAAATAAAAAACATATAAAAAGAATTTGAGAGAAGCCAATCATTATTCTTGGTTACGATGTCAAGGCACTTAATTATTTTGGCTGAACAATTGCATCACGAGGTCTTCTAAAACTTGCAAGTGGGATTAAATTTGTTTTCGGAAATAGAAAATTTGAGCGTCAATCAATGAAGACAGACAAATTAAAAAATGCCATAAAATATTTTTCTAGATGAAGGATCAACATTGAAATCTGACGATCGGAGAATAATATATATGTATATAAATAGCAACCAAAAAAAAAAAAGAAAAGAAAATAATGTATAAATATGTGTATAGAGCAGACAAGAGAAGATCACTGAAAAGTAGGAATCGTGCATGTAATCAAGACCAATGATTTTTTTTAATTATTATTTTTGGACGGGAGATTTAAACTCTAAATGATGTGGTCAATATTGAAATTACAAACGACTGATTAGTTCCGATTCAATACTAGAATCAATTTGC
The DNA here is from genome assembly GCA_025413485.1 of Ficus microcarpa. NCBI lineage: Eukaryota > Viridiplantae > Streptophyta > Magnoliopsida > Rosales > Moraceae > Ficus > Ficus microcarpa. Next base: position 27,884,892 of record CM046377.1, read on the forward strand.
TTGTGCTCATCAGGGCTGAAGAATGCAAAGCTTTGCACCAAGGTAAGAGGTGGAGCGATTTTTGTACCAAGCAAGAGTTGAGATATAGCTCCGGTGGGAAAGAGAGATTAATATCGCATTCAGCACTGACAGAGCCAATAATTATTTAATCTACTATATTTATCTGTAACCTCGACAAAATTTTAAAAATCGATTTCATTTGCTAAAAGATTGAAGAAGTAGAAGGAAAAAAAAAAAAAAAAAGCATATCACTTTAAGCCAAAAATTCAACTATTATCTCTAACCACTTAACCATATATATTCCCGGGCCATTAATGTCTTGTATTGCTTATGCAATGAGAGTTCAGATCTGGTCTCATTTTCATATCTCAAAAATTATACTTTCAATAGGCTTTTAACAACTCATCAATTTACTCAAGAATTTTAAATTCAGGATAGCAAATCTCGATTCATGCAATGAAGTCTATTTATTTTAGTAACATTTTTTAAAAGAGTATTAGTAAATTATAGTATAAAATTTCTAACATAGTAATGAAAAGCATAATTAAATTTGTGACCACAAGATGCCAGAAACCCTTCCTCCATCATCCTCTCTCCTATCTCTCTCCTTGTCTCTCTTTCTCTCTCTAACCTAAAATTGTGCACATAAAGATGTTGTTAAAAGTTAAACTTAAATCTCTTATTTACTAGAAAATCCAAACATTTACTAGAAAATCTAAGAATTTACCAAAGAATCCAAAGATTTACTCGTAAATATATCTTATAGCTTATAATCTTTTATAAAATCTGCTATAAACTTCAAAATATTTATAAAATATGTTATTTGCTACCAATTCTGTAGCTCATTACATATGTGTATATATATATATCTTATTTATTTGTTCCTTTTAATTAAGTATTGTACATGTAGTCTTCTAAGACTTGAAGAAAGTCATTTTGCACATCAGTTCCTTTGGAAGAGTGTCAAGATTATCCTTCATTAAGCTTTTTCTTTTTGTGGATAAAATATTCGAGAATTAATCTAGCAAAGTAAACAATTAGATCATTACATTTTATTATTTTGGTGTGCATTTTTATTTTTTTCTCTTTTATTATTTAGAGGAAATACATTGAAAATAGGATAGAGATTTAGAAAGGGAAATGAATAACCTCAAAAAAATTTTAAAAAAAAAAGAAGGGAAAATAGTATAGGTCTAACCAAAAAAAAAATGTTAAACTTCAACAGAAGAACGTTGGAAAAAGTCTACTTGTATAATTAAATAATAATAATAATAAGTGTCTGCTTGTATTAGTTGAGAATCTTCAATAATATCGATAATGAAGTTATAATAAAGCTTCCGCTTAACAAAAATATATAACTCCGGCTCTAATAATTTCAACGCAAATATTTAGTTTTATAGCCTAGAAAAATTCTTAAAGATACACAGTAGAGAGAATTTCCTCATGTGAATGGTTTACTTTGTTCCAAGGATATATGCTGTAGATATATAAAACATAAAATAAGAATAGCGCTGATGTATCTAAAGCTAAAAAGATTAACCGAAAAAAAAAAAAAAAAAAATCTATTTGCTGATCATCAGTATATCTCTTCCTAATTTTTTTTTTTTTTTTCGGTTTAACAACTTTGATAATTACTGGGGTTGAATTGTGCTTGGCTCGTGAGATGGCTTATGCTCCATAGATTTCCCTGTCTACTATTAATTATCATTTAGCATTTGTTTGGTGTACTAGCATTTTTTTTTTTTTTTCCTAAAAGAAAGAAAGGGGAAAAAAAAAAAAGAAGGACACGGATATCAGGATCTTAGCATTTTTTTTTTAAGAAACAATTTCAGAAAAAAAAAATTTAATTAAAAATGTCGTCGTTTCATCTCAAGTTAAGAGCTGTTACATCTTCGTACTTACGTAAAAAAGAAGTTGCTTGGCATGTGAATATCACTGTGGTTCAAAAACATTGTCTGTATTCATATAATTAGTTGATTCAATGTTGAGACGTTTTACAGATATATAAATTATAAATCTATATTTTTATTTATATTTTTATATATAAAGACTCGCCTTAAATAGCATCATCATATGACTTACTCAACCAAAGCAGACGGATCCCATTTATACCTTCTTCATCTGCTTAGTTTCACGAGTATAAAAGGTTTAGAGCACAATCTGCAGTAGATATGAAATTTGCTAATTTTAATTCTCATCTTTCTCATAACATGAACGAAACATAATTTCTTATCAAAAGAATAGTGAACTAGAAATCATATTTTGTTAGACTTAATGATATTTTTTTCTCGTAATAAAAATATGTGTACGTATAAATTCATATGTAAACACTTATATCACATCACGCCTCTCAAAGAGACAAATAATACAAACACGGTAGAGGAAAGATAGCAAAATGAGAAATTGTGCACACTCTTAATTACTAAACACTGAATTAATGGCGCATTTCATTCCACAAAGAAATAGTACAATCAATGAGGTTCCGCAGAAACGAATTTCACACCCTTATTACTCGTAGCACTCGAAGCAAAGTACAATTGTTCATGAATGAAAACAAGGCTGAATATTTTTTCAAAACCCAAGACAAAAGAGGAAGTTAATTATTATTCAAGTCGAGATCAACTAGTAACCATCATAAGCTTAGTAGTGTGCAGGAGGTGGGGGTGATTTGTAGACGTAGGGCTTGTCAGCTGGAGGTGGCGGCGATTTATAGTAGTACTTGGGAGGAGGCGGTGGAGGAGATTTGTGCAAGTACGGAGGAAGTACTATCTCTGACGGAGGTGGAGGTGATTTGTAATAGTATTTGGGAGGTGGTGGAGACTTGACTGGAGGAGGAGGTGAGTTATAGTGATATGGAGGAGGTGGCGACGGCGAAGGGGGAGGAGGGGACTTGTAGATGTAAGGAGGTGGGGGTGACGGAGATGGTGGAGGGGGGGACTTGTAAACATATGGTGGTGGAGGTGATGGTGATGGTGGGGGCGGGGACTTGTAAACATATGGAGGAGGTGGTGATGGAGATGGTGGGGGTGGTGACTTGTAGACATAAGGAGGTGGAGGTGATGGTGAAGGTGGGGGTGGGGACTTGTAGACATAGGGAGGAGGCGGCGAGGGAGATGGTGGGGGTGGGGACTTGTAGACGTATGGAGGTGGAGGTGATGGAGATGGTGGGGGCGGTGACTTGTAGACATATGGAGGTGGCGGTGATGGAGATGGTGGGGGTGGGGACTTGTAGACGTAAGGAGGTGGAGGTGATGGTGATGGTGGGGGCGGGGACTTGTACGTAAGGAGGTGGAGGTGATGGTGATGGTGGGGGCGGGGACTTGTACACATATGGAGGAGGTGGCGATGGAGATGGTGGAGGTGGGGACTTATAGACGTAAGGAGGAGGTGGCGAAGAGATGGTGGGGGTGGGGACTTGTAAACATATGGAGGGGGTGGCGACGGTGATGGTGGAGGTGGAGACTTGTAAATATAAGGAGGCGGCGGTGAGGGGGATGGTGGAGGAGGAGACTTGTAAACGTACGGAGGAGGTGGAGATGGTGATGGCGGAGGTGGGGACTTGTAGACATAAGGAGGCGGCGGTGAGGGAGATGGTGGAGGAGGAGACTTGTAAATGTAGGGAGGTGGTGGCGATGGTGATGGTGGAGGGGGAGATTTGTAAACATAGGGAGGCGGCGGTGAGGGAGATGGTGGAGGAGGAGACTTGTAAATATAAGGAGGTGGTGGCGATGGTGATGGTGGAGGTGGTGACTTGTAGACATAGGGTGGTGGTGGCGATGGGGATGGTGGCGGTGGGGACTTATAGACATAGGGAGGTGGTGGAGATGGAGATGGAGGAGGGGGAGATTTGTAAATGTAAGGAGGCGGTGGTGAGGGAGATGGTGGAGGAGGAGACTTGTAAACATAGGGAGGTGGTGGTGATGGTGATGGTGGAGGCGGGGACTTGTACACATAGGGAGGAGGAGGTGACGGAGATGGCGGAGGAGGGGATTTGTAGACATATGGGGGAGGTGGTGGTGGTGAAGGAGGTGGTGGTGATTTATAGACGTAAGGTGGTGGAGGTGATGGTGATGGTGGTGGTGGGGACTTGTAAACATATGGTGGTGGTGGTGAAGGAGATGGCGGAGGAGGGGATTTGTAGACATATGGGGGAGGTGGTGATGGTGAAGGAGGTGGTGGTGATTTATAGACGTAAGGTGGTGGAGGTGATGGTGATGGTGGTGGTGGGGACTTGTAAACATAAGGAGGTGGTGGCGAAGGAGATGGCGGTGGAGGAGATTTGTAGACGTATGGTGGTGGTGGTGAAGGAGAGGGTGGTGGAGGAGATTTATAGACGTATGGAGGAGGAGGTGATGGAGATGGTGGTGGAGGGGATTTGTAAACATAAGGAGGGGGTGGTGATGGAGAGGGCGGCGGTGGTGACTTTTTCTTGTATGGTGGGTACCACACATGCTTTGGTGGTGGAGAGGACTTGTGATGTTTCGGGGGATAGTGTTCATGCCCTGGTGAAGACGGCTTGTGATGTCTTGGGGGATATTCTTCATGCTTTGGTGGTGGTGAATTGTAAAGATATGGCTTGTCGACAACATGCTTTGGAGGTGGCGGAGATTCATAAATGTAGGGCTTGTAGTCAGCTATCGCACTAGTGGCTACAAGGCAAAATGCCAAGGCATAAACCAGTCGAGGCCAATGCCTCGGCTGTCCTAAGGTACCCATTTCCGGCAACCTAAACACCTACCACCAGAAATTTGTACCTTTTTTTTTTTTTTTTTTTTGAAAATGAAATTTGTACTTTTAAGATCTACTAATACTTGTGTAGTGAATTGCATGGTTATACTGGTGTAAACCCCTTTATATAGTCTGCTCTTACAACCGTTGTTGTGGAGGACATCTTTGTTTATTGAACAAAACAGGCTGTCCTTGTGGCTTAAATTATAATATCATTTTAAATGTCAACTCTGAGTTCATTTTTCTCTTTATAATTCTAATGTTTATTCTGTATTCATTATTGCCTACTTATTAAAAAGGGGAAAAAAAAATTTTCATCGTGTTTTTGTGCCTTCCCTCTACATTGCCTCTAAAATATTAATGCCCACAAAGGAAGCCAGGCCACGAACAAGTCATTAAGCATCTATAATGTGCAAGCGAAAGTCTTAATGCGTTGTCTTAAGAAAACACGCTTGTTTTGGTAATTTGGTTTGCATTTTGTCCTTTCTAGCTTTTTTGATTCAGTTTTCTTTTTCTTTTTTGTTTTCTCTCTCTCTCTCTCTCTTTTTTTTTTTTTGCCCTTTTTTGTTCTTTTTTATCGTTTCGTAATGAAGAAGAAAATAAGGAAGAAGTGGAGGGAAACATCTGAAGTCAAAGTGCAACCTCGTCTGGCAGCATCTAGCATGTGCCCACTCCCCACATTTTAGTTCTTTGTTATATTTGGTATCTGATGATCATCTGGTAAAATATATATGTTTAGAACTTTAGAAGTTATATGAAAATACTTTTTTTACAGTGTCTAGACTAATGGCATAAACATACAATACACACTAACCAAATGGAAACTTCCAATCGATCATGTGCATGATAATTCATGTTAATATACACAATGACGAAGCGAGAATTATTTATCAATGGGGCTAATTATTCTATATAATTAAAAACTTACGAACAAGTTTTCGTTTTAAGAAAATTGTTATGAAATTTATTTAAAATTAGAGAGTATTTTTTGAACAAAGAAAAGTTGAATGGGAGCTTAAGCCCTCCCAGTCCTTCCTTCCTTTTGTGAGTGAGTGTACGGATAATTTTATTTTATTTTTGTTTTTTTATACTATGGGGTCTACAATTATCATATATTTAAAAAAATAAAAACACAAGTTTCGAATTTTGGAGCTTTTATCCAAAATCGTCCCCGCTCTCGCCACCCAATGAGTCAACCCAACGGGATGTGTACCTTGTACGTAAGAATTTTATTGTCTCTCTCTAAAGTTCTTATGAATATATTGTTGTGGTTCATGTAGCTCCATTACTTTTCAGCTATGTGTGTTTCTATTATATGCTTGTTCGCCCGATCACTTTAATCGATAATGTTTAGACAGTTCCATACAACAAAAAACAAGTCAACTTTTGTATGGTAGTTGTTTTCTTTTTTGAGAAAGTTTTTGGTAGGATATAAAAACAAAAACTTAAAAATAAAAATTCCAATCAATGGGACTTCTGAATCTTCATGACATCATATTTTAAAAATAAACAGATAATAGTCCATAATCCACTAAAAAGGTAAGAAACATACTCAATTTGATGAAAATTTAACAGTTTAGAATTATGTTTACGAGTAGGTTTATCAAGAATTCCATTTTTTTTTTTTTCAACAGATATTTGTACTTCTTTTTTAATTGCTAGGAAAAGTGCTAGCAGTTCTTATTTCATACTAATTCATTCTGCCAATTTTTTCTAATGCCTTAATCTCTTTCTATTTAGAAAATTAAAACAAACAATAAAAAGTTTTCTCTTCAATCTGAGAATTCAATACTTTACAAAACAATCCAATTCTAACTGATTTCATTCTGGAACACTACATAGCATTTCCCAATTAGGAAAATTGTGGTAAAAATTTACTGAAAATAGTTGAAATAAATTGCAGATTCTTAAAATATTTGGAGTAAATATAACAGATTTATCAGGTAAATAGAAAATTTACTAGCTCAATGACTATTTACAAGATATAAATAAATCATTTACCAGATAAATATGATGTAAATCTTCTGTTAATAAATCATTTACTTAATAAATCTACTATTTATTTCAAATATTTTAAAAACCTGTTATTTACTTCAAATGTTTTGTGAAAACTATTATTTACTTCTTTCTCCCTTAAGCGTTATATATATATGTTTGTTCAATTTCGAACTATGTTGCGAAATCATTTTCCCATCAATCAAAATTTGCATGCATATATTAAAAGTCTTTGGGTGGATCAGGTTGAGAAAAAAGAATGAATGTTCACGTAATCAAATTAAAAATTAAAAATTAAAAATTAAAAAAGAGCGTAATAACAATCATTAAAATAACTACGTACCATCCTAAATACAGTCAAAAATGTTAAGGAAATTTTGAACAACAAGAAAGTCAAGAGAGAAACTTGATAATTATACAATCATTATAAACGAAGTAGGTATTGTGATTTTAAGATTTTGAGATAAATTAGATAAACTCAATAACAATCATTATAAACGAAGTAGGTATTGTGATTTTAAGATTTTGAGATAAATTAGAGAAACTCAATAACAAGAAAGTCAAGAGAGAAACTCAATAAACGAAGTAACTACGTACCATCCTAAATACAGTCAAAAATGTTAAGGAAATTTTGAACAACAAAAAGTCAAGAGAGAAACTTGATAATTATACAATCATTATAAACGAAGTAGGTATTGTGATTTTAAGATTTTGAGATAAATTAGAGAAACTCAATAACATTAAAAAAAACATGATCACTAATCTAAAAAAATAAAATAAACTTCATAACTGAAAAGAAAAGGCTTCCAAGATGTATAAATGAAACTTTGGTTTGAGTTTGTTTACCTTCACATATTTCTTTTCTTTCTTTCTTTTCTTTTTTTTTTTTTTTTTTGTCGGTGTGCTATATATTAAGGCTGGATTATGATTTTCTCCATCTGATTTTTTTCCTTTTTTCTTCTTGATAAATTTGAGCGGAGGTTATTTCAAAGGTTTTTGTTCCTCCTCTTCATTTGTTAAAAAATATAATATGTATTGAAAAGTCCTTGATTTTAATATAATCCATCGAATAATGTATCCGAACGTGAGTCCGTCTATATATATATATCTATGCATATATTTATATATATATATATATATATATATATAGCTGTTTGCTTCCAGTCATAGCGACCGATGCTTTCAAAATTGTTTTTGTTATCATTTTTTTTAGGCCAGATTGCTTTGAAATGGCTGGTTCTAGTATAATAAGGATCCACCAACAAATGTGTGAAAACGTGTTAGCCTGATATAAGTAGTATCTTTTCATCTCTATTATACTATTTTCTCCGTCATTTTTGTTCTTTCCTTTCCCATATTTTCTATTTAAAAAAATGTATAGAAATACGGTCCACATGCAGTTTACTAATTTTTCTTTTTTTTTTTTAAAGGTTACTAATTTATCTTAATTCTCTCTCAGAAATTAAAAATGAAAAGATTTTTAGAGAAGTCAAATAATGTTCCTTCTCAATCTCAATAATCATTGTTATTTGGATACAAAATGTCAAGGACCGTCATGTTTGCTGAGACAATATAGCATCACAAGGTCTTATAAACTTGCAAGTGGGAATTAAAAATAAACAAAATAAAATAAAATAAGGATAATCAATTGAAGGCCGACAAAAAAAATGTCACGGAATTATTTTTCTAAATTGAAGGTTCAGCACTGCAATCTCATGTTTCAGAGATTAACTATATATATATATATATATATATATCTCAAAACATCCATAAAATACAAAGCTTTTTAAACATAAATTTGAATGTTAGATCTCGTCACGGTAAAATAAAATAAATATATACACACACACACACAACTGACAGAATTTTACACAAAGACAACTAATAAAAATAGAACATTACTGGTAAATTATACTATACATAAATGTATACATCCACTGGTTTTTTTCTCTGGATGTACATACATGTGTAAATATATCCAAGCACGTTACGCTGTTATCAGTAAGAAACACTTGGTTTTTTTTTTTTTTCCCCTCTCATTGACTTTGTTACATATTGAAGAATCATTGCTATCCAATATATCTTCCCATATTTTCATCAGCATCCAGTTTGTGTTTACATTTGGACCAGTTACAGCCTTCTGTCAGGTCTTTCTAAATTCCATTTTGGAAAAAAATAATAATAATGATAATAACATCATGTCTATAATCTCGACCATTATATATAGGGAAATTGCATTTAATTTGGTTGGTTACTCAGAACATACATACATCTTATATGTGTAGATCAGAAAGTACTATTTCACACATGCTAGAGGAGACAGATAACAGTTTAACTAATTTGGTTGGTATTAATATAAAGAATTAATATGACAATCCTCCTTTTTTTTTTTTCTTTTTTTTTTTTTTTGGAGTTAATATGAGAATCCTATTAGTATTACATTAACATAACTTGGGTAGAAATTAGAAAATCCCCTTAAATGGTATGTTCCTTCTGTCACGGCTACATAAAAGGCAAGGGGATTAATAACATCGTACCATTTTTATAACATTTTAATTTGCTGTCTATTTACTTTTTAATCCGACCATGCTTATTCTTCTCCCATGAAACTTTGATTTGATTGGATGAAATTTATTAATTCCCGGTCCTCTCAAATTATAATCAACATATTAATTATATAGACCCGTATGTAGTGCCAATTTACATATATAGATATAGGTATTCTTGTGTTGTTCATGTATAAGCATCAAATTGTGAAACTAAAGCAAGCGAGAGGCAAAAATAATAAACATTATCGTAAAATTTATTTCGATAAGATTTATCACATTATAATGGGTAAGATGCTGTAGTTGGCTGGATTTCAATCAAGAAATTAAGCAAACTCTTAAAATAAATAAATAAATAAAATTTTAATATCTGAGAAGTAACTTGAAAGGGTTGAGAAGGATTGGAAAGAACGGAAGAATCATAAAAGTCAAATGATGCCAGCTTTTGTTTGAAGGAATTTAAAGGTTTTAATTTTAGAAGAGGGGCCAGTATAGATGTACAGTGACGTTTTTTTTATATTTTCTTTTTTTTTTTTTTTTGAAAAATTGATATTTTTCTTTTTAATTCAACGTCGGTGACATAATAAGCTCAGCCGACACCCATATGATGTCACCAAAATATTCAGACTTGAACGGGTTCGTGCTTGGAGATTATGCAAAACCTTTATATTTTTTTATGCAAAACCTTTATTTTATTTTATTTTATTTCGTCTTCTTATCATTCGCGTCATCACGTTTCCCTCCCCTGTGGAATAAATTACAGGATCCATCAATGAAACAAAAGGGCTTACAAAATTGTACTGAAAAGATTTAATTTTGCTACAACCACTATGAATCTAACGATACAGCCTGACTAGCTGTAGAGAACCTCTAATTATGGCCACCGATTATTGAACCTGGAGACACAGTCTCAGAAGAAATTTAAAAAAATAAATAAATAAAAGTAGAGTAAAATTTCAAGTGTTCCAGAAGAATTGACCCCATTACTAGCATTTGAGATATTCAATCTCTGAAGAATGATGCACAATTCTTGTTTTCGATTTTATGCGCTTTTTAAAGTGTACTTAAAAATCCAGTCATCAGGAAAAATCACAGATGCTCATCTGTCCTGGCTGGAATACTAGCTGTTGATAAATCCAATAATACAACCAAAATTTTTCCCATGTGTTTTTTCCAGAGCTATTTGTTTTCAAAGGATGGTTATATTTACAGTCAGCAGCATGAACAAAGTAACACCGCGCTTGATGTGATTCGCTCCTGTTCTTGCTCATAGCTCCAGCTCCAAAACCAAGAAAGAATCATAAGTGCAATCAGCTTCAGAATTCTACCAAAGATTCAAGATTTAGGCTTCTTTGTCGTTCCTGAATTGTCAGACTCCGGTTTGCGCTTTATTCCGAGAAAATGCTCAACCTGCAAAAATTTATGAATTGGTGTTAACGTAGAGGGTTCGCAGAACATCGACAAAAAGTGCAGAAAACAATAGCCCGCCCATATGCGGAAACTCTTATCTCAAAAGCATCAAGATATGTTACATGAAAATGCAATAGATACCGACCTTTCTATCACCAAGCATAGGTGTCAAGCCCCCAGGGAGATCCTTCTCAACAGTAGCAAAACCGCTTCTAGGGTCACTAGTCTGCCTGAAACACAAGTAACACAACCAAATAAAAACATTGTGATTTTTTTTTTCTCTTAATCAAAAACAGAATTAAACTCCTTGATATGAAATAGTTTTATTTCCTTTCTGCTAAATTCCAGTCACTGTCCAAAACTAAAGCAAAAAGAATAAAGCATACCCTGGTTTAACATGTCCGCTGAGGACAAGATAAGGTGTCTTCAACTGAGCTTGTGCTTCCCTCATCCTCTCCACAGACTGCGAAGGCGTATCAGAACTCTTCATCTGCTTCAATTTCAATTCTTCTTGGAATTGCTTCATGCGCTTTTCTTGTTTCATTTTTCCAGGTCCCTTCCCGTGAAACTTGTGAGAAAGAATCCGGAAGGCTTCCTTCGGAGTCAACTGTTGAAAACCAGGAAATAACTTGTTAGAACAGAAGTGATTCTTACAGGAATCAATGATCGGTGGAAAAGCAAAGACGTAGAAATGATATCATCATCATCCATAAGGGTTTTTTTTTTTTTTTAAATGAATTGGAGTAGATAGGACACAGCTCGAACTCATCGTCTATACAGAAAATAAGCTCGTCCGTATAAATGGATTGGAGAGATCCGTGTAGTTGTTTGTAAATTTTCAGTGAAAATGTGTTTGTGGAAGACTACCTCTAATACTTGTTTTAAATATGTCTGTCGGTACTAATTCATCACTATAAAGTATTAAATTACAAGATGAGATACTTACGAGACGCCCAAATTCATCTGTCCTCTCTATGCGGATGTCCTTTTCTTCGTAGATCTTTTCCTTTAAATGGTTCATACGATTTCTGTCCTTCTTTTGATGGACTTGTTGGGCTGGTTCATCATCATCTACGATGCCAACAAGTTTGCTCTTCTTTTTGTCCATATTTCTGCCACCCCAGTCAATAGTTTCTTTAAGTGTCCCTCTCTCTTTAAGCAGCTTCAGTGCACCAGATAATCCTTTTCCAACTGCAACTTCATGAATAATCTCATCTGGAACTATCTCTTCCTTGTCCTCTTTACTAGGCTGTTCATCATTATCAGTCTCTTTAACTTCCATCCACCCACCAGGCTCGTCCTTTATTTCCTCATTAGAAGCTTTAGGTTCCTCGTCTTCATCCATAAAAACATCTTCACTCTCAGGCTTCTGGGCTTCTGAAAAAGCAACCAAAAATAAAATTATTTCTTCCCAGATATAGATAAGACATAACCTGCAGGGTAACCAAAAAACATAAAACATAAAATATTGAAAAAAAATCCAACGGCATGACACCTTACGGACCTAGTGGGTAGAATAATTTTAGTAAAAATCCATGTAGAAAAAAATACCTTCTTCAAGTTGGAGACCCCAGACAAACTCTTCCATTTCTGTAAAGACAACCTTGTTTTCCTGCGACTCCCCAGTAGGCTGTTCTTCATCTGCAGTCTGGTTCGTGGCTATGGTTGCAGCAAGCAGTGCAACAGCCTCAGGACCAGATGGTGTCTCCTCTTTCTTTTTGAAAGCTATTTTCCTTGCTCTCTCCACAGCTTTATGAAAATCCTCCTCATCATCTGCAAAAACAAGATTTTCCTCTTCCTCTGATTTAACAGTAAGAGTTTGTTCCATTCGTAGTGATTTTGATGCCTCATCTGCTTTAGCAAAAGCCATCTGGTATGCATTATTCCTCCTTTCAGCCTCAACTCTATCTTGCTCCTCTCTGATTCCCCGCCTCTTCGCATCATTCCGAGAACCAAGATCACCAGCACCCAGCCCTGCAGAGACTGCTTCCGCCTCAAGGGCATCAATATCTAGCTTATCCTTCTTCCGCAAGGCTTTCTTTTTCTTGGGCTTTTTAAACTGCGTCATTTCTTCAGGAGTATAGTAATCCGATGAGACTTTTCCATGCAAGTTGAGATCTTCAAAGCGAGTGTTTGTTGAAGCACCCTGTAACCTTTTACGAAGCTAACAAATACAAGAGGAGAAAAACTTCATGAGTAAGCCAAAACTGACGACAGTATAAAACATTTAAAAGGAAAGGTCATAATTGAGGCACCGAGGGTAAAAGAGACACATAGCACAGGAGAAGAAACTTAACCCAAGATAGACCTGAATACCCCCCACAAACCAAACCACACCACACCCCCCCCCCCCCCCAAAAAAAAATATATATATATATATATATAAAACAAGACAAAAGTAAATAATAAAACAAATTAAACATAAACAAAAACAAAAACAAAAAATGCCTATAGACAAATTTTGGAAACAGAAACAACAAGCACAAACGGAGGAGATGTGAAATCCTTGGAGAATAAAAAGGGAAGAAAAATAAAATGTAAACTTAACCAGAAGAAATAAAGACTAATGGAAGATATAATTGCAAAAACACAAGTAAAAGCACAGAAGCTCCTCCTTAAACGAATGCATTCTATCTCTCTTGCTATTGCTAGCAAAACCTACTAGGGAAGAAAATAATACCTCTTCCAGTTTCTTCTCCGCTTCACTAGTAATGCGTCCTCTTTCATCTATAGTTATTCCCTGACAAAAAGTACCAAGAAACTACATCAACTTCTTATAGAGCTTAAATTTAAGGAAACAAGAAATATAAACGAAAGGAAAAAAGAAATTTTCAGACTGGAAGTAAACATGATATTAACCAAATAGAATACTAACCTCATCTGTTGATGGATCATCATATTGTGGAAGTATTTTCTTCTCCGAATTTGGGTCATCATTAAACCTGAACACAAGAATGCCTATCAGTAGCTAATATCGAGAAAAACAATTACAACTTGCTAAAGAACCAGTCTTACACATCACTACAGATCATATCAGATATCAACAAAGGCAAAAATATTTTTTTCCAGCACATTTATAAGCTAAAGACACAGTAAAACTCCAAGTAGTCTTACTTATCATCATAGATCCCCACTTTCTTCTTTGCTGCTTTGTAAGCCTCATCCCGCCGCTTCTGCTCTCCAATTTCCACATTCTCAAGCATATCAATCTCTGTTACATCAGAACACATTGCTTTCATACATAAGAACGCCATGCCATCAAAGAGAACCTACATGCTGGAAGTAAAGAAGTGATTTTAAAATAGTCTCACCTTCATTAATGTCACCATCAGCTAGAATACTCTGATCTTTGAGCGTCAAAACAACCGCACCTCCTTCCATTACTTTGTCAATCCCATGAAGAACTTTAACCCCTGCTAGATTATCTGAAACGGTTTTTGAGAACGAGTTAGTTAAATCTGATCAAATTACTTGATTTCTTACCATATAGTAAGTCATTCAACCAAAACACGTGAAACATTAGAGTCATATTCTTCTACCAATATCTCAGACACCATGGTGAACTATATAAGTCATGATCAAGAAAGATTTACAATATTCACGTTAATTAAGACCGTATGTCCTTAATGAACTCTTTTTGGTGCTTTGGCATCTTAACAAAATTTCTCTAGTTCCTGGAATGTAAATTTGGCTATCTATAAACTATAAGTAGCCTCTATAGAGTACGCTAAATCCAAATAAGTTACCTGAAATCCCTTCTATGTCTACAGATCCCTTAGAACAACTAGCTATAATTAAAAGTAGAAAGAAATATTGAAGTAAATAAAAGAATCTCACGATGTTGGGCTGTTGTCTCTTCATCTTCACTATCTTCTTCAACAATTTTTTCCTGAAAAAAATTAATATCAAACAATCAGTCCTAAACCTAAAAGAAGCTAAAGATTAATCATGTCTCCAAATAAAACGTATGAAAACACTGCCAGAAGATGCATTAACCTGTTCCTCAAATATCTTAGACAGCTGCAAAGCTTTCTTCTTTTCAGCATTTTTTTTCTCCTCAAGCTTGCGGCTTCTACCCACCCACGTTAAAATTTCTGATTCTTCTGTTTTTCTCTTTGTTCTTTCTTCTTTCATCCTTAGCCAAAAATAAAATAAAAGTAAGAAAAATTAGACATCTGAAAAGATGTATATTAAAGTCCGCAAGAGCATTCACTCAAGACTGCACGACAAAATTCAACAGGAAACAAAAAATTAACTTGCTTACTTCAGAATGCGTTCCTCGAGCTCTGATGTTTTTGGAAGTGCTTTATGAGCTAAGTCGTCAACAATCTGTTCACCATCTGCATACTGAAAAACCTTCCCTTTCTTAGCATCTCTGTCCTTGTCATTATCATCATCCAGATTAGTTTTATCATCTTTTCCCCCGTCCTTGCCCCATTCATAATCTTCCTCTACGCTCTTCCTGCTCACTCTATCTTTGGGCTTCTCCTTTTCCTCATCTGCCTCCCTTTCTTTCTCTTTAATTTTTTCTTTCACTTTCTCTTTCTCTTTCTCTTTATCGATATCCTTGTAACTTTCCCTCCCCTTCTCCCTATCTCTATGTTTCTCTCTCTCTCGATCTTTTTCCCTTGCCCTATCCCTCTCCTTTTCCCTTTCTTTATCCCTATCCTTATTCTTCTCTTTCCCCCTCTCCTTGTCCCGTCCCCGCTCACCATCCTTTTCCACATCCCTCTCCTTATCACGGTCTTTCTCTTTCAATCGATCTTTTCGATCCCTATCCCTTTCACGCTCTTTTTCTCTGTTCTTTTCTCGATCATGCTCTTTCTCTCTAGCCTTACCCTCTCTGCTCCTATCCTTGTCCCGCTCATCTCTATCATCCTTCCTCCTGTCCCTACCGGAGCCTCGCTCCTTTTCTGCATCTTTAGTCTCTTTCTCCCTTTCCTTCGAGATATCATCACTGCTCCTCTTGGACCTTTCTCGTTCTTTACTTCTATGATCTTTTTCTTCCCCTCGACTGCTCTTCTTCCGATCCTTGCTACGAGGAGAGTCATCTCGATCATCTCTCTCTTCACGTTGTTCATACCTCGACTCAGACCATTCCATGTCCATGAAGACCTAATATGTCGAACTTTTCAACAAAAATAGGACTACGGCAACAACAAATTTCTTCTACAGAAACAACAATATCATCCGAATCAGTAAGCAAAATATTAAGAGAAAATGATAGCTTTTTTATGCGGAAATCGAATTTAAAGAGCTGAACACTTATCTAGCAATTGGGAAGGTGCCCTAAAGTTCTGTTTTGGATTTTAACAGAATCTTCAACCCCTTTCGAATCCTTAATCCAAATGTTCTTTAGAATTAATTACATGCTATCTTGAAAACATAATGCGGGCAATCAAACTCGAACTCGAATCAACGCAAACTAAAGAAACATCCAAAAAAAAAAAAATCAAAACAATTGCACTTTATTGAGTATGAAATTCAATCAAGTCATAAAAGTGAAAACTAAATTCACAATCTTCAGCATTGAAGATTTGCATTCAGTTGTTCGATTCTAGTTCAGTGTAAAGGAACTAAAATTATGCATCTCAAAACCCTTTTCATAAAAATTGGAAAACAAAAGAGAGAGAGAGAGAGAAATCAATGGGAAAAACGAACAGAAAAACCTAAGAAGAAAATGATTACCTGGTAATTGTATGTGCGCTGAAGATGACGAAGGCGAGAGCGAAATTGATACTGGAGAGAAGGAAGATTTAGGGTTTTTAGAGCGACTTTCCGATTGAAATTCAATCGTCGAGTTTGACTTTTCTAAGAAAGTCGGGGAATTTCTAGGGCTTTGTTTCGGAAACAAAGCTTTGGCGAAGTAGAAGACGGTGAAGGGGAATATATTGGAAAGAAATTCTCAAAAAGAGAGTGACGGTAAATAACGGAAAAACAAAAAGCAGGATGTCGTTTTTCGTATGAGATGAGATTCTGATGACGTTTACGTTTAAGTTGCAAGTTGACATAATTGAAACGACATGTATCATCCCAATTAAGAGTGGGAGAGAGAGAGAGTGGCGAAAAGAACAGAATCATGAGCGATAAACGAAATGTCGTTTCTCTTATGGTATGTTTGGTAATTGGTAGGAAGGAAAAGATGAAGGAAGGAGGTGAGCGGATTGAAAATGGAGTAGCTTATTTGGTAACAAGGAAAATATGAGGGATTAAAAACATAGTGGGACTCACTAGTTTTGATCTTCATAAAATTGGGTGAAAAATCTAAATCCACCAATGATTGTCAAAATGACTTGGAAGTAAAACAATACAAATAAATGAATAAAATAGTAATGCATATCTTTTACATTCTTTCCTTCCTATCTACCAAGTAACCTAAAATAAAACTATTTTTCTTTCTATCACTCTAATTTTCTATCTTTTATAAGTTCTCTCTCCATTATATTTTCTTTCCTTCCTATCAAACGGAGTGTAAGGTTGGCAATTTAGGTCAGGACATGATTTACGATACCAAATTATAGGATTTGAATTTATAGAGCATTGACACAATTAATAAACATATCATATTTAAATTCACCTGCCTAACATAAATTTACGCTATTAAATATACAAACGTAATTCACAATTCAATTATATATAATATATAAACTTTCATACATGAACAAAATTTATGATTTTTAAAAGTTTAGAAGCAAACTTCACTTGGTTTTTTTTATTTAAAAAAAAAAGATAAATAGACCAATAAACATGTTTAAAATTTCACAATTATGTTAAATTTTATTGTTGTGCTAATTATTAATTTAGATAGATCAACACAGTTAGCACAATGAAGCAATTTGTCATGTTAAATAAATAACTCGTGTTTAGATTGATATTTTCTGATACAATTAATAAATGGATTGACATGAATATAACCTGTTAACATAAATAGCCACATGATAGATAATGTTCAGTATCAAAGTAAATATCGTCTTTTTAAGGTTATAAATTAAAAAAAAAAATTTTGAACAAAATACGTTAGTGTTGGTTATTTACATTATTTTTCTTAACTTATTATGTTTTTAGATGTACGTCTCTTTCCTATCTTTTTTTCAAATAATCCATGCAAGTAATTGAGTTCGATTCACCTTTTTAAATTTTAAGATTTGCAAAATCATTGAAAAAACACTGGCTTTCCTTAAACACGGTGCAGAGATTGTTACACAACCTTCGATCTCTCAACTCAGTCGGACAGGGCCCTTAAACATTTGCATTGCAAATGAACATTGATATGCCAGTAAGCCTCTGCCACCATTTTTTTTCTCAATTTTTTTCCTTTTTTTTTTTTTTTTAAATGCAATGCTCTCCTCTTCATAGTTATAGTGTTTAACACCACCGATGTCCCACATCCTTTTTCACCAGATAGCGACATGATTAGCCAAACGGCTTCATGCCATGGTCGGTTAGGGCTCCGATATGCAAAATAGCCCATGAAAATGCCCCCAGTAACCCGGCATAGCAAGTAAAAGCCTCCACTTAGGAAAAGAACTCGAGGGAAATCTTAAAACGTTGTTAATTGGGCAATGCAACGCACTTCATTTTTTATCCTCTTTTCCCACCGTGTTCACAAGTGCAAGACGATCGAATATCTTGAAACGTTCAAGCAAGGAAAGATTTGAAATATATATATATATATATATATAGAGAAAAAAAGAGGCCAGACACTTGCCATCATCAATAATCATTAATCTAATCAGAAATAAACATACAAAATTACTTATGCAATTTCTTGTCATATTTTAGGGTTCACTAGGGATTGTGACGTCATATTATCGATTCTTTAATTTGTAAAGCAATCAACATTCCACATATAGCAATGTTCCAGAACTCGTCAAGGGAAAAAAAAGAAGAGAGAAATCAAATTTTGACAATACTTTTAACAGTTATAGCTGTACATTAAAAGTGTGAATTAAAAGTAGAAGTGAATAACATCAAGCATGCAAACTGAAAGCATAGTTTCTACACTTCTGGCACAGCCATTTCGTATAACTTCATAATATAGAATTTATTACAAAAGCTAATCAAATGCTTCTAAAGGAACTGGAAAACCAGTAGGGAGAAACAAAAAAAGTGGGAAACCTGAAACAAACATCGTGTGGAAGAAATATACCCAAACTCGAGGTCGACAAGAAAACCAAGTGTTCTCTTCCTTGTGCTCATCGGTCAGTATGTCCTATTGTTTTGAAGCCTCAACAGACACCTCCTTGTAACATATGGGGCAAGCCTAAACAACATGGAACAATTGTCAGCTGAATCTGGGCTGCGATTAGAATAAACTACTTGTTTGCAATGTGTCATTAATCCTAAGAGTCGAGTATTTTACCTTGTTGATGCTGAGCCACCTAGTGCCACAACCAGCGTGGTATACATGCTTGCATGGTAAAGTGATTCGTTGGTCACCTCGTTTATATTCCATCTGGCAAATCACACACCTATACGCAAACAAAAAAGAAAAAGTTAAATTGAATGGCAAGAACAAAATCTTTATACAAAAGCAGCGAGTACAACTCATATTGTAAAATATAATCACAAATTTATCTTTCAGTTTTTTTTTTTTTTTTTTATATAAATCTCCAACCAAGCAGAACACAAAGACTCCATCCAAACTTGTGGTCTTATTTTCCTGTATTACTGCTGCTTGTTCTTTTTACAGCTAGCAATTTTATGACTTTTTACAGATTAGTGGTCTAGGTCCAGGAGATACTTGCAGATGAAACTTGAGCCAGTATGAATGACAGGGTTCCAGAGGACAGAAAAATCTAAATCTCAAAGCAAAAAGAACAAATTGCTAGGATGATTAATTAGTTGGTTAGTTTCAATTCCCAAATTCAAATCCTCACCTCTCGTCTCGTGACTTCTTTCTTGAGAAAAAGCTACACTTGTGTTTTGAGACCGGAAGCAAGGCAATCATCTCTTGCGAAAGACCGCGACTTTGAGTTCCAACTGCCTCACCCAACTCCAGTAATTCCTGAACATAAACACCTCCAACACTCATTAATTTATAAACAGTAAGAATAAAGAGGAAAACAGAAAAGAAATAGAGAGCAGCTTCTAGGAATGCAACAGATTGGGCAATCGGTTAGCAAAAATTTTGCATCAAACAAAAAGCTTATGTCCAACTTAGGAGTAACAAAAAGATCGAAACTCATATCTGACCCAGCATATTAAACACATTTCAAAGTGAAATTTCATTCAACTAAGAAATTAATTTATTCTCGTTTGCATCTTTGTAAATTCAGAAAAAAACTTGCGTTCAAAAGTTTTCTTCTTCCACGAGACATGATTTCAATGCAGGATTAACCATACAGTTAGATTAATATAAGACGTGCATGAATCAAGAGGATAGGAACGTGGCAAATCTTTTCAAGTTCTAACCTCGTAAGTCATGTTATCAGGATCGATATTGTCTTGCCAGACGACCTGCATAATTCTCGAAGAAAAATGATTCAGTTCTTCAAGATGTTCAACCATCACAGCATGGATTCAAAAGGAAAATGACAAGCATGCAACAATAATCTAGAGCAAATATTTTTGGACAAAAGCTGAGTGAACATGTCTTTGGAAGGAACTTAGTTACGTATGAGTGTTAGATTGATATGGGAGAGAGGCTATTCATGTGAGCGACATACCTGATAATCATGAGAACTGTGATGTCTCCGTGGACCTGAAAAGTAAAAAACACTTAAGCTAAGAGACAATTTTATCTTCCTATACTGTAATAGGCAGAAAGATGACATCGAACAAGGCGAATAGGGGACATAAAACAATTAAGAGTCTTAAAAGCTAAACTTTCAACTAAAACAACTGATTAAAAAAAGCAAAAAACAAAAAACAAAAAACAAAAAATTTTGCAAACATACTACTTGAAATCCTAGTCTTCTTTCCTAATCACTTTAACAAATCTGCCAAACAACAATAAAGCACTTATGCCGCTGAACTAAAAACACTTATAACAGGCCAAGTGGACAAAGACACATGATTGATCTAGCATTTACTGTGGTCAATCTTTTATTCTGGCTTGTCGAAGGACCCCCTGAAAGACAGAACTACATCAAACTCTTAAGCCAATTTAGACAACA
This sequence comes from Ficus microcarpa, assembly GCA_025413485.1. Classification (NCBI taxonomy): domain Eukaryota; kingdom Viridiplantae; phylum Streptophyta; class Magnoliopsida; order Rosales; family Moraceae; genus Ficus; species Ficus microcarpa. The sequence goes on from CM046377.1 coordinate 27,905,689, forward strand.
CAATACCAAGACAAAACAAGGACTTGGAACTCACATTCCACAGGATTGCCACGTGCATTAATAGTTGCAGCATTTCCTTCCCACTCTGAATTGGCTGCTGCAGTCTGTTGATTGGCCATTGTTGAAGAGTTCTCCGAGGGCCTTCTATACTCATCATTTCTCAGGTCGAAATCATGCACCTCATAAGCGTGTGGGACATCATAATACAAACCGCTCCCAGGTTCAGATAACCCGAACTTGTAAAAACTATTACTTGGGTAAGGATATACACTCTCCTATAAAAGGGGAAAAAAAGGTAGGAACATCTTAATTATGCGTTCAAATTATGTAATATTTAGTTACAGTGATCTTCATATGACAAGCAATATAATTTGTGAATATATAAATAGTGCAAAAACACTTAAAGGCTCAATGAATTACTGGTAGTAAGAAGCCTGCTCAGGCTAGCTCAATAGGTGGGAGAGGAGGTTTGGGTGGAAGTTCTCAGCTTCAAAACCAGGGAGTGTTTTCGATTCTCTTTAATAAATGGAAGCCAAAGGTCACATAAAAATGGTATTAAGAAAGTAAAAATGAAAATAACTAAATAAGTTGCAAGGAATGGTTAGAACAATCCAGCCCCCAACGTTCATATCTGATCACTCTATAAAATTACTGTTTTCCTTCAAACATACATTGCATTACAGAATAATTACATATAGTTTTCAATCAGAATTCCGATGAATCCTGTTAGCTAATAAGAATTACTTCACTACATTCAAATAATAATAATAATAATAATAATAATAATAATAATAATAATAATAATAACAATATTTACGGAGATTATAACGAAAGTACCTGAGCATGTGAAGCACCAGAAAAAATGAAATTCACATGTTCATAAGTAAGGCCTTCGAAATATTCCATAAAGCTGCCCGCTGTGTTGTAAGGATAACTAGTATTAACGTAATGATGAACCTCCATGTGCGGGTTCCAACTCATTTTTAACGCCTAAACTGTAACACAAAATTACAACAACAACAACATATCAGAAATAAAATCTAAAGAATTGCAGTGACATGAAACGGAAAACAAATCAGATAAACCAACCTGATCTATCGACAAATTCACGTCCCCAAAAGGATCTAGAAAACTAAATCAGGCAGTAGAAAAAACCGATCGGCTCAGACTTTTTCTGCAGTTCCTGCAAATTTAGGCAAAGAGCTTCAGCGTACAGACTATAAGAATCAACGAAACAAACAATTTATCCACATTTTCACAAGCTGTGACTAATTACATTGCAAAAGGCTCAATATTTAAAGGGAAAAAAAACAAGAAAATTATATATATATATATATATATATAAAACATATCAATATCAGGAATTAGACAAATTTCCATTTGGCAATGAAAGAATAGTAGAAACAACTAAGAGAAAGAATATAATTAAGTTCAGATTCGTAGAATAAAAATTTTCTCGAGCAATATTCATTTCCTTAATTTAATTCAATGCAAAAGATAGAATTTTTCCTTCATTTCTTCCAGTTTTCCGAACAACCAAACGCAAAGAGAAACTCCTCAAATACCTCATTACAGAATGTCGCTATCCAACATCCGTCAAACTACGCCAAAGACTACAGGCAATTAAAAAAGAACGGAAAAGAAAAGAACAAGGCGAGAAAATACTGTCCAGCACAGTTTCAGAACAAAATTTTCTCGGGAAAAATGCGAGAAACGGAGAAAGCAAATAAGCAGAGCTCAAGATGGACCAGGGCAATATAAATAAAGAAAACAACAAAAAAAAAAAAATGGAAAACGAAAAATGGAAAATGAAAAAAGAAAAGAGAAAAGAATGATTCCAAACGAGTGAAAGAGAGGGATTAAAGAACCGACATTGATCGCTTTTCTGAGGAGGAATAGCTTCCTGTTGTCTATCAGATCATATATGAGATTAAGATTAGATTAGATTAGATTAGATTAGATAAGAGGGAATAAGCACTTCTTTCTCTCTCTCTCTCTCTCTCTCTGTGTCTCTCTGTGTGGGTTCGTCTGTTTTAAGCAAACAGAAGAGAGAGAGAAGAGAGAGAGTGGGTTTGCAGAGACACGCGAAGTCCGTTGGATTAGAGAGAGAGTGTGAAGAGAGAGAGAGAGAGAGCAAAGAGATTGGGATCGGGTGTCACGCGTCATACGATAAAAAAGGATGATTCGTTAAAAGTTAAAAAAACTCTCTCTCTCTCTCTCCCTCTCCCTCTTTTTCATGCTTTACCAGTTGCCCGTCTTATCTTTGGCTACCTTCCTTACCCACCCACCTTTCTCTCCTTTGATTTCTTTTTTCCTTTTTCCTTTTTCTTTTTTTTTTCCTAATTAATACCCCCTCAATTTATTATAATTTATATCGTAAATTTTTAATTTGATAATTTACGTCTTAAATTTATAAATATATAACAATTTGTAACTTATTGATAAATAATATTGATTTTTTTAATAAAAATTAATACTTTACTTATAAATAGATTATTAATTAACAAAAATAAAAATAATTATTTATTTCATAAGTTAACAATCCATATAGAAATCGCACATCAATTTTCTTTAAACGATTAATATTATCGTCAATGAGGTGTAAATTGTTACATATTTATAAGTCCATGATGTAAATTATCAAAATTAAAAATTCAGGGTATAAATTGTAACTCTATGATAAGTTTAGAATGTATCAATATAAAAAAGCTTTTTTTTTTTTTTTGAGATTTTCTCACCTTTAATTTTAATCTTATCGTTTCGTTTTTATCTAAGTTTCTTTTTTATATTTATTTTTGCCATTAATTTACCTCTCTTGTTTACATTAATTAAAAAATTGTACGGTAACGATCTATGTTGACGACTTGTTATGGTCATTCTCATATGATTTAATCAAACAATATATTTGATATGGGACTATATACTATAAGAAGAGTTTTTTAAAATTGTTACACTTGTTTTACAATTGCCAATCTAATTCAAATAGTATGTCATAGTAAATAACCGCATGAGTGGGATACCATTAAAATTCACCAAAAAAATAGAGTACTATGATTTGATGTCTTGGTAATTATTAATTAACCAAGAGTTCAAAACCAACCAACTTCTCTTTTTTTTTTTTTTTTTTTAAAGGATGACCAACTAGCTTTTAAGAGGACACCAATTGTAGTAAATGGGAGTTTAACTACCAACCCAAGTGATTCAAAGTACTTAATAGTGCTATAGTAAGTTGCATCCTTTTCTTTTTCTAAAGGGTAAGTATGCTTCACTTTTATTGGAAAGGTTCGAACATCTAATTTTTGCAAATAATGTGGGTGGAGAACCACAAGCTAGGTTTTATTTTCTTCATCAATAACATTTATATGTCCCTATCTAAATAAAAATAAAACAAAACACACACATATAGATATATATAGATATATGTCTATGTCAACATTTATGTGTCCCAATTGATGATGAAATCCAGCAGAAAACAAAACTTGAAATAGAAAGGGTCATGACTACGTTAAATATTTTTATCCTCATTCTGAAAAAGGGTACTCAAAAAACAAATGTCTCACATTGTAGCATCACAAGTGGCCCCACCACATTGCATGAGATGAGACATATTAAGAAAGCCATGTCTCATAGAACTGTCATTTGCAAAAACCACAAAAATATCCGAAAAGATTGTGGTTGGGGTTTGCAATTAGTGGTTGGCTTGCGTAGGGCAAGAGGGCCATCAATTTGGTTGAACCGAGATCACCAAAACCATCTGACCTCCCCCCAAAAAAAAGGGAAGTTGGTGTCTGTTGAAGTTTGTTAGGAATTAACCTACAAATTAAGAACGCATTAATTCAAGTATAAATAAATAAATAAATAAATAAAATAACCCCTTCTTCTCTACCGCAAATGAAGCTTTGAGTTAGTTTTATTTTAAGTTAGTTTTGCTTCTTCTTTTTTTAATATGATTTTGATTAAATTTAACATTCAAAAACATGCATTACCTATAAAAAACCAGTATCATAATAATCTCGTTAAAATTTACCCTTAGTCAATTCCCATCTTAATCTCATCCACAATGTAGAGAATCCAGTTTCTATTCAAGTAAAAGATAATATTTGTGAATTGAGAAGACAAAATTTTGGTACAAAGATTCAAGGATGTATAGTTAAATGAATGTTCCCACTACTAGAATCATTGTTTTAATTTTTTTTTTTTAAATTGTATCGAAAACATTCATTTTTTTTTTTGTTTTTTGTTTTTTTTTTTTTAATTTCGATGTAATCCATGAACGTGGGCAACCAAGGAATCCATGTAATTTACGAGGGGAAATCTTAATATCTCCTTAAAATTTTCCCTTTACTTGTTTTGCATCTTAATCTTGATCCACAATGTAGAGGATACAATCTCTATTCACGTAAAGTACAATATTTGGAATTTCTAGCATGGGGTCTACTCTATTACGTGTAGCCGAAGAGTTCTCATGTGTTGGGAATGCTTGGCGTGAGATTTCCTACATGTGGGTTTGAGGTCCACTTCAACAAAATAATTCCAAAAAGTAGTAGTGCCTTAATTTGGCTATGGCATGTGTATATGCTCATTATACACTATGATTAAGTTTAAGTCCCTCTACCCATTGCGGTGCAATTAAATATATATATATATATATATATATGTGTGTGTGTGTATATATTTTCCCCCCTCTTCTTCTTCTACCTATTTCGCAACACTTTACAACAAGTTCACTTTAGGTATAAGCATCTAACTAGCGAGTCGACTACCAAGATCAGGACCGTCGAATTACCAACAGTTGATATCAATTTTTCCATCGTGAAACGCCTGATAAACTTGAGACAATTTTGACTTGGACGAATGTAGATGCAATGTGACTCTTATGTTATTTTTTCCCTTTTTATAAACAGCTCGATGCCAAAAAGAGCTTTTCTTATGGATATTATTACTTGGTACATTGGTCTCCAATAACTTTTGATTGCGGGGGGTAGGGGCCGCCATGGGTGGTGGTGGTGATGGGGGCAGTCACAGTTTGTGATATGACCAAAATGGGAAAGGCTGTCATGCATGTGAAAGAGAGAGGGCAGACATCAATGAGTGAATGATCAGAATTGGAACCAAAAAAAAAAAAAAAACTCGGCGTGCAAGTGAAGGCAAAGCCAAAGGCCCAAAGGCAAAGGCCACATCATTATATGCTATTCCTTTCTGTTTGTCTGCATACGTGGCATTCCAACTCTTATAATAACAATAATACCGTATTATTTTATATCATTGGTTGCTCAGCCCAAAAAAAAAAAAAAAAAACTATTGCAAAAGAAATTATTTCTTTTCACAAACACCTCTCTCTCTCTCTCTCTCTCTCTCTGTTCAGGAGTTTCAGTTCACAGGTCCACAGTTTTGGTCTTCCGTGCAACTTGACTGAGCTGTTTTTGGGATTTGAAATCTCCATTAACCATCCTTAATTAGTTCAGGTCAGTTTGATAAACCTTCCCAATACGTGATTGTGGATGTTATATGTTGGCTCATGTTCTTTAAGATAGAAGCAAGAGATAAAATCACATTTTCTTACCCGATATTATGCCAAACACTTGGGACAATTAACCCGAGAAAGCAGCATTTTTTTGGATATAGCAGTTAAAGAAGAATAAAAAAAAAAAAAAAGGAACTATGGTGAAGCTGGACAAGTAATTTCTCCTCGGTGCGGAGCCAATTCTGCAAGAGAGCAAAAATGGGGCCCACATCTATGTGGCTGCACACCGAATGAGAGATAGGGAGTTAGCTCTGTTCCATGTAAAAGATAGGCAGGCAACCAAAACATTCCGAAATATTTTTCTTAGAGGATGAAATTTCTCACAAGTTGATGAACTACATTGATTATGGAACCCAGTTTTCCCGGTAAAACACCTGCCCTGGCATGCAGAGGGAAAAGTGTTAGAAGGCGAAGAAAAAGCAACAGAAAATGAAATTTTATTCTGTAAACTTCAGAGAATCAACTGAAATTCAAATATCTTATTGCATTGTTTAAAAATATATATATATATATATATATATACACACACATATATCAACTACTATCATTTGGAATGATGAAGAACTTCGTAGTCGTTAAATAGAAGCAAATGACAAAAAGCTTCTCAGAGTCTTCATAGTCCGGCCTAGATAGTCAAAAAGAAAATTAATAAAGTTGTCTTCTTTTGGAATTTATTCGAGTGGTTCAGATTATGCTATAGAGCTCTTCAAGCAATCATACTTATCAAGCATCATATGTACCTTCAAAATGCACTCTTTTGGACATTTCTTCGCCGTTTTGGACACGGGGTGGGTTCTTCAGCACTCTTCTTCATTGTTACGTTCTGCATCAAAAGTTTGTAGCTGCGTTGCAGCAATATGACAAAGCTGGCCTAAATAAAACTCGTTAGCCAAATTCTGAACCAAGGAAAAAGTTATCCCTGAATCCATGAACGTCTGGTACAGAACCAACAATCTCTATTTCTCTTGTTAACTGAAACAAACAATCATATATCTGCCTTGAATGAGGGTGAAAATTGTCTCTGACCGTAAACTCATATACAATGCCATTCACCTCAATTGAGCTACAGCCAGGAGTCTTCTCTACACCTCTCTCCTTCATCAGCTTCCGTGCCTTCTCTGCCTCGTCCCACATATTGGCTTCCCCATACATACTTGCAAGCATGATATAATTTCCACTATCATGAGGATCCAACTCAAAAAGTTTGAAAGCCACTCTTTCTCCCATCACAACATTTTTATGAATTCGACAAGCAAAGAACAATGCACCCCAAATGACAGCATCTGCCTCGGCAGGCATGCTCGTGATAAGCTCTTCTGCCTCTTCCAAAAAACCAGCCCTACCAAGAAGATCCACCATGCAAGAGTAGTGTTTGCAGGTGGGGTAAAGATTGAATTTCAAACTCATTTGGGAAAAATACTTGCGGCCCTCTTCAACCAGGCCTCCATGACAACAAGCAGACAAGACCCCTATGAAGGTGATCTCATCTGGCATCAGCCCTGTACCAATCATCTGTTCGAAGTAAAATATGGAATCCCGAGCGTGCCCGTGGACAGCTAAACCACAGATAATAGCAGTCCAAGTCATGGAATTCCTTCCCGGCATTTCCTGAAACACTTGAAGGCCCTTTTTGATGTTCCCACATTTGGCATACATGTCTACAAGAGCAGTTCCTAATGCAACGTTTGGAAAAATAATATGCTTTTCAATGTATCGGTGAAACCATATTCCAATATCAAGTGCTCCAAGTTGCGAGCACGCTGATAAGCAACCAACGATGGTGATCTCATCAGGTTTTATGTTCCAAGCTTGCATCTCATGAAACAGAGCTAGTACCTCCTTACCGCACTTTGCTTGAATGTAGCCGCTAATCATCGCATTCCATGGCACAACGTTCTTCTCCGGCATTTCATACAAAAGCTTCCGAGCAACATCCAGAAACCCAAATTTGGCATAACCCACTATCATCGTAGTCCATGAGACAACACTTTTATTCTTCATGTCACTAAATATCTCTTGCGCCGCTTTAAGGTTACCACACTTCATATACATGTCCATAAGTGCATTAGCCAGAGGAACCGTCAAATTTAGTCCATTGACTCTGATAAATTGATGAAATTCCGTCCCCTTGCTCAAATCCTCTAGTTGGGCACAAGAAGAAACCATGCCAATCATTGTAACTTCGTCCGGCTTAACACTATAGTCCTCCATTTCCTGGTATAGCCTTAATGCCTCGCACGCCAACCCAGCCCGAGCATACCCATTAATCAATGAATTCCAAGAAACTAAATCTCTCACGCAACTTTCATCAAACATCTTACGTGCAGCCTGTAATTCTCCGCATGACACAAGCATATGAATCACCGCATTATGAACAAACACATCAGCATTAAAACCCAACTCCAACACATGACCAAGAAGCTGAAACCCCATTAAATCGGATTTCAAACTAGCACAAACTTTAAGCATCAAAGGGTAAGTATAATTATCCGGCCGCAACCCGCCATCCCGCAATATCCGCCTGTACAGAATAACCGCTTCACTCGGAGATTCACTTTCCAAATACCCTCTAATGGCTACATTCCAGGAAAACACATTTGGGCACTCCGAGTTGAGCAAGATCTTGGTGCAGTAATCAAGGTTCCGCGATTCCGATATTGCACAAAAGGCGATGAGCCGACTCGAAGCAAAGGGGTCGGAGATTAACCCCGAAACGGTCATCCGGGCTTGGATTTGCTTCAAATGGGACATGGAATTGGAATTCTCGAGAATAGAGAGGAGAGGATTGGAGTGGACAAGAGTGTTTGTGTTCCGCTTGGTGGGTTTATCTTTGTGGGGTGGAAGTGAAAGAGAGAGAGAAAGAGTGTGAAGGAGAGAAGGAAATGGGGAGAAGATTGGCTTTGGAGACAGACGGTGAGATCTGAAGCCGATGACCATAAAGCTGATCATCAGAGTTTTGTGGGAGCATATTTCTGAGTTTTGATTTGAGTTTTTGGCGGGTAACTTGCACTGGACGTTGAATGAAGCTTATTAGGTCTTTTCAGAGATTTAGGAGCGGTGCATGCGACGACGATAATAATAGTTAGGTGAATATAATAAGTTATTTAATACTGATGCCTTTTAAATTTATCATCTTTTGATAACTTTGTCTTCTTAATTTTTAATTTTGATAATTTACTTTTTAAACTTACTAAATTATTACAATAAATTATTACAATATATTCTATATGAATTAATTTTCATTAAATTAATCAGAAAAAACCCAAATACATATTATGTAAAAACGAAAAATCACATTTCTAATAAAAAATTTTCAAATCTAATTGAAAATATAATGCAAATGTTCCGAATATCCTGTTGATCATAACTCGTATATAAGTTGCTAGCATCAATAATTTTATTACAAATAATTACAGGTACAATTTATTAGTAAATCCACACCTTAGGTAGAGTTCAAGTCTTTGCCCCATATTCAAAATAAACAATTATGTCATAACAAGATAATTGTCAGATTATATCTCCAAAAGAAAATGCTAATATCCAAAATTTAGCTATTAATTTGTATTCTTCTTTTCTTTTTTTCTTCCTTATTTACCCTTGATAATTATGATTATGTTTCATTAGTATAACATTCAAAATCCCTAAAGGAAAAAAATCAAATTTAAAATATCCTTACGGTAATTATTATTATTATTATTATTTTATTATTATTATTTCAAAGAAACTCAAATAAGTTAAGCCTTCGTTTGATAATTTAGTTAGAGATGAAAATTTTCAATTAAAATTAATTGATTTTTCAAAAATTAATTATAAATTTTATTGACTTTTTCAAGATGAAAAAGTACAATTTTAATCAGAATCGAATCTTAATGTGAAACAAAACATAAATTTATAAACCAGTTGCTTTTCCCTTGGCCAGAAAACAAAAGGAGCTGCCTTTTATTTTAAGGGTCCGTTTGCCTCATCTTCTCCCTCATCTTCTCATTTCAACTTAAACTGTACTTTTTTTTGTCTTTTTCTCAAAAACTTTTTTGTCTTTTCTGAAAATTAAAAAAAATTTACTATTACAACTAAAATATTTCAACTCAAACTAACCAACCAAACGGACCCTAATTCATAAGAAAAAAAAATCCACCTCCAATTTATATGTTTATACCAACACTTTAAAAAAGTATGAAAAATAATATACTTAACATTTGTATTCCAATATATATGTTTTACCAATGCTAGTTTATTTCCAATATCATATCTAAATTTTATCATCATCATTAAAATTTGATCTTCATAAAAGTAAACATTTAACATTTGAATATTTAAAAAAAAAAAAAAAGATATTAATGACTATAAAAAATGGTTAGTGACACCAATCAATAATGAAATGTGTATTTACTAATAAATATATCTTCCATGCCAAAAATTCACCCTAGTATATCAACCTAAATTAACCCAAATATCAAAATTTACCATTATTGGCATATCAATTTAGTACTTACCGGAGATCTCCCACGTCCTGATAGAGCAGAGGCTATCCTAGCAAGTTGGCATATGGTTTCCAATTTAAAATCCATTGCACAGATACAGAGAATTGAATAGATAAATTAAACTTGCGGATGAATAATACTAGCAAAATAAAATGAACCTACAACGGCTCTTATAATAGTCGAAGTAAATAAGAAAACAAAAATCCTTCCGAAAGGAACAATTCTTTTAGGTCTCAATCCCTCTAAAACTAAGGTTGGTGGTTATTGAGTAAAAAATTTTCCCAACAAAAATCACGAAACAAAATCAGAAGGAAACATTTTCATCAACGTCTATGGAAAAATGGGCAGCAGAAGTAGTTTTAATTGCAACTTTTTAAAGCCTCTTAAGCTCCGCCAGAACCATACTTCTTCCCGAAAACGATCACCTGGAGCTTGTCGTAACCGGCGAGAACACCAGCACCAGCAATGGCACGAAGGATGTTGGCACCAGCTCCCTTGAAGAGAGATTTGGCCCCTTCGTTCTTGAGGATTTGAGAGAATGCATCGAGAGAACTCTTGTACTTGACGGCTTCACCAGATGTCATCATCATTCTTCTACGAACAGTGTCAATCGGGTATGAGGCAAGACCAGCACCGTTGGTGATGACCCAACCGAGAGCAAAACTAGCAAAGAAACTATCCTGCAAATTTTCCAGGGAGAAAAAAAAAAAAAAAGGAGCCACAAGTGTTATTATCATGACAATGTACGTGATCTTACCAAACCAACATTGACAACCATCTTCCTATGAAACGACACGTCAAGAGAAACTCGTTTTAGGCCACCACAACAAACAATGTGAAATTGTCTTTACAGTAAAGGAAAAATTAATTTTAGCATAACAACCGTTAAAAGATACAAATAAAAAGAACGTAAAGCTATCTAACAGAAAAAGGATGTTTAATTGTAGCCACAACAAGTGCCAAATGATGTGAATTCAAAACCAATCTTACCTGCAACTTTCCAGTGAGCACCACTGGCTTCACAGAATCATATAATCCAAAGTACAGACCACGGTAGACAATGATTCCAACACAGGAAATGTTGAAACCACGGTAAAGTCCAGCAATACCATCAGATTTGAGTGTCTTTCTGTAGACATCGATCAAGCCATTGAACTGCCTCTCTCCTCCCTTCTTGGCAGCCTTAGCATCATTAGCAAGACGGGTTCTGGCATAATCCAGAGAGTAAACAAAGAGCAAAGAAGAAGCACCAGCAGCACCACCAGATGCCAAGTTGCCCGCAAACCACTTCCAGTAGCCATCACGGTCTTTCTTGAAGTTGAACAGCCTCTTGAAGTAGTCTTTGAACGCAAAGTTCAAGGCCTGTAATATTAGAATCAGAAAACAATTATGTCAGCATATTTCAATAAGAGAAACAAAGATAACAAGCTGAGTTTTTAAAATAAGTACTAGGAATGGAAAAATGATGTGACAAACAAACCTGAGTTGGGAAATAACGGATGACGTTAGCGGTGTTTCCTCTCCACAATGAGCGACAAATCCCTCATCCTTAATTGTACGGCTGAAACAATCTCCAATACCCTTGTAAGGTTCAGAGAGCCTTCCAGCCTTGATCATCTCATCCTGGTTCTGGATCAGGAGCTTAACACGCTCAATTGGGGCAGCAGCAGTTTTGGACACGGCAGCTGAGACTCCACCCATAAGGAAATCAATGGCAAAGCCAGTGAATCCTTTCTCCGATGGGGCCTGGACGCACACCGGTGAGGAAGCTGCAGTTACCATTGACAGATCAATGGTGGATCTGCTCGGATACTGCAATCCAGCGTTGGAGTAGTTCCCATAAGCGAATCGCCTTTGGTGGATTGCAGACCCCTGGAAACCGCTGTAGCGGCTTTGAGCATCATTGGTAAGGCAGGAACCCAAATGGAGTTGACCAGCAAACTTTTGCATCACAGTTGGGGTCTGTTGCCTCTCAGCCATTGCTTAGAATAAAAGGCACTCCTGCAAAACCACACACGATTTTATGATGAGAGAAGGGACTAACTGCTTTACAAGTTACATCATATGATTAAACGGGCTACATGCATCCACAAACAAAACAAAAACTGTCAAAAATTGTTCACTCTTAGTATACGTTTGAACAAAGTGGTCTTCAGATGGGTTTTCACCGTTGAATAATCTTCCTTGTTAAGCTTAAACAAACTCATCCAACAGTTTCTAAATAATATTAAGGCAGAAAAATATATAAATCGCATCTAGAATTTCATAAATCAAATAAAAAAGATGTGGTTTTTTCACAAACATTGCAGAAAAAAAAAAAAAAAAAAAAAAAAACTTTCTCAAGAAAGCTTTTTTTTTTCTTTTTTAAACAAAGGAGACAAATTTTTAACAACCAAACAAGCGAAAACTAGGCAAAAAGTACATGTCACATCAGAAATTAATAATTAATACATGACAATCTAATCAAATCAAAAAGATAAAACCAAAAAAAAAAATCAGCATCAAAGAATCAAATCGCAGAACCGAAACCCAAAAACACCAATCCTTTTTTGCCAAACGCACTCGAGAAAAAGCTATACCACGCGTAGATCTGACGAAACCAACCATTAAAACTCAAAAATTAAACCAAGATAAAATAAAAAACAACAGATCGAACAGAACCAGAAGCAAAACATGAAGATCGGAAAAACCCTTTTGTGGGTTTAAGACAAAAACGCAAACACAACAACAAACCGAACCAACAAATGGCAGGAAAAAATATTATAAAAAAAAGGAAGAAAATAAGACATATATATATAGCAAAAAACAGAACAAGATCTGATCTTTTGAATAGGATTGAAGATGAAACGAAAAGAAAATCATGGAAAATGAGAGAAAAGGAAGGAAATTGATACCCTTTTCGCGTTTGGCTCTGGAAATGTTGAAAAGAGGAGAGCTTTTTGGTTTATGAGTTGTGGGAGCGTACGCCAATGAAAGGGGCTGAAGACAAATGCCCAACTACGCCTTTAAAGCTCCTCGTAAACACAAACACAAAACGGGTCCCACTAATCTGCTGCGTTGTTGTGCACCGTATGAAGTGCTCTAGGGGATCCACAGCCGTTGATTCTTGGAAGTTGGAATTTCTGATGTGATTTTGCGTTGGAAAAGGGCAAGAAAGTATTTTCCTTTTGCAAGTGGGCATTGCTTTTTTTTTCTTTTTTTTTTTAAAGTCACATTGCATTATGAAATTTTAAGATATTAAAAATGTGCGCATTATTAGAGATTGGAAGGTGTTTTTTCCCGGAAATTTGTGTGTTTGGGGCATGGTTCTTTTTGACTGAAAGAGAGTTCCTACTTGGGCTAATTTGGACAATTATTATTCAACCAAAAAAAGTTTTCATTTTTTTTTATTTTTTTATTTTTTTGCTCGAAAAGGTTGGAAGGTTGGGATTGGAACAATTATTTATTTGCTTCCCGGTTTATATGAATGTCAGTTGTTGACTTCTTGCTTAGAAAAATTCAACTTTGAAGTTTACTTTAAAATAATTTTTATAAAAAGCTCAAAAAATTAAAAAATAAATTTTAAAGAAGACAATTTCGTATGTTCTTTTAATTTTGTCTCGCACTAAGGGTCCGTTTGGTAATGATGAATTTGAGTTGGAAATTTTAAATTTCAATAGTAATTTTTGTTGGTTTTTCAGACAAGATAAAAAAAAATTTTTAAAAAGATAAAAAACTTTTTCAGAAAAAAATAAAAACTGAGATGAAAATATTGAGTTTGAACTCAAATCTCAAATAAAACCTAATAGTAATAATAATAATAATAATTTCCCAACAAGATGAAGAAGATTAGACAGTACATTCTTGTTTATTTTCTCTCCAAGAAAAGATTATATATATATTTCCCAACTTATTGTTCGCAAACAAATGCTATTAGGGCTTGAAACATGGATATAAATGCTTGATGCATAAACATATACAGTTTGTATCTGAGGTTGAATATCTGGATAAAATCAATGGCTTATTTCTAGATGAAGTTTGATTTCAATCATATGATGTTGTCAATTGTGTTTTGTATTGTATGCCAGTCTTGTTCACATTAGTCGTTTCTCACAGCTTTTTGTTTGTTTGAACTGTACAACACATATTATGATGGAATATACTACAAAACTTCCGCTAAATTATGCCTGCAGCACGCTACCATATTAAAAATTTAAAAATGTTTGAAATGTGAATATAATGTCCCTGAATTGGCCTTTCCAACTGAGTTGCTACCCATAGAAGGCCTAAATTGACCCTGAACGTTAGACCGAGGCCAAGTTGAATTGTTCCAAAAACTGTTTCTGTTTTGGGAGGGGAGAAATAAATGTTTCTCTTCGTTCTAATAATAAGACGTAATATATATTATTATTCATGCCGTAAGTCTTAACTAATTGAGAATGACATCAAACAGATGCATGCTTCTTCCTTCAAGGTATGAGATGTCGTATATCCGCATGCGCATGTGGGCATGTGCGTGCTTCAATTCAAATCACAACAAAATAAATTAAAAAGAATCCCATTAAAAAGACAAAAATATATAAATAAATAAATAAATAAGACGCTTGTCATCGAATAATTGCTGAGAGAAATTCAGTAACTAAACAGTGTTATATGGACATATAGAGAAACCATGAGATAAACAAGAAGATTCAGCGACAAGCCTCAATAAAACAGTCAAAAGTACACAAAATATGCCGTCAATTCTTGAGGGAGGACTGCAAATTCCGACAACACAATGAAGCTAAGATCTATTTCTAAGTGGTCAGTTGCCATTTCGATCAAGAAGGGCAGAGACCCGTTGGCCAGAAATGAAACTCGAACCTGTCGAATTCAAGTTTAGGGGGGTTGCAGACAAAAACACAGCTCTGAATTTTTACAGGGAAACCCTTCTCAATACCATTCTGTTTACTGCAGTTACGACACAAATTAAGAAAGACAACATAATGTTTTACAAGGTTCTTCATCAAGGAAGAGAAAGTACCAGAAAAGGGTAACAAATTGACCCTCCACAAGTAACTGAAATCTGCGAAAATTTCTTCATGTACAAAGTAACACAAACCTTCGGGAAAAGTAATGCCATCAAGAATTTGTACGACAATTCACACACCCTCGCCGGCAAGGTATTATGTTGTGCATTTGAACGCCATCAAGTTTTCTGACGGATGGAGGGATGTGTTGCTATTGTTCACATACAATTAAGTTTTCTTACAGGACGCTACCGATAGCTAGGAGAATTCGCTAAATCAATAGTTAAAACCTATTACATGGGTCAGGCAACAAGAAAACTGCAGGAAAAAGCAAGTGCTAAGCCAACTTTTCAAATTTACAAAGTAGAAAGCTTACCAGCAGAACAAAAAGTACCAAGTGAATCTTGGAATAAAAACCTAGAGGGGTATACATCCGTCGCAAGGTTAGCTCACAATACATTGCCGGTATTGTCGATCAAAATCTAATGATGCCTACCCAGATCAATCTGATCTCTCCCTTGCAGTCTATCGATGCCAACAGAAGCATGCTCTAAGGAAGTGTCTGACCTCCTCAAATCTAATTCCAGTTCCTTCTGCCTCAGTTGCAGTATTTTCCGCTCGTTCTCTAAATTCATTCTCTCATTCTCCAGCCTTAAACGCTCCAGCTCTCTGTCTTTCTTGCTGCAGTATCTCAACCACCTAAACCGCTGCTTCTCAAGCTCAAGAGCCTCAGCCTGGATGTTGACTCTTTGCTCTTCGACTTGCACCATCTGTCTCTTAACCCACTCCCTACGCTCCCATGAGGACTTTGTGGGGTCTTGAAAAAACCCAGTCATTTCGCCTTCGAAACTATCGTGTGGGGACATCCATAAATGGTCATCCTCTTCGCTCACCTTCTTCCTGTCACCAACATCTCCCATCCTCTCCCCATCATTATCATCATCATTATTGTCATCATCATTGTCCAATTCATCATCCTCAGTATCATGATTTTCCTCACCTTCTTCTTCCTCAGATTCATTATCTTTTGAGGATCTACCATGAGGTAACGAGTAACCTTGGAAATCAATCTCATGGCAATCAGGTATCCTTTGCCCATTATGATAAGCACACATTTCCTTGTAAAACAAGTGCTTTGAACTCAATATCTTTCTAACATCATCCTTCGCCTTGGCCGATAAGTGGGGCATGGAGTCCATAAGAGCAGGATTCTCCACCACTCTACAACTAGTACCCCTTCCAAGTATATCATTCAACCTTTTGTACCTTTTGTTCAAGTCATTAAACTTGTCTTCGCACTGCTGAGGTGACACATGACAGCCTTTACCGATCATTATCTTTGAAACTGTTTTCCACTTGCCCTTCTTCTGTAAAATCCCTAATTTTCTCTTATGCCCCTCCCCGCCTGCAAACATTCCATCATCACCCACACAAGCAACACTGGCAATGAGAAGCTTAACCACATTATCAGTCCACTTCATTCGCTGCCACGGATAACCCTTTTTCCCCTTAGCCCCATCAAAGTTCTCGCCACTCCCGTCTTCCGTATAACTCGGCTCATCTTCTTCACTCAGATTATAACCATGATTACCATTTATGGAGGCGGCTCCTTTCCCTTTACCAAACATAGAGACACCTTTCGACACCGATCCTTTCACTTCCATGAGCGAAATGGGATGGTGGTCACCCTCAACACCACCCATCACATTCATGTGACGTTGATGTGCTAATGAGGAATGACCCATCTGGCTTGTTTGGTGTCTATGCATTGGTGATTCCAAGTCTAGCATCCCGCCATTTGGACCCGACAAAAAGCCACCTCCCAGACCTGAACTATCCATTACAAAACACACCCAATACCACAATCTACTAACAAGCAGAAACCAAATTCCAGCACCTTATGATTAAAAGAAAAATTCCCCCTTTAACCAACTTGATATACAGCTACTCTGGCGCATCCCAGCTGATTTTTCCAGCTAAAACACCAAATCAATCAGAAAATCACAAGAACCCAAATTTCAATCCTTGCCCATATTCTCACCAACACAGACAAAAAATAATCCGAAGAGTAAGAACATAAAACAGTACCTAATAAGAACTTAATATCCGCTGAGCACGAAAAGAGGCGAAATTTACACCAAAATCGAAAGAACTCAGATAAGATCCAGCCTCAATGTTTCGCAAGTTCGGAAGAATATGAGGATTATTATTATTTTTTCTTTTTTTTTATGCCTGAAGTTCCTAGAAAGTTAAGAAAGGAAATAGTCGGAACAGTTATGAGTCAATATATTCCAAAAATAGAAAGAAAAACCGAGAAGAGAAGTTCTTAAAGCTTTACCTTGAACAATCGAAGATGAAGATTTAACAGCCAAGAAAAGGAGAGAATATGGTCTGTGATCAGTTTGGGATGGAGAAAGAAAGCGATCGTTTCTGAGTCTCAGCCACCTCTCTCTCAAGGTACGCCTTTTTATTTTTTTTGTTTTTGTTTTTGTTTTTGTTTTTTTTTTTTCTTTGGTGGGATCAAGAAGTCATCTTCCTTCTTCTGTGTAAGGAGAGGGAGAGAGAGAGGGAGGGAGAGAGAGGAGAAAAAAAAAAAAAACATAACTTTTTAGTATTTCTTCACTCGAAAAATTATAATAAACTAGTTGGAATCACGTGTTTTGCACGTGTTTACGTTGAATATTTAATATATAAACATAAAAATTAAAATTTTTAATGACATGATATTTTTGACACATTTTATTAAATATCACAAGAAAAAAGTAAATACATATTAAAGAATATATTTTTATGGAACCAAATTGCTTAAGAAAGTAAATCTATTTAAAAAAAAAGGTTAAAAAGTTGAAGGAAAAATAAAAAAAGAAAAAGAATAGAAAAATAACAAATTAAGAAAAAGTTAAAAAAAAAAAGAAAAAAAAAAAAGAAAGACCTCATCACAAAAAGATAAAATAATTTAATCAAATTTTTGAATAATATTTTTAGAACACTTCACTCTTATTATATAGTTACAGATGAATACAATTGTCCTTTAAAAAAGTATTGTAATAAATTTCTAAAAAAAAAATTGTAGTAACAACATACATAGTGTATTTTCACATGTAACTCTAAAAAAATAAAATTATAGACTCCGTTTGTTAAATTAACTAAAGATTAAATTTTTAAATTAGAATTGATTGATTTTTCAAAAGTTAGTTGTAAATTTTATTGACTTCTCAAAAAAAAGATAATTTCAACAAAATTTGAGATGAAAAAATATTGTTTAGTTGAAATTAAACTTCAATACCAAAGCATAAAATTTGAATCTTCCACTACAAGTTAAAATTTCTATAATAAACAATTTTTAATAAAGCTTTATGAAGTAAATAACATGAGTAAAAAAATGAAACAAATGAAAATAATAAATATAATTTGGATTATTAGTAACCGGTGTGATCCGAAATAAGAAAAGAAAATAATAAATATAATTTGGATTATTAGTGTCGGGTGCGATCCGACATATCTATGCTTTCCTAATTTTTAAGCACAAAAAAGAAAGACAACATAAGTTTTTTGTTTCGTTAAAGGGAGTAAATAACTATTCAAGATAAGTTCCTAAATTACGATGGTCTTCGTATGGAAAAGTTTCGGCCATAATGTGTTTTCATATGCGATTTCAATAGCAAAGTTTATAATCGTTTTTATAATATTAAAATTTTGATTCTTCAGAATATATGTGATTTTCAGAAAATCTAATAATATTTAGATGATAACATACATTACAAAAGGAAGACGATAAATAATAATAATTTCTAATAACTTAAAAAGATCTTTGACATTTTTAATTCATGATCCACATGAAAATTAAAATAAAAAATTAATAATCATATTAGTTAGTGTTTTGTTATATACTTTTTAAATTTAGAGGATAAGTTGTCAAAAATAATTTTGGATGTAAATAGTAATCACTTTTCATGTTGCTTTTTGTTGTAAAGACATGTCGTTTTAACAACAAAGATGAAATGGAAACGACTTGTTGATTAACTAACCTGCAAATTTATATGACGTCCTTTTAGGTTCCTGGTTGTCTATGAAAACAAGTTTTTTTTTTTTTTTTTCTTTTTCCCAAATTGACGGCGTTTCTTGTTCATGAAACAAATATGTCGTTTGTTTGGCATGAAAAACGCAAAAAAAACCATTCGATTAGTTAAGTTTATTGGGCTGAAATTTCATGTTGCATTCTCATGATAAACGACAACAGAAACAAACGACATGTTTTTCCTCCTCTTTTTTTTTTTTTTTGTTTTGACTAGAAATGTCTTTCCATTTATAGAAAACAACGGGACGCTGTATTCTTTGACAATAAACGACTTTAAATTACAAGTCGTTTTACTCTAGTTGCAGAAGTCACGGTGTGTGGTGAATATTGTCAACGAACAAAGACGTGAAATGACGAAAGAAAGCGCCAATCTTTCCCCATAAATTCGTACATGTCGTTTAATCTAATTGCAGCAAAAGTCAGTCATGGGTAAGCGCTAGGGAGTTTCAATCCAAACGAGATCCTAAAACTACCTGTCGTTCAATTTAAAAAAAAAACTACTTGTCGTTTACTTTCATTGTTGTGAAAATGGCATGTCGTTTATCAAGGAACTAACATTATAACTCTAACAGACTACAGAAAGATGAATCAAAGTTGATAATTACATACAAATAGTTTAGCCAATTGAAGCCTTACGACACATTCACTTGGCATTGCTTACTACACATTGACAAGAACTGAAGTTCGAGAGCAATTGCAAGAAATAAAGCCTAGCCTTGCGTTAAATGATCGACTTTTTGATACTCGAGTACATGTGAGATGGAGGCCACAAAATGTAGCCAAGCCGTATAGATTTTCCACAAAGTTATTGGGTAGTCAATGGCCCTCAATTGTGCTCAACTTGCAAAGGCTTCTTATAGAACTGCAATAAGAGAGACGAACAAACCACGCTAAGGGATGAAGCAGCCATGCACGCGCCAGCAAGCCAAGGCGGCAGTCGGATTCCAATAAAGGGGAACAAGATTCCCGCAGCTATTGGCATGCCGAGGATGTTGTAGCCCAGGGCCCAGACGTAGTTGAGCCGAATCCTGGACATGGTCTTTCTGGAGAGGTCTATGGCTGTGACAACGTCTTCCAAGTTGCTCTTTATTAGAACTATATCAGCTGCTTCTATAGCTACGTCAGTGCCAGCGCCAATTGCCATGCCAACGTCAGCTGCAACTAACGCCGGCGAGTCATTTATTCCGTCCCCCACCATCGCCACATTCATTCCTTTCATCTGTATCCATCACGAAATCAAATAAAATAGGAATCGATGTTTTAAGCTGGAGAACCCATAGAGAATAAGAACAGCTCTTTTTTAACTGATTTCAAAAGTTTGTCCTCCTTGTTTAGTACAAGATTGCTAATTGTCGTATTTTATTTCTAAAGCTACTTGATACATTTAAGATGATTCTATCTAGTACAAAAATAGCTGAAATAATCAACATAAAAATTTTAAATTACCGCAGAAAGTACCTCCTACCAGTGGATGAAAAATTATGACAACGGATAGTGTGCAGTGCAAAAAATATATATATCATTTGATCGGAAAAGTTCCTTTACCTGTAACTCTTTGATCTTATCAGCTTTTCCCAATGGGTCCGTCTCAGCAAAAACCGTGTCAATCCCAACCTCCTTTGCGACCGCAGTTGCGGTAGACAAGTTATCACCAGTAACCATGATGCTGGAGATGCCCATTGACCGGAGAAAGGATACGACAAGCTTTGCCTCAGGTTTCACAGGATCGGTTACAGAGAAAGCTCCAGCAACCTCCCCATCAATGGCAACCAAAACGCATGTCTGAGCCAGTTGCTCATTTTTTGAAAGATAAGCCTCAACATTTGGACCAACAGGGACATCATAGGCATGCATAAGTCTTTTGTTCCCAACCAAAACTGTTCTATGCCCTACTTTCCCACTCACTCCCATTCCAGGGAGCACCTCAAACTCTTTAACATCAGCAACATGCTCAGTGTTGAGCCCAAACTTTTGGCGCAGCCTCTTCGCATGCTCCACCACAGCTTTTGCAATTGGGTGCTCGCTATTTGACTGCATTGGAGAGAAGAATTATCTTAAAAAGGATCACCACCGGGATTCTCAATCTATGATTCTATATTTATTAATCCAACTACTTTTCAAACATAAAAGTTCCTATTTCAAAGACTAAGCACTCACCTCTGTCGCTGTAGCCATATCACATACCTCCTCCATCGGAAAGTTAGAAAATGGTATAGCACTAACTACCGATGGTTTCCCAACAGTTAGAGTTCCAGTCTTGTCAAAGACAATAGTTTTGACCTGCAGCAGGGGTATATGAATAAAAATCCAGCCAAATGAAACACAAATTATCGTACGGTTTAGCCTTATTACAGCCCATGTCAGAATCACACAGCGAATGTTGTTCACTGCACAATATAGGCATTACCTTGTGCGCCTTCTCAAGTGCATTTCCACCCTTGATGAGGACACCTTGGGAAGCACCCTTTCCAGAGGCAACCATGACTGCTGTTGGTGTTGCTAGACCCAGAGCACATGGGCAAGCAACAACTAATACTGAAATACCAAATTGCAGCGCAAGCTCAAACCCGTCCATATCCTTTGGTATCCAATGCTTAGGATAAATACCAACCTTTCCAGGAATATACCAGCCCAACCAGGTTATAAATGCTGCAGTAACAACCTAATATTTGCAAACAAAAAAGATGTCAATCCACAGAAAAACTCACTTAAAAATGTGGTCTTTAGCATGGAAAATAATCGCATACTCATTTTCAAAATGGAAAGTTTTCTTGTTTGAAATGAGAAAGTCTTTTCATTTTTTAAAAGAGGTGGCATTTGGATGTGTAAAAAGATTGTGAAACGATGTTTGAATAGTAAATTAAAAAGTCATCTCCTTTATAAAAGGGGATAGGTTTTCTTTTTAAAGAGAAGAGAAGAGCTCAAAATGTGTTGCCAAACGGTTTTTTAAGTCCATTTTGAAAATGGACATGCGCGAGCCAAACAGGGCCACGTGAACTCACTGTCGGAACAAAAACTCTTGATATCTGGTCAGCTAGTTTCTGGACGGGTGCTCTGGCAAGTTGAGCAGCTTCCACTAGCTGAACAATCTGAGAAAGTGCAGTCTCTGATCCAACATGGGTCACCTTAACCAGTAAGCATCCATTCTCATTCATGGTCCCCCCAATAACCTTTTCATGACATCAAAAGAAGAAACAAAGATTCGTTAATCTTTTTAAGACGAGCACATCCATAAAGAGATCCTTTTTGTGTTTAAACAAAAAAAAAGAGTTTTTCCTTTTCTTTTTTTTTTTTTTTGCCCCCCTCTTCTGCCATTTTTCTCATTCCTCTTCATCCGTAACAAATATTCCACTAATGATATAATAAAAAGGAAATAAAATACAAATGCATCACGCTCTGAATTTAAATTCCATGCAAACTATACCTTGTCCCCCGGTTTCTTTGCAATGGGCCTTGCCTCTCCAGTGATCATACTCTCATTTACATGGCTTTGACCATCTATGACAACTCCATCAACAGGAACTTTTGCTCCAGGAACAATCTTAATAATGTCATTCCTTTCTATCAATTGAGTGTTAATTTCCATCTCCGAGATCACATTTCCATCTGCATCTAATGTTAACAGATAAGCTGAATCAGGAGCAAGGTCGGTGAGTTTTGCTAAGGCATCTGACGTTTTCCCTTTAGCAACAACTTCCAAATACTTTCCCAAGAGAATGAAAGAAATCAACATGGCACTAGTCTCGAAGAATTCTTGCCCTTCAAATGTATTTGATGTCAATGCTTTAATCACTACATATACAGAGTAAAAATAAGCTGCATTAGTGCCTAGTGCAACCAGAACATCCATATTTGCAGATTTTCGCCTTAGTGCATGATATGATCCCATGTAGAACCTGAAAGGAAGAGATAAGAAAACATCATTGTTTAGTAACAGACCGTCTGAAATTCAGTACACGCCTACAGAAGAGAAATGATCAGATTTCCAAGTAATAAACACAGTAAAATATGAGTACCTTCGGCCTATAATGAACTGCACAGGTGTGCAAAGGATCCAACTCAAAAGCATCCCAACTGTAAGCATGTTGTGAATCTTATAGTCTAGCCAGTCACCATAGGGAGGAAGCATAGGTAGTACCATGGAGAACATAAACACTGGAATTGTAAATAAGCAGCTCACCAAAAATTGATTTCTAAAGACCTGAATTTCGTGCAACTGCTCTTGTTCTCTTTTTTGTGGTGGAACATACAAGCTTGCACTGAAAATGTTGGGGTCATGTCCTGCTTCTTCAATGCACTTTATAAGTGATCGTGGACCAGTAACATTTGGGTCAAAGCTAATGGTTACCTTATGCTCTTTCATGTCGAAAGAAACATCAGTCACACCCAGTGCCGACTCAAGAGAGGATTTTATTGTGATTATGTCGTCGGGAGTATTAACTCCTTCAAGTTTTAGATGCACTCTGTTAACATCATTCCCAGAGTTGATCAGGTCGGCTCCAAAGCCAGCGTCTTCTATAGCTTCTATTATGCCGTCGGTATCAATAACGCTTGGATCAAAATGGACCTTTGCTTCTTCAAGCGCTAAACCAACTACTGCCTTTTTAACTCCATTGACCATTTGAAGGGCCCGTTCAACAGACTCGGAGCAGCTTGTGCATGCCATTCCCTTAATCCTCAGCCGGCATACTGCTATATCTTGTTCTGGAAACTCGTCAACTTCAAAACCTGTGTCCTCCAAGGCTTCCTTGATTTCTTTCACCTACATAAGATCCTTCATTACAAATGCTTCCAATTTCCAATAACAGGCGACAATAAAAATCCAAAATCACAAGTTGATCGTTTTAATAACTAGACGAACACCACACGGAAATATGTTAAAGACCCTATGATCAAGAAAAAAACCAACTGCAATAATATGCAAGAAACATAAATCTCTTTTATTCTCTTTCACGGGACGGGTTTTTTTATCAGGAGCATGAGATTGTGTAGTAAACAATTCACAACTTAGCTTACATTAATGAGCTCTGGAACATATTTGATAACAGCTTGGCCTTGAAGTGGCGACACGCCAACATTACGGACCCCGTTAAGCTTTCCAAGTGCAGATTCTATGGATACTGCACAAGAAGCGCATTCGATGCCTCTTACTCTGAACATAATTGAACTAACTTTCTCATTTTTCTGGTGATCTTCTTGTTCAGGGATTGTGATTGCAACACTATCAGAGGAACACTGCAACAGAGGCGCTTTAAGGTCATTGTTTCCGTTCGCTTCCATCTTCGAGTTACCGCTGTTCAAATTCATCGAAACCATTCAAATTTTTAAGAAAACCATCAGGTATTTGAATATATTGAATTAGATTACTTTTACTAATAAAACAAAATAAAATACATAGTAGATATCGCCAATGCAAATAAAAAATTCATTTCAACTACAGAAAATTTATTCAAAAAAATAAAAATTCAACCAATTGACTTCAAAACCGATGCCAAAAAACAAAATTCGAAAAAGCAATACGGATTTCATTCCAAAAATAAATTACAAAAAAAACAAATACAAATCAAAAGGAGCCCTCACTTCTCAACTAAAGAATGAAGATTGAATACAATGTAATAGAATTCAAAACAACCTCGTCAACCTTGAAGTAACAGGTTTAAGGGCGTCAGAACAAGATTACGATGACGATGACGACGACGACGACGACGACGACGATCACTTGAAGGAGTTAAGAGGAAGAAACAAAAAGCTTTTTCCAATAAGTGCCTTACAGAGGGAAAAGGTTAGGGCTCGTGAGAAAGGAAAGATAAGAGACTGTGGGTGTCACCATCGAATAGGGGAGGTTAGGGTTTCCGAGATTAGGAATTTTAGGAGAGAAACGGAAAGAAAGAGGAGAGAGAAACAGGAGGTCTGGGCTGGACAAAGGCAAAGGGAAGTCCAGAGAGCGGCAGAGGAGTCTGCGTGGGAAGTCTTTGTCGTTTGGTTTTTATACCCTCTCGGTGGAAGAAAAAACATTTTTTTATTTTTATTTTTATTTTTTTTTGAATTTTTGAATTGCGTAACGTCCGGCTACTGGTCCCTAACTTCCCACCATTCCGACGCCCACTTTCCTTTGTCCCTCTCTCTTCTCTTGAATCCCGAAACAACTCTAGGGGTAAAATGGTAAGTTTGTGTTGTAGTGTCCTCTTTTTCCCTCCGAAGGAATTGTGTAGTGTCCGTTCTGTTCATGACCATCATGGAAAGAGATTGACGTATGATGATTTCACCTTTTTTTTTTTTTTATCTATTTGATATGATTTATTTAACGAGGAAAATTTTTTCAAAGAATCAGGAAATTAATTTTTGAAAAGGGTACTTTTTTTTTTTCTTTTGCTTAAATTAGAGAGGAAACTTTCATTTTTTTAAATTAAGATATGAGATTTGAATTTTATACTTATGATGAAATTAGATATAAAATTATCGTTACATGAATATAAATTATAAGTTTCTTAGTTTAAATTCTGAAATTTATTTTTAGACTCTGTTTGGTTCACCAGTTTGAGTTGAAAATTTTAAGTTTCAATAGTAATTTTTGTTGATTTTTCAGAAAAGACAAAAAATTTTTTCAAAAAAGACAAAAAACTTTTAGTCTTTTTCCCAAAAAGGATAAAAAATCAGTTCAAACTAATTTTTTAGTTTGAACTGACGAACCAAACATGCACTTAAATTTAAAAATCAAATAAGGTGGACATTGCCGTAAATAGGAAATTTAATTCAATCAATTAAAATACAAGGACTAATTAACTTCTTAATGTATTTAACAAAGAATGTTCTGTTTGACATTTCAGTTCAGCTATGACTAAATTATATTTTTCACCTCAGTTTTTTTTTTTTTTTTTTAAAGTCAATAAATTTTATAATTTGTTTTTGAAAAGTCAACCAATTCTAATTTAAAAACTTGGTCTCTAATCAATGAACTAAACACACACGAAAACTATAAAATAGAAATAACGTGATTCCCATGTAATTTAATTATTTATTAATTAGAAATGCTTGGAATTCTGAAATTTTAGTTCCATGAAATGTAATTATTATTGCTATTGATATTATTTTGGAACTTCGCACCTCAAGTGTGATTTAACGGTCTCTTGGAGATGTCTTCAGTACAAGTGATTCATGGAGATATTTGGGCGATTGAAACTAGGAGATAAGAGCAATTTGTTTTGGCTGGTTTTGAACATTTATAATCTGATCTGATAATTAAAAGAAGATAGAGGTAAACTGCCGACTTTAATTGGTTCCATATACAACGAGTAAATTATTGGCTCGAAATCCTTGCATAACTTTTTATGACCAAAAATATTTTGGCATTTAGAAGGACCACAGAATATGTAAAACGCTTATCGTGTACATATATGTATTCTCTTTCTCAAGGCAAGCGTGGTGTACCATATGTGAAAAAGCACCCCATAACTTTTTCAGTTTCCATTAAGGGGTTTTGCAGCTCACAGACCACGATCGACTTGAGTCATATCCCATATATGATAAAGCTCTCTCAATCATTCACTTTTAACACCTTGATAGGATCACTAAGTCTTGGAATCACTAGATTTGTTTTTTATCAATCCAATACTCGATATAGAGTATTAGGATCACGGCCCTAAATATCCTTACTGTTAGCACATTTGATAGGGTTAGGTAACACCCTCTTTATCAAGAGAAGGGACTCGCCTACTAGATTCAACTGACAATTTTGCTAGTGTCTGGAGAGCGTCTTTGATAACCCAACATTTATCACCCTTTTTCGGACTTTTTCTTTAAAAAAGAAAAAGGAAAAAGGCTCTCTCTCTGCATTTTGGGTTTTGCATGCAAATTCTCCACTTTGAGATTGAAAGAGTGCAGAGATAAGGTCTCCCACCTTTGGGGTAAAGAAAGAGCTATACAGATATATGTATGTATGTATGTATGTTTGTATATATTCTGATGTGCTTTTAACACTCAGTGCCTGGTCACATTGCATCCACTACACGTTCAGATTCATGCAATGATGGAGCATCTTTTCTTTATTCTTGCCTGGGGTCTACCACTATATGGATTCATGATCCACCACAAAACCTACATATCCTCTTCAGCTAGTCAGTTGCTAGGTTGGAAACCTAGTTGTTTTTGTTAGTTTGTATTAAGGACCCCAATTGTATTCATGAGCATTAATGTCGTTAACCATGAAATGTCGTCGTGTATATATATAGATATTGAGTTTTATATCCGATAGTCATACAAATTCGATTGATGTAATTTTTCATTTAGATACATATAATTTTTGGTTGATTTCCATTTGATTTTATGTATAATAAGGTATTGTTAATAACTATTTACACAAATGATATATATTATTGAAAAATGTTATTTTAGAATTAACTAATATATCACATTAAATGAGCAAAATAAAAATTTATATTGTTCAAAGTCATTTTGTAAATAAAAATTTTTAAAAGATTATTTAACAAAATAAAAAAAAATGTTTAAATCATTTTGTTATAAACATTTTGTTAATGGACTTATTACATTAATCTATTTTGAAGAATGCCAAATTGCAGGCACTGGTTTATTCAGTGGCGTATCATCACAATATGATGGATCATGCTTACGATATTGTCATATTCAGTTGCCTTGATGTTGTGAAAAGAGAGAGAGAGAGAAAGAGAGAGTGAGGATGATGTGTCGAGTTATGACTTCAGTCACGGAGTCAATAAAATTTTTGAAGTGAGGACATTTTATGAAAAATTTTTAGAAAAATTCTTTATAGTTATAGTTTTACAATTATAATTATTTAGGTTCCGTTTGGTGATTTAACTCAAATTTAAATTTTTTATTTCAGTTTTATTTTTTTTTTTTAAATCAATAAAAATTATAATTAATTTTTAAAAATCAACCAACTTCAATTTAAAAATTTCAACTCTAACCAGAACATTAAAAGGTGGCTTAATTAGATATAGTCATAACTAAAATTCTAGAGGAATTTTTTAGTTACAAATTAAAATTCTAAAATACGCGGGGGATTCTTTTTTTTTTTTTTTCAATTTAAAAATTACAAGATTAGTTTTTCACCTTGTTATTTGAGCTTATTTTTATTATTTTTCAAATTAGTATTTCTTATATCTTCACAGGAGAGAGAGAGAACATGATGAAGAATGAGAAAGAGAAAGAAGGTGAAATAGTTCGGGTTTCGAATTCGTTCGGAGTACCCAAGAAATTTCACTTTCTTTTTTTTGTTTTACTCGACAGATCCTCTTATTCAGATTTTTTTTTTTTTTTTGGGGTTTCGTTGACAGGGATGAAATTAAATTCTGATCCTTGATCTCTCAATATTTTTGATTTCGGCATCAAAAACAAGTTTCTGATCATCGTCAGAGGCCGTCTCTTCATTCGAGTGTGGTTTTGGTATGAACCAAGATTTGGTATAGCTGGAGGATTCAATGGTGCCATTTTTTGAGCTTAAACTTGAAACTTGAAAAGCCTGGAAGAATGGAAAAAATGACAGGAAAAACAAAAAAATAAAGATAAATAAATAAAAGAGCAAGCGAAGAAG
Organism: Ficus microcarpa; assembly: GCA_025413485.1. Classification (NCBI taxonomy): domain Eukaryota; kingdom Viridiplantae; phylum Streptophyta; class Magnoliopsida; order Rosales; family Moraceae; genus Ficus; species Ficus microcarpa. Next base: position 27,934,328 of record CM046377.1, read on the forward strand.
AAAATAACAAAAGAATATAAAAAATAAAAAATAAAAATTTTGAACCCATCGTCACCATGGACGGACCATAACCCCACGAGGTTATACAGGATTACTCTTAAAGGGGTGTTTGGTGAATAAGTTTAGTTTAAAATTTTTAAGTTTCAATAGTAATTTTTCAGAAAAGATAAAAAACTTTTTCAGAAAAAAATAAAAATCATGATAAAAAAAGTACAATTTAATTTAAAATGAATTGAAAACCAAACACCATCTTATTGTACCTTTGAATAGAGCTTATGCAGTTATGCTATTGCTACATGTATGAAAAATGAATGCTTTGTTGAGGGTTAAAAAAAAAAAAAAAACTGAAATTGCACATTGTAGAAGTAAAATAACAATAATAAGTGGGTGTTTGGTGAAACCATCCAAACCATTCAACTCAAACTTTTTTTTATCTTTTTCCTAAAAAGATTTTTATCTTTTCTAAAAATTCAAAAAAATTTACTATTAAAACTTAAAAATCTCAACTCAAACTACTCCACCAAACGGGCTATAAATATAGGATTATATGTCTCTTACACTTATGCTCATCATACTATTAAATTTAATAATTTTAGACTATGTTTGATATTAAGGTTTAACTCCAACTAAACTGTATTTTTTTATCTCAATTTATATTTTTTTCTTCTGAAAAATCAACAAAATTTATAACTAATTTTTAAAAAATCAACTAACTTAAATTTAAAACTTTAATCTCCAATTAACTTATCAAATGAAAGCTTATTATTTAATAGCACTAGAATGAACAACTTTAATATTAGAGTTGTCAAAATTATAAGGAAGTACACAAAACACAACTTTGCACCTAATTTTCTCATAAATATATCAAGGAATTGAGCCACTGTATTTAACAGAGTTAACCTTGAAGCCTAATTTCTTAAAAGTCACATAATTTTAGAGCCAAACAAACACCATGACCTATCAAATGTAAAATTGATGGTTCTGAAGAGAACACTATCATGCAATGGCGTGTTAAGATTAAAAAAAAATTCGAGTCTCGTATTATAAAAGTGTAACAACAATGATAGATATATAAGAGTGGTTTAATCTCTTAGAAGACTCAAATTTTACATTTTTTGTTCAACTATTTATCGAAAGATAAAAACAAGCTTCAGAAAAAAAAAGGGGGACAAAAACATGCCATTGTAGAAAGCGGCAGGTCGCTCACATGATTAATAACATGTCGTAGACTGGTATATACAGAAACAACGTCGGTTTTTGGACAATTATTTTCTGCTGTCGTTTACCCATCTGCAGTCGTTTATCATTTGTCGTTATGCCTTTTGTTTTCTCATTTATTGTCGTTTTCTTTTTTGATAATTTACTTATATGCTGTGTGTAGATCTTTTCCATTTCCTGTCGTCTCCGCAATTTCAGTTTTCATTTTTATGCTGGTCGTTTCAAATTTCTTCTTGTTGTCGTGTCGAATTTCCCTTTTAATTTTCGTTGTCGTTTTCTGTTGTTGTTTTTATTTCTGCTGTCCTTTATGTTGTTGTTCCGTTCGTCAACATTCGATTTCTACAGTTTCAGTCAGGTGCCGTTCATTCTTGCTGTCGTTTTTCGCCTCTTTCTGGTGACGTCTTCTCTCCTTGTCGTCGTTCTCTCATTTTTTTAAAACTTTTTTCATTTCCCTTTTTTTTCCCCCTCGTTCTCTCCTTTGGTTGTTGTTTTTCTCAAATGTCCGTTTATTCACCTCTCTGTCGTTTCTTTCGTCTGTGTCCTTTCCTATATTGGCGTTTTGAATTTCGGGTCGCTTTATATATATATATATATATATATATATTTTGGCCATCCTCGCTTGCTCTTGTTTTCGACGTCGTCACCGTGTACTCATTTGTTTGTTTGTTTGTTTTTTTGTTTTTTTGTTTTTTTTCTGTCGTTTATATCATCTACTGTCGTTTATTCTCACATGTCAGTTCACCTTTTTTGTTCAGTGGGTGTTTGGTGAATGAGTTTAGTTTAAGATTTTTAAGTTTCAATAGTAATTTTTCAGAAAAAAAAAAAAACTTTTTCAGAAAAATACAAAAATCATGATGAAAAAAGTACAGTTTAGTTTAAACTAAACTGATAACCAAACGGGCCCTTATTTTTTACTGAACTTACTTTTGGTGAGATTTCTAACTTGAACCTGGTTGATTTTTAAAAAATTAATTATAATTTTTTTTATTGATTTTTAAGAAAAGATAAAAATTAGGAAGAAAAAATATAATTTAATTAAAGTTATACTTAAATGACAATGAGAGTCTTAATTTGTCGTTGTTTTTGGTGATTGATTTTCTTTTTTCTTTTTTCCTAGAATTCATGCGAATACATATTAATTGATTTGTACAGACCATCGGTCCTCTTCTGTGACTAGCAGTAGTAATCTCTCTACTTTTTCTCTAATCTTTTTTTTTTTTTTTTGTTAGAACTACGACTCCATTAGGATCACACTCGGTTTTTTTAAAATGAAAATTAAATCAATGGAAGTTTAATCGCTTTAAAGACTCAAATTTTACAATTTTTGTTTAACTATTTATTGAAGGATAAAAGCATGCTTCAAAAAAAAAAAAAAAACAAAACAAAACAAAAAAGGGGACAAAAAGCATGCCATTGTAGAAAACGGCAGGTCGCTCACATGATCAATAACATGTCGTAGACTCGTATTTACAGAAACGACGTTGGTTTTTGGGCAATTGTTTTCTGATGTCGTTTACCCATCTGCTGTCGTTTATCATTTGTCGTTATGCCTTTTCATATTGTTTTCTCGTTTATTGTCGTTTCATTTTTTGATAATTTACTTATATGCTGTGTGTAGATCTTTTCCATTTCCTGTCGTCTCCGCGATTTCAGTTTTCATTTTTGCTGTCGTTTTTCACTTTTCTTTGTTCAATTGTCCTTTGATGTCGTTTCTTTCTATGACGGTATTCTCATTTCTTATCTTTCTTACTTTTTTATTTTTTTATTTTTTGTTTATTTTATGTTGGTCGTTTCAAATTTCTTCTTGTTGTCGTGTCGAATTTCCCTTTTAATTTTCGTTGTCGTTTTCTGTTGTTGTTTTATTTATACTGTCCTTTATGTTGTTGTTCCGTTCGTCATCATTCTATTTCTAGCGTTTCAGCAGGTGCCGTTCATACTTGCTGTCGTTTTTCGCCTCTTTCTAGTGATGTCTTCTCGCCTTGTCGTCATTCTCTCATTTTTTTTTATAACTTTTTTCATTTCCCTTTTTCTTTTTTCCCCTCTTTCTCTCCTTTGGTTGTCGTTTTTCTCAAATGTCCGTTTTTCACCTCTCTGTCGCGTCTTTCTTCGGTGTCCTTTCATATATTGGCGTTTTAAATTTCGGGTCGCTTTATATATATATATATATATATATATTTTTTTTTTTTTGTCATCGCCGCTTGCCCTTGTTTTCTACGTTGTCACCGTGAACTCATTTGTTTTGTTTTGTTTTGTTTTTTTTGTTTCCTGTCGTTTTATATTCTCTACTGTCGTTTGAAATCTCATACGGTCGTTTATTTTCCATTGTTAGTTCACCTTTTTTGCTTCGTTTATTCATCGGTTATAGATAAAATTTTTTAATTGAAGTTGATTGACTTAAAAAAATATATAAAAATTGAGATAAAAAATAATAATTTAGTTGAAGTTAAACTTAAATGCCAAACGAAATCTTAATTTGTCGTTGTATTTTGGTGATTGATTTTTCTTTTTTCCTAGAATTCATGAAAATATATATTACTTGACTTGTACAGACCATCGGGCCTCTTCTGTGACTAGCAGTAGTAATCTTTCTACTTCTCTAGTTTTTCTCTAATCCCTTCTACTGTCTTTTTTTTTTTTAAATTTATTATTATCTATTTCTTTTCCTTTTTGTTAGAACTACGATTCCATTAGGATTACATGTCCATTTTTTTAAAATGATTTTTTTTTGTTTTAAATGAGTGTTTTAATATGTACAAAATTTTTTTTTAAAAACAAAAACTTATTTGGAACGAGAAGTTATAATATTGGGAATAATATATTATGAGAAATTATAAAAAGATTTATTTTCTTTTTCTAAAATGGTATCATAAAAAATAATTTAAAAAATGAGATAGTTTTTCTTTTTTCAAAATGAGAGAATAATAGAAAAAACTAGAAAAAACACTATTTTATAAAAATTTTCCAACTTCTCAAATTGAGTTGCCCTTCCAAACCTTTTTTATTTTTGAAACAAATAAGAATGGTGGTCGGTTTTAGCCACCTAATTTTGAAAATGTACGCAATCCATAATTTTTTAAAAAATAAGTCATTTCACCTTTGTTTTTTTAACCTATTCAAATATTATTAATCGGGAACTTCTAAAATAGAGTGAGCCTACTTTACCTCATTAATTAGGTAAAAATTTCACACCTAGATTGAAATGTATTGGTTAAAAAGAGCTAAAGACCACATAACTACAATACAACCTCCTACATCATATAGACACCTTACTGCCAAAACTTAAAAAAAAAAAAAAACAAAAACAAAAACAAAAACAAAAAAAGTCGAAAACTTTGGCGAGACCCGCGATAAAAGGCCTCGCCCATAATGCCCGGCCAACGACAAGAAGCTTGGCGATGGGAGTGGAGGAGAGCAAGTTTCTGCCGGCAACGAGGGTGTGAGGAGGTCGAGGGGCGAGCAAGGTGGGGGCGGCTCATGGAACCAACCAGAAGGTCGTGAGAGTCACCGGAGTTTGTTGCAGTGGAGGGGGGCAAAAAAAAAAAAAAGATCCGGCAGACCTATATGGTGGTTGAGGGGGAATGCTAGTTTAGTCCACAAGCCCACAGGGCTGTGTGATGGACAAAGGTGGGGCCGAGATGTCGACAACAACGAGGGCGTTGGGAGAGATGAATGATGTTCCGACATGGGGAGAGGCTCACGTCCACGGGGATCGCAAGTTTTCGGCCATGGAGAGATGGACGAGTGGGGGACGACTGGTGAGGTCCAACCGTCGACTCCTTGGGGGTGGGGTGAGATGTGATGTCGACGGCGGCGGGCACCTCTTTTCCCGCCTCCGACGATTAACACAAAGGAATCAAAAAGAATTATTATTATTATTTAATTGTTTTGTAATCTCATATAATTGTATAGTTGGATGCACAATAAAGTTTGTGTGCCCAGAATATTTAAACTGTTAAATTTAACAGTCAAAAAATTTTACCATACTGATATAAGGTAAAAAACTTTTACTTTATTGTAGAATTAGCCTTGTTAGTAATGCGATATTTAGAACTAAAACTTCTCTCGGCCATCTCTCTTTAGCGAGATCTTCCCTGTGCAAAGAAGATGGCTCACATTGTAAAGGCAGATTGGTGAGGGGAAAATTAAAAAAAAAAATGTTAATAATAAAAAAGAAAGAGGAAAAGAGGGAGAGAGAATTAAAAAAAAAAAAAATTCAACCACTGCTTCTAGTCAATAAATCAACATGTTGCAAAGCACTATTTAATGGTGGAGGTAATTAAAGATTTGATTTGGTCGATCATTTCATTAATTTTGATTAATCAAGGATCAATTTTCAATATTAATTACAGATTCAGAAGAAAAGTATTTTATTTTTATTTAATTTTTAATTTAGCAAACGATAAAAACTTGTACTTTTTTTTTTTTATTTTTTTGTTTTTTGTTTTTCTTTTGAGTCTGTTTTTCTTCAGCAGAACCGCAAAAACCCTAGATCTCTTCGTTGAAAATAAAAAAAGAAAAATTAAATTAAACAAAAAAGAACCTAATAGATCTCAAAGTATTCATCGATTGGGATCTCACAGGGTCTCCGCAATCAAGCAATCGTCTTTCCCCAAAAGAAGACGACAATGGCGGCAAACGACGATATTCGCTTCACATCCCTCAAACTCCCTCTCTCTTCACCGCCACCGCCATCATCGCCGCCGCCGCCGCCAATTGACTTTCCCCTGCTCTTCAGCAGAACCCGAAACTCCTTCGCTCAACTCATTCACTCTGTCAAGACTCGCTCCGGAATCGAACGACTCGGTTCCAAGTTCCCTCCTTTACCTTTGAGACCACCATTTCGGAGTCGCTCCACCGACGGCGGATCAGCGACTGGGTGCCCAAAGTTCCCTCCTTTATGCTGGGCGTCGCTATCGTTGACTCGGCCCGAGTTGGGATCTCGGAAGGAAGGTAAGGGACTACTGATCGGCAAGTCGCCGCTTCTCTGTTCGGCCTCGTTGTCTCTGACTCGGCTGGACGAGTCGACTCAGTCCGGACCGGAGGGGAGGGAGAATTCTTCGCCTCCGCCTCCGCCTCAGACGCAGCAGCACCAGAAGGGGCACTCGGCGAGTCGACATGACGAGGAGAGGGTTCTGATAAGCGAGGTGTTGGTGAGGGACAGGGACGGGGAGGAGCTGGAGAGGAAAGACCTGGAAATGGAGGCGCTAGCGGCGCTCAAGGCCTGCCGGGCCAACTCGGCTTTGACGGTACGCGAAGTTCAGGAGGACGTCCATCGGATCATCGGTAGCGGCTACTTCTGCGCCTGCATGCCCTTCGCCGTCGATACGAGGGACGGTATCCGATTGGTGTTTCGGGTATAGATAGAATTTTGCTCTTGCATTTTGCCATTCTAATGTTTGATTAATGGTCATTCAATATCAGAGAATTAGAACTTAAAGAATGGAAAATTTGACTGTATACTGTATTTTGTGGGGCAAGGTAGAACCAAACCAGGATTTTCAAGGGCTGGTTTGTGAAGGAGCCAATGTTCTTCCGGCAAAGTTTCTAGAGGATTCATTTCGAGATGGACATGGTAAGTTCTTTTTAATCTTCTTATTGGAGAAATGCCAATGTTGATGATATATTTAGCTTTTAAAAAAAAAAAAAAAAAGGAGAAGTGAAAATAGCATATTTGATACCATTGCCAATGTTATATCTGGTTTTTGTAACAATTATTCGTTTTTAATCATTGAACAACTTGAAATTTGTAATAGTGGACTAGAAATGAAAAAAGTGAATACGTCTTTCAATACCAAAGTAACCAAATGCCAAATGACACCAAGTGTAGCATATGTTAAATAAAGCACCAATATAGTATGCATTAGAGAGTGATTTACTACTTAAATGTTTAAATTTGGCTTTCGCACATTGATTTGACATTAAATTGCAGATGTTCGTATGTGTATCTGTTGTACGTGTGTTTGTGTTGTTTTGTTTATGGGTTTTCTGCTTTTAAAATGTGCTCTTAGGAGGCCTGTTTGTTTCTCTTATTTTGGTGTCAAGCTGTGCAGGAAAAGTGATTAACCTTAGGCGTCTGGACAAAGTGATAACGTCCATCAATGATTGGTATATGGAGCGGGGTCTTTTTGGCTTGGTTAGTTCCTCTGCTTAAACTTGTTTTTCCTGTCCATTTTATGTGCCTGTTTTATTGATATTATGTGTAACAATAGCATGCTAAGTTTTCTTGTCAATTTTATAGGTATCATCTGTTGAAATTCTATCCGGGGGTATTCTTAGATTACAAGTTTCGGAAGCTGCGGTTAACAACATCTCCATACGTTTCCTCGACCGGAAAACGTAAGACATGCCATCAATTTGGTTTACATTCTTAGGGTTTACTGTTTACATGATGCATTTGTATTGCATTTCTTGGCGATATCGAGAAACACTGAACTCTGAAAATGGTAGGAGTTATTGTTAATACATGACTACTTTTATCTTCAGCGGCGAGCCAACTTCAGGGAAGACTAAGCCTGAAACAATACTTCGTCAGCTCACGACCAAGAAGGGACAGGTGTTTTGCTGACCTATATTTCTAGTACCTAACAATATAATTCTTTGTGAGATAGTGTGTGCTTACTTTGGGGAACCTGAGATAGTATGGTGATTCTGAACTTTGGTTTAAGGTTGGAAGCCATATTCTAGGATTCTCTTACTTGTTAATTTTTGCTAAAATTATGTATATCTAGGTCTACAGTATGCTTCAAGGGAAAAGAGATGTGGAGACTATATTGACCATGGGAATCATGGAAGATGTTAGCATAATTCCCCAACCCGCAGGTAAAGAATTGATGCTGATCTTTTCAATGACCTTCCTTTTATATATATCTATTTTGCAATAAGTCCTGAATAATGCTGTTGATTTGTAGACTGCTTGGGTTTTTGATCAATTTTCCTACATCATAAGTAGTTGTATGATTCAGTGCTAATAATTGTCTTAGTAATGTTTGAAGGGTTTTCTTTGCATGTGCAATTGAATAAGTTCTGTTTTTCTTTGCATATGTTGCAGACACGGGAAAGGTTGATATTTTAATGAACGTTGTTGAGCGTCCAAGTGGTGGTTTTTCTGCTGGTGGTGGTATATCAAGTGGGTAAGTACTTTTTAATTTATGGAACTAGTAGTATTTGTTTTTTTGGTCGTTACTAATTAGTTGAGTCTGTCTTTAATTTTTTGCTGTGTGATATTAATTTGGATCTCACTTAAATTTGTAGGATTACAAGTGGCCCTCTATCAGGACTTATTGGAAGGTAAGCTAACACACATCTTCTCTACATGCGATCGGTTTTGGGATCTGTATAATAAATTTAATGAAACTTCTAAGTTACAGTGGATCTGAAACTATGGTGATGCGTTTATGCAGTATTTAGCTCATTTATATTTTTGTTCCTATTGCAGTTTTGCATATTCTCACAGAAATCTTTTTGGAAGAAACCAGAAACTTCATGTTTCCTTAGAAAGGGGCCAAATTGACTCGATATATCGTATAAACTACACAGACCCATGGATTGCAGGAGATGATAAGCGGACCTCCAGAATGATAACGGTTCAGAATGCGAGAACCCCTGGCACACTTGTTCATGGTAAGGTGCAAGACGAGGATATCAATCCAACCATAGGTCGTGTCACAGCTGGTGTTGAATTCAGCCGACCACTCAGACCTAAGTGGAGTGGTACAGCAGGACTTATCTTTCAGGTACGTCCTTATCCACGTAATTTGGTGAAATTCGACTAAGACTATGTTTTCAATTTTCAATTTGTCATTAGGAAGCTATCTTTGAAAAGATTTTTCTTATGGAAAAAAAAAAGGATTGTGTATTTGATTGAATTTTTTGTTAATCTTAATCTCCTTAAATCGGTTTATATCTTAAAGCATGCTGGCGCTCGTAACGAAAAAGGAGAGCCCATCATCAAAGATTGTTTTGGCAGTCCTCTTACAGCAAGGTATTTGCCTTTGAAAGCAGATATTGTCACTGAAGTGTACGGTTTTAAAGTATTAACTGCCATTTTTTAGTTTGCTGTGGTAACATGGTTTTGATATTCTGTCTTGTTTACAGTGGCAAGAACCATGATGATACACTAATTGCAAAGTTCGATACCGTCTACACTGGTTCTGGTGATCATGGATCTTCAATGGTTAGTACTTTGAACACTTTACATTCATGTTTTTCAATGCGTCTAACCCTCATTTCTGTTGTTGTCTTCGCAGTTTGTATTCAATATGGAGCAAGGACTTCCAGTGTTGCCAGAATGGTTGTTCTTTAGCAGAGTGAATGCTCGCACAAGGAAGGAGATTGAAATTGGTCCTGCTCGCCTTATTTTAAGGTATTCTACCACTTTTGCATCGAAAAATGTGAATGTCTTGTATTAGCTATGGGATCAATGTCTCTGTCTTTGCTCACCCCTGTTATTTTGGTTATTGCTCTGATAGTGGAGCACATGAAGATCGCTTATTTTTAATGATGGGTTATTATCTGCTTTCCTAGTTTATCTGGTGGTCATGTGGTGGGTAATTTTTCCCCACATGAAGCATTTACCATTGGTGGAACAAATAGTGTTAGAGGATATGAAGAAGGCGCTGTTGGTTCTGGTCGATCTTATGCGGTTGGCTCTGGAGAAATCTCTTTTCCCATGGTATGTATGAAAACAATTTTTACGTCTTTAAGCAATTTGGTCTCAGCATACACATGTCCAATTAGGTCGGGGTATAAATTGTTTGCTTCCACTTATATGCAAGAGTAGTAGGAAGGTTAGTTCACAAGATGGTGAATCCGCTCCTCAATCCTTTTAACATCTCCTGTTCTGTTGTAGGTGGGGCCTGTTGGAGGAGTTATTTTTGGCGACTATGGAACGGATCTTGGATCAGGCCCAACCGTACCTGGTAGGTTCTCAGTTTTGTTTAGTGTTTATTCTCTCTGTTTCTCATTGTGGAGCTTTTATTTCTTGTTTTCTTTGGTGTTGCAAATTTCATATGCATCTATGTTGTTGTACTTCACTAGGTGATCCTGCTGGGGCTAGGCTAAAGCCTGGAAGTGGATATGGATATGGGGTGGGCATCCGGTTAGACTCTCCTTTGGGTCCTCTTCGTCTTGAATATGCATTTAATGATAGCCAGAATAAGCGGTTTCACTTCGGAGTTGGTCATCGGAACTAATTCCCGTTTTTGTATTTCTTGGATTGTTCTTAGTTGGCAATTCATTATTTTTTTCTTCTTTAATTTTATTGGCACAATCCTGTTAGTAAAACGGTTTTTTGCATATACTGTATACATGAGATTAGGTAAAAAAAAAAGAATCAGATCCATTTTCTTGGATTGCCCCGGCCATGCAAATCAACTGCAGCAAGTCTGTTTTCATCCCTTTGCATTATTCTTGCATGTCACTGATTCTTTCCTCACTTGAAAAATCTTAGAAAGGGCCAAGACCAAGAAAATTGTTACCTTTCTTTCTTTTTGACAAGGTCTTGAGTTGAAGTGAGTTTCACCTTGGTAAGCGGGATAATCTAGTGTCTCATACACGAATGTTGTCTCATCCGAGTTATTTGGGTATTACATCCTCTAAGATTGATCTTTTAAGAGTTAAGGAGGGAAAAAAACAAAATAAATATCAGTTCCTCTTGTTTTCGCGGCGTGTCCCATGTTGATTGGAGAACCTTGTGCTTGCTCTCTCCATTCATCCTCATCTGAAAGAGTGAAAATGTTGGTGCTGCCAGGCAGATTCTAACAAGTGGCTGCCAAGTAATTGACTAGAGACATCTGAGGACTAAATCCTGGACAAGGCTTTGTATGCAAGACTACTGTTTCAGCATTTAGATGATAAGTTAAGGTTAGTTTTTACGAGGAATTTTTACAGTAGCAGAAACTGTTATTTTAGTCGTACAAATAAATTTTCATTGGTTTTTTGCTCCTATCTTCACAAAATACATGGGGAAAAGGAAATTAATCCGCCTCAAGAAATTACTAATAAAAATTGAATAGAGGAATTTAATGCGCTTTTCCTCTGTTGTCGCGAAAGAAATAATGCTTTCCTGTGAGGAGTTGGTTTGAGGGAGGCCTTTCTTTGACTAAGAAGTAGGTACTCTATATTCACTGTATATCGTACAGTGGTAGCTCTTATTTACACTATTTACTGTTCGCTTTTTTTTTTGGGGGGGGGGGGATAAGTTACTATTCACTTATTTATGTTTTGGTTGATCAAAGTAGTAATCTTGCTATGTACAATTCGAGTAGCTTTAATGATACACAAATACAACTTAGAAAAAAAAGGAAAAAAAAAAAAAAAACCCAACAAAAAGAAACAAAGCAATGCATCGAGTCTAGGCAGCATTGAAGAGGGACCAGCCTTTGCTTTTTGAAACTTCCTTTTCAGAGAAATCAGAGCTGATTAAATGGAATCATTGCCCCTCGGTATAATAGCACTACTGGGCACTGACTAGGCTGCCATTTCGTTGTTACGCCTAAATTACTGTTGAAACTTCAAATTAAAAACAACGATGTTAAAGGATACGTTCTTCTCCACGCACAAACGAAAGATGATTTTCATATATAAGAATTACTGGGATGTTTAGTTCACTATTTCAACTCAAATTTTTTATCTCAGTTTTTGTCTTTTTCTAAAAATGTTTTTGGTCTTTTCTAAAAAAGTTTTTTATCTTTTCTGAAAAATCAATAAAAATTATTATTGAAATTTAAAATTTCCAACTCAAACTGGTGAACCAAATAGAGCCTACGTATAAGATCCGCTCTTTGTTAACAATTATATTTTGTTTTCATAGATGCTCCAAACATTTTTTCATAAATTGATATTATAACCCCAAAAAAAAAAAAAAAAAAGATGAACTAGTAAAACACATAGTGAAAAGCTCTAGCTCATAGGTAAATTATAAAGGATTAAAAAACTGTTTAATTTTAAAATTAGTACTCACAGACAAATTAAAGTGAAGAGCACCCACGTGAGGAGTCCTGCTGTAGAAATCTTTGGGGATGAGGAGATATGTATATTCCGGGTACATAAAAACAGGAAAGTTTCAAAATCCCTTGTGTGTGTATATGTATATGTATATTCTTATTCCTATATTCATCTTGTTCATGATATTCTGTTTTCTTCTTCAGTGGCACCTATGGTAGTTTCAGTTTGATAATGAAGAAGCTGCAGAAGAGAAAACGACACATGCAAAATTGGATGGTATTTTTGTATCCACTAGAAACAACACACTGACACACACACAAATAGAGAGAGAGAAAGAGGAGGGGGGGATTAGCTAGAGAGAGAAAGAGAGAGCTTTAAATTATGCTCTAATGAGAAGTGATGTCATGCTTTTACGTGAACAGTGGAGATTACTCAATCATTGCACTGTGTTTTCCTGCTGCAATGAGCTTTAGGGCCGTAGTCCCCTCTCTCTCTCTCCTCATCTGCCATCCACTGCATGCATTTTCATGCTTATCATGTCTGTCCATGCCACGTGTCCTGCTGCACGTGTTTCATCTGTCACCCATGCAAGCATTCATCATTGATGTTGATGGATGCGTCGGCCTCCCAATCTCCATGACCATGGCCCCACCCCCCGCATGTTTATGTTTAAATAAATATATCTATGTATCAATACACTTATATATAAATACAGTGACGAAACCAAAGATTATTATGAAAATATGAATTTGTATAAAAATATGTAGGTTAAAAAAAAACAAACACGTGTGAAGGGGCTTGGAAGGGGATAATTGTAAATTTATAGAACAAAAATATGGGCTTCAAATAAATTTAAAAAAAAAAAAAAGAGAAAGTTGAGGGGGGGCTTTACTTTCATTGGCTTCATCCGAATATATATATATATATATATATGTATATATTATTCCATCTGTTTCACATGTTTATTCAAAGATTTGAATGTCTGAGAGAATCTTTAAATATCTGAAATATAAAGACTTGTTTTTATGAATCGAATATTTGATTTAGAGTGTTTAATCTTCAATTTCCGTTCACGACAAAATATGTATAGTTTACTAATATTTGTTAGTTAAGTTATTATTAACTTTTAAAACGACGTTCGAAAAATATGAAATTAAAGTTACACAAACACAAAAGCAAAATGTATGAAAATGTAAGGGTTAGTCCGGATTTGTTTGGTTATACTTGACATTAGCTTATGCATTGTATTAGTTTTATAAAGATACATTTAAAGATCGAGATAAAATTAAATTTATAATATTCTTTTTGTTAAGAAAAACAAACTAAATAATTAACAAGTGAGATTAAAGGGTGGAACAATACTTTGCCTACCCCAATTTTCCATGAGATTATATTACAGGGAGGTATTCTCTTCTTGATTACCCTCTCGCAAAAAACAATTTGGGATTAATTAATATATGAGCTAGTTATCCCTATTGAGTACTCTTTTTCGTAAAACTATAGAAGTTTTATTTATTTATTTATTTTTGTGTGGTAATAAATAAGACTGTGTTATTACGAATTGTTGGGTATATAGTTATATATATATATATATATCTATATATGCATGTTAAGTTGGGTTCATCAATTTGGGACCACACAAAGTATAAAAACAGTGATCGTGTTTAATTAAATTTAATGTCACAGATAGAGTTGGCGAGTTTGACCCTCGATTCTAAGCCATGTGGACTTTCATATTTGTGGTTGTGAAGTGCGTATCTGCTAAACGGTATAATTGCTTGAAATTAAAATCGATGATGTTTACTAAATTTCAAAACATAGTTAGGTAATAAGTTCCAGCAAAAAAAAAAAAAAAGAAGAAGAAAAGAAAAATAAACTAGCTAAAATATATTTCAGTGTCAGATATATATATGTATATATATATATAGTCAAGAGTACAGTTGATTATTTAATTTGGGTTGATCAGATTTCACACGTTGCAATGCAAAATGAATTTGATGTATAAATTATTGTAGCTAGCGATGAGTTCCGATCCATTACCGACTTTTTAAGGAATAATGGACTTTTCTCGACGAACTACAAGTTCATAAGTCAATATCAGCACATGGGAATATGTGCCTCCATGTTATAGTTGTCTCTTACATATTTTACAATTTTACTTGAAAAAAAATATTTTGGCTCCGTCATTATACATTATTATTGATCTCAAAATACGCGTGTCATTTTAACTATGAGTGAAATCTTTAAACAAAAAAAAATTGCAGAAAATGTGAGAGTGGAACCAAATTAATAAAACGAATAAGTAATTCCCATTAAAAAAATTATAAAAAAGAGTAATTTAAGTAGGAACTTAATTAGGAAGTCCCAGAAGGCAAAAGAACAAGAAAATGTAACGGGATTCGTGGGCTTTTGGAAATAGAGGGAGATGTTTGTAAAGCTCATGGCAAAACGTGGACAGGATCTTGAAACATCTCACACAACACGCAGTGGTGTTGTCTCCTAGGTAACATCCAAGTTATATATATATATATATATATATATATATGCATATATATATGTCTACTAATATCAACATGAAATTACTTTTAAGTCTTTTATGATATTTGTAAGATTTAAATAAGACGATTTATGTTACGCATGAGATTGAATCGTTGAAGAGAATTATTTAAACTGCACCTTATATTTATTCAACAAGTAATATCCGATTAAAATTACAAAATTAATATTAACGTAATCATGTTTTAAAATATAGCAATGCTGTTTATATGCACTTGAAAAATATTAATTATGATCAAATGGGGACGATGATGATCAGTAATGAATGGAGGGGCCATCCTAGGAGATAGTTTATAAGTTTATTTCCTTGTATATATATAATTTCTTTAATTTCCTCATATATAGTTCCTTTTTCTTACCCATATGCATGACATGAGAGGGTTAACAAGTGAGATCCGTACATTCAACTTTCAATATTTCAATGTACTTATTTTTTCTTTACTACCAGTCTGCAAATCTCAAAGGACAGAGCGCTCTTATAGATTAGAAAGGGCGTCATTTCATAACCGAGGAACAATCCGAAGGCGCACATTTATTTATGAGAATTTATGTATGTGTTTGTAGCTATATATTAATCAAATATGAGTGAATACAATGTAAAATATGGTGCATATATACACATATAGATATACATGACTTTGTATAGATATATATATAAATATATATACACTCTTGGTACTGGTAATTTAATGGATCTGTACAAGCATAGTTTCCTCTAGAACTTTGAGTTGTTCTAAGTGAATGATCTTTGATCTTGGTACGATAACACTACAAAAATGGATGCACTTAAGTATCCGCTATACCCAATGTTCTCCAACCACTAGAAATATGCACATTTATCTGGGGCATCCTAATCAATGAACCAATATATACATATGAAAATACTACTTCAAACAAAGCAATTTTACCGTTTCAAAAGAGAAAAAAAAAAAAAAAAAAAGAAGCAATCTTAACTGATATATATATATATATATATATATGTAGATATTTTTCAACAACGACTGTTATTAATGTTGAGTTGTGATTTGTATTACTCTGACGTAAAAACAGTATTCAAAATCTAAGTTTATTAAGACGACATTTCATTGAAGGTAGTTTGGAACTTTCATATTATGAATATTAGGCTGTTATAGTTTTTCTTTATAAATAGGGTTGTTGAGAGGTTAGTAAAAAATAAATAAATAAAGAAAAAACACATAGAGAGAAAGTTTCCTTTGTGAAACTTCTTCATCATCAAAATAAATTTTTACAAAGAATGTAATTCTACAAGTTCTTCTAGACTGAAAAAGGACGTAGTCTCAAATTAAGGTGAAATTCTAGAAATCTTATGTGGTCGTTTGTTTCTTTTACGATTTACTCTCGATAATATAGAATTCGGAAGTGTAATTCTTAACAATTAATGTTATGAAGAATATAAATATGATATAGAATTTAGTTTGGGAAACTTTGATATTTATAAAGGATTAATTTGTTTTTTTAACATCAGTAAATATCGTATCATATATATGTAGTTTTTTAAATATCATTTAACTATGTATTGATTCACTTTTCCCACATAGGAACTACTTACAGCTTGAATAAAAGGACGTGTCCTTTCTGATCATCATGATCCAGAATGCTATTAAGGTGCAAACTGATCTATTAATAGTGGATTTGACTAGATATATTTCCTTGGAAATCTTTGATTAAATATAGTTTCAATTATCATCCTTAATTAGCGCAGTTTTTTAAGTAACTTGATCTTTTAGTTATAGAATCGAGTTCCATAATTTTGTAGTACTTTTGTCGGAACTTTGATTAATTAGAGTCTGAGACTTTCTTTGACATTTAAGTTTAATTCCAATTAAATTATATTTTTTTATCTCAATTTTCATCTTTTTCTGAAAAATTAATAAAATTTATAACTAGTTTTGAAAAGTCAACTAACTTCAACTTAAAAATATTATTTTTAACTGACAAACCAAACACAAACCGAAAGAAATGTGTTGGTAAACGTATAACGATAACATTACAAGCACAATATGCTTCTTCTGGGTATCTTGATCTCTTAATAAGAATTTTTATTTTATTTTTATATGCAATAGGGTCTATTTTAGCCTCCCATGATTCTACTTATTCGTTGTTACTGATTCAACCAGGACATATAGACTCCCCACTTCGCGCTAATCAATGACAACCATAAGATTTAAAGTAAATTATATATATATATATATATCATATAAGATTTGATACTATGAAAGGATATAGTTATATCACTTCTCTGATTTAAATTCTATTATCGAGGTTAATGATTTTTATATTCTATTTGATCTCTCCAATATATTTAAGGATATGTGAAAAAATGATCACTTTTTAATTTTTTTTAATAAATATCATAAGTTTTATTAATATTTTAAAATGATTAATAAGGGATTAATCAATAATCCAATATTAATATATATTTCTATTGATCAATAAGTAATTGATGATGATCAATCAACATTTTATCTTTATCGGTCACTTTTCAAAAAGAAAACTTCGATACTTTTTAAATAATTATTCAAAAATTGTCATCTTGTTTAACATATTTTGTATATATAATGTTGCACTTTTTTCCCTTCCTTTTTAGTTTTTCCTTTAAATAATAAGGCAAAGGGGGTCCTCTCTAGGAGTCTAGGTTGCAGCCAACCCATTTTATTTTTTATTTTTTGGAGAATATAGAAACTGTTATTATGAACATGAAGTGTTCGATACAATAAGTGTGTATTTGGTTGGTTAGTTTGAGTTGAAATATTTTAGTTGTGATAGTAAATTTTTTTGAATTTTCAGAAAAGACAAAAAACTTTTTGGGAAAAAGACAAAAACTTTTTAAAAAAAGACAAAAAAAAAAATACGATTAGAGTTGAATTGAGATGATGAAACAAACAAACCCTAATAGTTTCTATAAGTGGAGATGAATCCTCCAACCTAATAAGTTCATCATCTATATTAAGAGCATAAGTTGTCAAGGAATGGGCAGTTCTATTAGTTTGCCGATACACATAATATAACTTAGGTCCTGAAAAAAAAAAAAAAAAACTAAACACATCTGACTATATAAGCCCAAATTCATTACAAAAAGAAGAGAAATTCTTCGAAACTTGGATAATTATCAATGTATCTGACTTCACAAATTGGAGATTAGGCTAACATCACGAGCCCAGAAGAGACTGACAGAGATAGCTTTAGGTTGTGTTTGGGTGCAGCCAACTTTTACTTGTATTTGCCTTTGATTTTTTGATTTTTAGGGAGGGAAAAAAAAAAAAAAAAAAAAAGGCCAAATGGGCCGCTACTTTTGGAGTCTTCTTTATTTTCTTGTTCCCACACATTAACAAACTGGAGATGAAGTATACTCTAGACACCGCCAGATATCAATATTTTACACACACACACACACACACACAAAATCTATTTATATTTCCATTTTGTTCAAGGGAGGGGAAAAAACGTAATGTGTACAATGAGATCACTATCATTAAACTTGTGCGTGATTTTGTTTCTAGCTTTTAAACAATGTGGTACCATACGGTAAAAATTTCAACATGGAGGGATATTTCTTTTGGCATCCACTACGATTTCATCAATATTACTATATATTTTTAAATTATTTTTTTAGCACTAGCTTGGGGTCAAGAAAAACGAGTTCAAGATCATGAGTCAAAACAGACTGAGATTAGTCCCCAAATATATCAATCTCATTTTAATTCCTGACTTAATTCGAAATAAGTCCCCATCTAATAAATTGTCATAAATTAATTCTTTTGTCTATGTAAGTACTAAAATCTCAACAGAAAAAAGGCACAATTTTTTTTTTTTTTTTTTTTTAGCTTGTCTGTTAACATGTAAAATTACAGAATCAACTCCTAACTATTGGAGCACATATGGACCTCACATGTCTTTTTGTCCAGATTTTGATCATGACTGAACCAAAAAAAAAAAAAAAAAAAAAAAAAAAACTAATCTAGAACAACTCGATATATTTGGATCATAAATCATTTTCAAACATTTAAAAAAGAATTTGACCTATCATAATTCAAACACTAAATGAAATGAAATTATTACCGAATACTTTATCAAATTTTGATTACTCTTTTGACCTATAGGATTTGACCTATAATCTCAATTGACATCTAGATATAATCTTTCGTTCATGATTACTTTCTTTGAAGGAATGATATAAATTTCTCTGTCACTATAAAGCACTTAATATAAATGCAGAAAAAGATCGTTCCTTGAAGATATTTTTGTTACTCAAATCTTTATTACGAGTCTAGAAATATTAGGATTAAGTTAGGGTAATTGTCAACCTCAAAAATCACAAAATCCTTTCGTTTTTTAATGCGATCTTGCAAACCCTGAAAAGAAAAGAAAAGTGTCCACATAGTAATAATGACGAGACGACAATAAGGACGCGTAGGACCTTTCTTCATAGTTAGTTTCAAGGATTATTGTCCCATTCCCAAGAAAATAGTGTTACATAATTTCGAACTACTAGAGACCAACGTTACCTTTTCTTTTCTATAAGAAGATCATTTCATCACATAAATGTTATCTCTTTACCACATTATTTCCAACGTTATTGTTTCATAAAATGAATTTTATATTATATTATATTATATTATATGCTTCTTATGAAAGGATTCACAAACAACTTTACCTTAATTATTCAAGTTCTTTGACAACCATGCACTAGAAAAAGGACTGATTCTTCCATTCCCCTCTCCTGTGTGGATTAAGCACTAAATAAAGAATCTTTCATTTTTATTAGTAGCTTCTTTTACTATATTAGAAAAAAAAATAAGAATGAAGTAGCACTTGATCATTAGGGGCTAAGGATGGTCATTAGGGGCCAGGTTGATATCCTTGACCAAATTATAAAATATCTTACTTTTACCAAATATATAGACCACTATACTCAGTTATGATATTTTTTATGATAAGATCATCAATTTATGTGAAATATTAGTTGTTTTAAAATTTAACAGAACGATTAATATGTCACACAAGTTGAAATTTTCAATCAAAAATTAAAATTAAATCTAATATCCTTAGTAGTATTTTATCCAATTCATTATGTTTTCACACTAAAAAGCTTTTTATTTATTTATTTATTTATTTTTTTGCCCTATGTGATAGAGATAATATGTAATATGATCTTTTTATTTTGGTACACAAAAGATTAAACGTTCAATCAATAGTTACAGGAATAAAATCACTTTCTAAACTTCACTTAATAATAATATCGAGATCTACTACTCTTTGTAGGGTACAGTACTATTGTTCTTCCCCGCCGGTAAACGTTTAAAGGCGTTTATCCTTTAAAGGAGCACCGAATACTTCCAAATTGTCCTCATTCTGATTGTAATCAAATTACCAATTATCCCTAACAAAAGTCCAATTTTCTTTTCTTTTCTTTTTTTTTTTTTTTGGGGTTGAAAACAAAAGTCCAAATTGGTAAAGCTTATAGCTCGTCCCTCATCATGTGGCCTTGTATGTATGTGTGTGTATATATATATATATATATAATTATTGTGGCTCCCACTATTTTTTTTCCCCAACTTTGAATATCAACCATCCAATAGGTCTCATGATCTTGGATCTATAGCAGTTAGAGTTAGAGTTAGGATCTAGGTATAGTAGCTATATAGCATCGAGTGCTGTAGATTGTCTATCTAATTACCCAGTTTGGCTGCACCAAATTGTTTCTCAGTAATACTTATGTCCCCCTATGTAGTTAGTTTGTCCCTCTGGTAATTGTTCACTCCCTATTGATCGTGCCTTCTTTTTCCCATAACTCCCAACTTTTTCCACTTTAGTTAAAGAAGCAAAGTTTAGGAAATTAATCCTTCCAAAAAAAAAAAGAGAAATTAATATTTTATTTATTTAGGAAAATTTATATAGCTATACTTTGAGTTTTTTATTTTATTATATTTTATTTTATGAAACTGAAGGATGAGAATTCAAACTTTATACTTATTACTGGAATCAGATATGAAATTATGCTAATACCTGTAATAATTATATTTTGAAATTTAAATTTCTTCGGGAAAGTATCTTCACTTAATTTGTATATATCTCTTTAAATCGATATTTCAAGACATTTTAAATATGCATCGAATTATTAATTTGATTACCACTCAATTTTAATTAATATAATAACAAAAATACCCTTAAAGAAAAAAAAAACCCACTTTTTTAAAACGTAAGGAAAAAATTTTGTTTTCTAGCGGGGAAAAAAAGAAAGTCGAGAGTCTTCTGAACGGGGATCTTTGGAGGAAATGAGTATATATTGGGATGTTTTTTTCCCCCTAAATTTTTGAATCTTTTCTCTTTTTTTTTTTCATTGAATTTCATTATTTTTCCCTTAAAAAGACATTTTAAGTTTAATTTTTCTAAAAGTTAAAGCTGAACATGCTTTCAACAGAAAAAAAAAAAAAAAAGTTACAATTGAATATTAACCGGTAGAGGTTATGAACTTAATACACAAGAAATTATCATAATTTTGAAGTCCAAAATGAATCAAAATAAACACCAAACAAAAGTATAGTTATATATATTTTCTTTCAATTTAACTTTTATTACGGGATCATAAAATTACTCAAAATTACAATCAATCTGAACATGAAAAGTCAATGTCATTATCATGCTTCTAAAAGTTACTAAGTAAAAAAAGTTAATTATAAGTTGCCAGTAGAAGTTCTTAAATATTAATGATGTTTCCATTACAAATTGCTAGCTAACTGCATAACTGGCCAATTATTACACAATATGCTGTTTAAAGTTTTAAGTAGCAGATATCGAAAATCCACACACACACACACACATTTATATATATTGCAGCATATATATATATATATATATGGTCTTGATCCTGACGATCCATCAGAAGAAATGGAAGGAAATGAAATAGCGCCTACTACTGGGGATCAGCTGTCTGATAGCAGTAAGCTATAATACAAAAGCCATTGAAGAGAGAGAGAGAGAGAGAGAGAGAGACAGAGACAGAGAGAGAGAGGGAGATTGGTGTTGTGTGTGTATATAACTAAAAGGGTATGAAAACAGTGAAGAAAGAAGGGACAGTCCCTGAGCCGGTAGTGAACCAAGCCGACCGGGGCGCGCCCACCAAAGCAAATGCTGGTTTTGCCTTAAAATTTCAAACTTATTTGTTTCCCAATGAAAGAAAACCCAACAAATAACCCAAACAAAAAAAAAAAAAAAATAGTAGTTGTAGGTCATGATGAGGAACTTCAAGGGCTAACTCTGATCATCTGCTTTGCTTCCTCAGTTCAAGTATATATCATGATTTTGTGGTAAAAGTTCAATATATCATGGAAATTGGATTGTGGTTATAGGGACAAATCAACATTCTTAATTAATACCGTTCACTTTGTTTTCAGGTCCTCTTAACTACAAAATTAATTTCCTAATTACTACTAGGTACTGTTCAAACTCTGCTTAATGAGTTGGTGAGAATGAGATTAAAATTTCTTTTGTTTATAACTAATATAAATATATATATTTATGTTTACAAGGGAGAGTCAGTCTCAGTAGTCTTATACATGTGGTTCAATAAGTAGCTTTTGTGATCTCTAATTCCCAAGATTATAATCTCATCACTAGTCCCCCTCTCCTGCCAACCACATGGTTCCACATCTCTCTCTCTATCTCTATCCATCTCTCTCTCTCTATCTCTATCCATCTCTCACTCTCTCTCTCTCTCTCTCTCTATCTCTCTCCAAAAACTTGAGCATATTTTCTACACTGTTTAGTCACACGGCACAAGTGATTTCTTGTCCCTCCTTTTTACTCAACAGGGTTTTTTACTTTATTTTCCTTGATTTTGGTACATGACTCCTCTTTCTTTGTTTTTTTTTTTTTTCCTCCTCCCCCACCTTCGTCCTCGCACCACTACTTCTTTCAATTTGGTGATTTTGTTCACACACACCCCCCCCCCCCCCCCCAAATTAACTTTTTGGTCACCTTTCTCTCTCTCTCTCTCTCTCTCTCTCTATTGCTTGTCTGTCTAGAATATATATACATATATATAACCTAACAAGCCCCAGCTACCCAACCCACTTTGTCCTCCCAATTAACCCTCCTTTCCTTTCATCATGACTGATGATCATCCTTACTCAACACACAGCTTGAATAATGGATGGCTGAATCTCAACCAAGCACTAGTTCATGATCATCATCACTACCACCACCGCCACCACCACCAATACTACTGCTCTTCCAATTCCACCACACCACCTAATTCTTCCAATTTCAATTTTAACCCCTACTTTCCTTCTAATTATCACGACTACTACAGTAACAATATCTTCTTTAACAACAACATCCCTAATAACACCACCTTAATATCAGCTTCCTCTTCACCTCCAGCTCCTCCTCCTTCTCCTCCTCTTAAAGAGGCTCTTCCTCTACTCAGCCTCGGGCCCACCAGACATCATGATCCTCATCATCATCATGATCAAGATCACGAGTTATACCACCATGAATCCAGCTCCTTCAATTATATGGAAGTGGATGATGATCAGTACAAGGTGATTAGCGATGATAAGGAGATCAGAGATCAGGAAATAATAAGCGGCGGCGGCGGCGGCGGCGATCATGATGACCAGACTGTTACTGTTGCTTTGCATTTAGGGCTTCCAAGCCCTAGTAGTGCATCTGCTGATTTGATTTCGAGGCTCTCTTCTGCTGCGATCTCGGACAAAGAAGATCAAGTCTCTGTAAGTTCTCCTGGGTATAATTTAAACAGACTCAACAAGGGCCAGTATTGGATCCCCACCCCTTCTCAGATTTTGATTGGTCCCACACAGTTCTCTTGCCCTCTTTGCTTCAAGACCTTCAATAGATACAATAACATGCAGGTAATATATTTATATATTTATATATATGGTTACATATATAGCTTTCTTATATATATTAGCCAAGTATACATGATCAAATATTATCAAAGAAGAAAGAAGCAAAAAAAAAAAAAAAGGTGAATTAATTCCCGATATTCCCTTTCCCTTTCCCTTTACCATCCTCTCTCTCTCTCTCGTCACTTTCTAGCTAATTTTCCTTTTGAATTCGCTGAAAAAGAGAAAACTTGTACCTATATATATATATATAAATATATTTTCGCTTTTTTCTTGCCTTGCTTGATTATAGTCTTTAACTTTATTATACGCTGGACTAATGAGATGAAAGTTGGATATATGGGTCCTTGGCGTTTTTTTTTTTTTTTGGTTTGTGCTACTTTAATCACACTTCCTTTTCATATTTTGTATATGCATTTGGTTTGTCACTTTAGATTATTTTTCTCTTTTCTTGCAAATATTTCCCACACTCTTTTTTTTTTCTCTCTCTCTCTCTCTCTCTCTCTTTCTTTCTTTCTTTTCTGCATGATTTGTGGGCTTTGGGATTTAAAAACAAGACTAAATCTGTGTTTATTTTACCTGGTCCAAATCCAAGAGAATAATAATAAGATGAGTATCATATATACCATCTGATCTCCTTTATGTGATTGAACAACACAGCCATTCATTCTAGCTTAAAAAAGAACCTACACTGGCCATATTCTGCTTTTGCACCTTGAAGTTTGTGTTTATTACACATTTGCAGGTGCGTGAAACCGAAGATATATCTCCGTTTTCTTACAGTCTCTCAGATTATGATATTCATCAGAACTCTCGAAAAAAAAAAAAAAAAAAAAAAAATCTTTTCTTAACACTCAACCTACTGATACTTATGCCTGATAGCACCAACTCAGTACATGATACATATATGTATATATGTTTTGTCAATGAATAAATGTTTCTGTACATAATTAATAATGCCCATTTTTCATCACTTTGTTATATCCAAGAACCGCATTGTCACCTCCTATTTCTGGACCAAACTCATACAAATGACGATATAAAAATAATATATGTCAATAAAAAAGTATATATATATACACACACACTGATCATTTCCCTTGAATTTTTCTGGAAAAAGAAAGAAAAACAAAAAGTTCAAACCGGGGGTCAAAGTTTCGTAACCTTCATATACATCCAGAAACACTCTAACTTCTTGTTTTCCCTTAAGTAGGAAAAAAACAAAAAACCATTTTTAAAATTTTTTTGACTAATTTCTGTGTGGTGAAGAGATGAATAGCCCCAAGTCAAACTCTTGATCTTCTAAGTACCCTTTTACCCTTTCATCAAGAATGAGAGAGAAATTAATGGATTTTGTGGAATTTTGTTAAATAATTGCTCTCATTTTTTTTTTTTTCATTCATAATATGGCTAATACAACATTTGTTATGTTTGATATGTTATATTGTTGATAATATATGTATGTATGTGTGTATACATATATGCACTATATATATGTGATATATTGTAGATGCATATGTGGGGGCATGGATCACAGTACAGAAAAGGGCCAGAATCACTAAGGGGAACACAACCAACAGCAATGCTGAGGCTGCCATGCTTTTGCTGTGCCCCAGGATGCAGGAACAACATAGACCACCCACGGTCAAGGCCTCTCAAGGACTTCAGAACTCTCCAGACACATTACAAGCGGAAGCATGGGATCAAGCCCTTCATGTGCCGGAAATGCGGCAAGGCCTTCGCCGTCCGAGGCGACTGGCGAACCCACGAGAAGAACTGCGGCAAGCTCTGGTACTGCTCTTGCGGCTCCGATTTCAAGCACAAGAGGTCTCTCAAGGACCACATCAAGGCCTTTGGCAATGGCCATGCCGCTTATGGAGTTGACTGTTTTGATCAAGAGGATGATGAGGCTGCCTCTGAGATTGAGCAAGATAATATTCATAATAACAATGACTCGTGACTTCTTGTTCTGATGATGATCATATGTATGGCTCCACAAGTAGGAGCTCCATATAGAGAGAGAGAGAGAGAGAGGAAAACAAAATAAATATATATTTATATATAGAATTAGGATCTTATTCTCTTCGAGTTATGTTTAGTTTATTTCTTTCCCTTCTCTTCTCTTCTCTTCTCACTTTTTTTTTTAATCTTTTTTTTTTACATCCTAATATCATGACCTTTGCAGACTACTTTTGGTGGATATCATCGTGGAACCCATGCTCTTTGAATTGTCATTATTAGAAGTTGAATTTGTTTCATATTATCAAGTTATTGGACTGTTAATCTTGTTTATATGTGGTTTGAGCATCATCTCCCCTTAAATTAGTTTATGGTATAAGTTCTATTTAAAGCTCATTTAACATGATATCAGAATAAACTTTACGGGCCATAAGTTTGGCCAACTCAATTGACTAACCTATTTGTGAAGGAGGGTATTAGCATATATATATATATATATATATTTAATGGATGGATTCAAATGTTCATGGAGCTTGAAACTAGCATATCTTTTTCTTTAAAAAAAAAAAAAATTAAACTAGCATTTGTTTGCTTGATTAGTGAGATGGGGATTATGGATAAGAGAAAAGTCAGACTTGGGATTAATTTTATATTTCTATTAAATGACTTTATGAGCCATACGTACGTTTGGTGACTAACTAGTAGTATAGTCAATTATAGTCAATCAGATACATGCAATAGTGTAATTGTTTTGGTAAAGAGATATCAGTTGTTATTATTATTGTATGCCCCACGCGGATGTTTGTTTGTTATTTCATACATTGTTTGTTTCCTTGCTCAAATAAAACTCCTTTGAAAGGGTCTATTCTATTTTTATGTATATACACACTCGTACGCTCAAGTGATGTATGATATAATATTCCTAATAAAAAAAATAGTCATGAAATATAATATCAATATAATTAGTATATCCAAGGAGACAGATAGAAGGAAAAAGAGGGATCAAGTGAAATGTTGGGTTGAGAGATGCTCTCTTCAGTTATTATCTGTAAAATACACAGCTTTTTGCAGTATATATATATACACATATATCTCTCTTGGCTTCAAGAATTGAACATTGATGGACAGATCATATACTATGCTTAGATTTATTATTAAATTCAAATCAAATGATTAGCTAGAGAGAGAGAGAAATAGAAGGAGCGGGATATATACATATAAAAATATATAGATGTGGATGTGCAAATATAGCAGTAGTTATATTTTGTATTGCTAATGGTATTATTCTTTTTTTTTTTTTTTTCCCTTACAAGGTTTGGAACTTGAAGGGAGGGGATGTAATAGATCTTGTTGGCAGCTTTGTTACTTTAAGAGAGAGAGAGAGAGAGAGAAAGAAAAGAAAGAAAGAAAGAAAGAGAGCAGTCAAAAGGTCTCCTCATATGTCATTTCAAACTACAATACATTCAGAGTATTTACTGTTTTGTGGGTTCAGCGTGTGCTCCATTCAGCTCTCAATTTTCGGTCCCCCCATTTCATCATCTCTCTCTCTCTTCTCTTTCTCTCTCCTATTTTTCTTTCCTTTTCACTTTATTATTATGATGATGAGCGAAGTATCTCACTGTTTGACAGTTATCAGGACTTTCAATGTACTTATAACATATAATAGAGAGAGATTCAACCGAACAGTGACAACGGTTGATGAAGTGTGGCATCATTAATTAATTACGGAAGCGGTAATTACATTATATGACATGTAATATACAAAAATATACGGATATATTCTTTTCTTGTGATGTTTTGTTATCCAGTGTTATGTCACAGAGCTATCTAATGACAATTTGTCTGTCTGTCGACTGTCAGTTTTGTTTTTCGGATAAGAGAGAGATATATCGGATCCTTTGTTTTGTTTACGTGCAAATACATTTTCTAATTTGATTTCTTTTATTTATTTTTTCTTTTTTAATTTTGTTGGCTTTAGAAAATTTATAATAGACTATGCTATAAACCTACTTTAATTTGTGCAGTCGTATCTCAGAATGCAGACAAAAATCAAATAGGCCCCAGATCAAGAGAAAGAAAAAGGGAAGCAATGTTTTTGGGATAAAGTTAGATTTTGATAAGGTTGAGTGTAGTTCATATGCATGTCCCAATTCCAATTTTCTGGTTTTGGGGTAATTTGGAACCATCTTTATAGTCTCTCTCTCTCTCTCTCTCTCTCTCTCTCTCTCTCTCTCTCTATCTCCTATGTAGATTAGGCAAAAGAGTTCTCTCTCTCTCTCTCGTGTAGATTAGGCAAAAGAGTTATGGCCATAAACTGTTCATTACTTACGTGATTATTAAGTAGTCTCTCAATTTCGATGCATTAGTTCGTATGGTGCCTAACTATATGTTATGTTATTCTTTTCCCCTTGGTTGGCGTGCCAAACAATTTTCGAGAGCAATGTTGAGTATTGTACATATTAACTCATGTACAAGACCTTTTTTTTTTTTTTTTATTAATTGTGGCATTTTATAATCGTCACTACCAATGGTGTTCTTGAACATTTTTTGACTACTAATATTGAGCATGCAAAAGCTTATGATTTGTTTGGGTTGATTAAAGACTTGGGCCTTCTTTGGTTTGCCAAAAAGTAGGAAAACGATGGGGATTGTTTGGAAGGTGGTAGAATATATTCACCAAGAATTCAAAATCCTCCATAAGATACACATACTAAGAACAAGATCATTCCCTTTCACTTTCATTTTGGTCACCTAAGTTACTTAAGATACTTTTCCTTCTATTTTCTGTGTGTATATATAATTTTTCTCCTCGTTAGGCTGCTGTTTATGTGTACGTGCGCAAGGAATGCATGGTTTTGAATCTCATATAATTGTTATGAAAAATAAAGGACAAATTGCAAGGTTAGTCTCTAAATATTTAAATTTATTTAACTGATCTTTGGTTCTACTTTTTTTTTTTTTTTCATGACCCCAAATTATTAAAATAAAAGTTGCTATAATAGTTATTTTCATTAATTTTTGGATGAAATCAATTAGTTAGCATTACTTTTTTACTAAATTACTAATGGTTTTGTCTAAAAATTAATAGAAATAACTAGTGCAATAACATTTTATAGTTTAGAGTCATTCAAGTTACCAAAAAAAAAAAGAACTAAAGTTGCACAAACTTAAAAGTTTAAGGATTAAACAAGTAATTTACCCAAAAATATATGTACATATATAGATGTATGCCGTAAAGATGGAACTGATATTTTTGAATAACATGGAGTGGTTTCATAAGCTCTTTAAAGAAATATATTGTGGTTATGATCCTACAAGTTGATTGGAAGTTATATGCCTCTCTCCAAGGAAACGACATTAATGATATCCTCCATTTAAATAAGGAGCAATTTCAATTGACCGTTAAAAGAAAGAACTAAAAATATTCGAATGCATCTAGCTGGGAAAGTTCCTCATCGATCGAGCTGAAACTTTTGGGTTAAAAGGTTGCCTCCCAAGCCATATATGGTAGTCATCATCCACTCTCATTTAACCTTTTCCTTTTTTTTTTTTTTTTTTTCCTTTCCCGTTCCCTTTATCAATTTCCCTTTGAATTTATCATTACAAAAACGCAAATGTCCCTCTTTTAATTAAGTTGTCTGCTTTTGTGCTTGCAAAATAGGAATATTGGACTACAGGTCAGCAGGTAGCTAGGGGCTAAATATGAATAGCACTAATCAAAGAAAAAGGAAAAAATATATATATTTATATATATTGTGGTTCATTTTAGTTTTGTTCACTCATATCTCAATTTGATTGTGGATTCACTCTTAATTTTATGTGGTTTTCAATAGTTCCATGATAAGTATGTAGCCATTGAAGACCATATTTATCGATACCATGTTTTTTATTATATCAATTATAAAAATCTACATTAGACATGGACATAATCTTGCAAAGCTCTATATCATCTCTCCCCCGTAAATTTACATGCATTCTAATTAAGAAAGAAAAATATGTAAATACAAAAAATTCTATGTAACTAAAATTCTTCAATAGAAACAATGGTTGAACCTTTTTCTCCTTTTGCTTTAACAGGTTGTTTATAACCTTGTAATATTCACCTTGGTATTTTTAAGATAAATTTATAGGATCTATTACACATACTAGGAGGGGGGAAAAGTTCGCTGTGCATCTCCTCATCAAAATTTTTGACGAATTTCGTCACTGCCAATACGTTACCTCTATTATTCTCGAGAAATTTTCTTTTAATGATAACATGATATCTCTAGGGGGTCTATATACTAGTCAGCACTGCACTTGGTACGATACAAAGACCTTTACATCACTTGGCTTTTCATCATCTACTCTCCTCATCATCAACGTATACAGCAAGCCCTTAAGCTACCTATTTGTACAACTACATATGCTAGCTTGGAGAATAGTCTTACGTAGTCACAGATTTTATTGCCACGTCCGTGTGTATACGTGCTGGTTGAAACGTTGAACTCGTTCTGCAAACTTTTTGGTGGGTTTTTCGTTGAGGAGATTTCTACCATAAGAACTACTATTTCTCATCATTGATATGAAATGCAGTTTCAACTGACACTTTGATCTATGAATAGGAGCAACTTTGTGTCCCTTTTAAAAACTTAATCAAACGAGTAAGACAGTAATTACCGTAGGAACTCCCTTTATCTAGTTAAAAAATAAAAGAAAATAAAAGCAGTTCAGAAATGCATAATCAGTTTCACATAGAAAGGGAAGAGAGAGACATAATGGGAAGCTCTTAATTGAATAGATTGATCAAAGTCTAATACATCCATTTTTTTAACCTTCTTTCTTTTAAATAATTCTCCAGGTCAATATACCAGTTAACGAATTAAGAAAACCAGTTACCGGCAGGGATGGAACAATGGTGTAGCAGGTTAGCTATGTACAACAGTGCAATGCTCATCAGTTTCTACAAGCTCATATCCTCAGGTAAGCTGATTTCAAGGAAATATAAGCTGCAAAAACCAACAAGGAGCAAAAATTAATATATGAGACAGAGACAAAGCCATCACTTATGATCTCTTGAAAAAACAATCATCTTTTTTTACACTCAGATTCAAGGTAAGTTACCTCGCGGACATGAAAGCCATTCCCAAGAACACGGCCTTGATAGCTTGCTTCTGCCCAGCATAGTCAAACGCCAAGGGCAGCATCTCGTGCAGAGTTAGAAAAGCCATCACTCCACCAACTGCACTTGTTACAAAAATGTTTGTAAGAATCCAAAATGTTGGTAAGCAGAATCTTCTCTGCCGATGTCAAAAGTTCTGAAGAATCAATATACAACGCAAACCTGATCCAAGAAGACCTTCAAGAATTTCAGGACTCAAGTTGCTTGGAAATAGATACGCTGTTGGAGAAAATGGTGAAAAAAAAAAAAAAAAAAAAAAAGATTAACTGGAAATTCAATGTTCTAGTAGCAACTCTGTTTTGGTTAAAGCCTGAACTATCAACAGGGAATCAAGCTTTCTCTGCCCCGGAAATTGTTAAACTCTGGCCAGCACCCTCAAAAATGAAGCAAAGAGATTTGTTTTTCCTATCCTGTTTTCCAACAATACAAAGGTCTCGCATACGCACAAGAAAGAAGTTGGCCTACCTACGATTATAACACCCAAGGGTTCAGCAAAACCAGAAAGGGTTGCCAATTTGAAGGCCTGCCACTTACTGCGAAAGACCACCAATTAAGTTAATCTAGTTTAATGGGAAATATTAGTTAAATATCAACACATAGAGGCCAAAATTTAAAAGTAATCATTGCACCAAATCATCCAAAATCCATGAACACAAAAGCAACCTTGAAAACCCACTCGAGCGCAATAAGTACGTAACAAAGATTTTTTAGCGATGACTTGTAACTTTGTCAAAAAAAAAAAAAGCAACTTAACTTTCTGCCTCAGTGTTAGTACACAAATTTGTGATACAAAAATGAAAAACAAATTATTCATAAGGGTCAGATTTGAGACAATGGGAAAATCAATATGCGAACGGATATAGCACCATTAGATCTATGATGGATGTGCAAGTCTTTTGTTTCTACAGACAGCGGTTCCTGACAAGACTCCTTCACAAGCACCACTCAAGTAGTAGTCCATATTCTAGCTACTATAACGTCCAACCCACTAATTTTCAGTACCATGACTAATACGAGTGTGCAATCTATTCACAACAAACTTCTGCATTACCATCTGAAACGAACATGCCGTACCAATGCTGCTCAGATGGTAACTATCTCTATAATTTCTATCTTCTACCATTATCCCATTGCTCTCACCAACTAGTTAGTTTATTACATCCTACTTTCAGAAATAACCAATTTAGCAAATATCATAACAATGTTTTACTTGTTAAATATAAGACTAAACATGTTTCCTTTTATTCAGATGCTCAAAGAGTGTCTTCAAAATCCTTACCTTTGAGTTGCAAAGTAAACAGGTAGTGCTACTGCAACGCCCTAAAAGATAACGACAGGTTAGAAAAAGAACAGAGACAGTTTGATGTTACTTTTCGAGTTTCAAAACATCATAAAAGTAGTTTCAAAATGACTTCTTCCTTTATTTGAAAGCACCAACTCTTAACTAATCCTTAACTTACTTTCAAAAAATTATGAACGTCATAAGGGTTAGTGGAACAAAAAGGCAGTGAGAGAGAGAGATACTGCTGATCTACTCAACATTTACCTCTGGGATGTTGTGCAAAGCAATGGCCAGAGCCAAGTTGAGACCAACACGAAGACCCTATACAGAATCATAGAACAAATAAGAATACCGAAATAGGATTTGGTGCATAAAAGTGTACTAGTTCACATCAAAATAGGATTTGCATTTAAAACCAATATCTAAATAAACAAAGTTTCCTAATGATCTCTGTAAGGACACGTTTGTAGTTCCACTTGAAGACGAATACGGTTCTATAAGCAACTAGTCATTTTATTGGAGACTAAGAATCCAATGAAGCAGATTTTGCTAAAAGCTCCCGCAGATCACAGTGAAGAAACTAGGCTCGACTTTTGGCACTGTCAGATTGAATAAAAATGCTGATCTTTACCTTGATAGAGCCAAGGAACACTGCCATTCCTTCTGGAAAATTATGCAAGCTTATGCCTACGATTCAAAATGGGTGCAAGAAATTTCATCAGAGTAGGATTATTAGCAGGACTGTAAACATTAGAAAACTATGCGAACTGGAATGTTAGATGTTTATCCATCTTCAATACATTCAACAAATAATGAGATCAGTACAAAATATGCAGCCTATGCTTTAATCTAAAGCCTAATGCGTAAACATCACAGTTGATGACAATTCTACAGGTTTTATGCAACTAATCTAAAAATAAAATAAAAGAACTTTAATAACAGTCGCATTTCAACAAGGTGGTTATACCTATTGCTGTAACAATCCCACTGAACAAGACTTGACGGCGATGCTTTTTCATAATGTCCTTTCCCCCTTCATCCCCTTTATTCTGTTCTCAAGTACATTTTTTAATGATCAACTGGCCTTTTACATTTTGGACGATGTTTGAAACAACTTAAACTGTGCAACCAGATATATATCACATGGAGAATGGAATATCCAGACCTTTTTATCTTTTTTATCTGCAACTGGAGCAAGTGTTGGTTCCGGTATAAAATTGGCCACCACAGCAAAGAAAATGACACCCGCGAAAAACTGAAACACAAAGAAAGACAAAATCTAAATTATTAGGGCGAACACGAATAGTTTCCTTACATAAAGCATTCAGATTTTTAGCATGGAACTGTACAGCTCACCCATAGGTTGCCTTTTAAGAAACCGATAGAGTTAATTGCATTGTGAGCCAAATCCAGGAACGATATACTAAGCATCAGACCAGCAGCAAAGCCCTGCAGAAAGAACAGTAAGAGACGTGACCAAAACGTCACTGACTTCGACATGAATTGCCAAAAAACGTGGTTTCCCAATTCAGAAAAAGTAGGCCTCCATTTGTTTCAATCATTTAAAAACATTTGACACATTTCACTTGGATTAACCATTCAAATAAGCATTTGGAAGCAGCAACATATTTGGAATGTCATTCAACTGGTGTCAAATGGTCCATTTGGCCATTTAAGAGAAGATGAAATGTTGCTCACCCCATAATTTGCTCCATTTGAGTATATAGTAACACTAGAGACACCAACTTCAATCCCAACTTTTTGAGTACTAACTCACGTGTCATATTTCCATTGGTAAATACAATCAATTGATGTGGCAATACTTTAAACACTTACCAATAAAAATATGACAATTTATATACTACATAAGTTGGTACTCAAAAGTTGGGATTAGAGTTGATGCTCCTGGCATTTTTCATTTACAATAGTAATATTTGGTTCTCTTTAATAAAAAATTTTCTCTCTTCTATCTAAACTTCAAAATGCTAACTTTTTCATTTCAAATCCGATTGAAACGATTTTTTTTTTTCTCTGTGTTCAGATTGAAAAGAGTAACAAAACCTCGTCAATATACCCCATCAAAATTTTCCATGGACATTGAGGTTTTGTTAGACTTGTTATAACTTATAACCGTTTTCAATATTATCTAAACACATATTCAAATGTTTTGTTTAAATGTTTGTTTCATATTACAAACATTCAAACACCATTTCAAATGAAAATTCAAAGGTTTCCATTCCAAAATGTTACCAGTCAGATGGTTCTGCCAAACGGACCAGCACCAAAGTCCGAAACATGATGGCACATAACCATCAGGTGAAGAACAGAGCAAACATAAGTAAAGTAAGGGGCTAAGTCAATAAGGTGATAAAATAAGCCTTCCACTTAATTAAAAAGTACTATACAATGACATTCAGTAGGTCCGGTTATAAAAATTATTTATTAAAAAAAAAAAACTGAACTTTACCTGCAAAAGTCCAAGCATCTTCAAATTGGGAGTCGGATTGAGGATCACAAAAAGTGCACCTGTTCCACAATGAACTCTCTCACAATTAGATTGAAGAACAGAAATTTACTGAACCAAATCAAGAATCCATAAAACTAGGAAGTTTTTAATCCCGGGAAACAATTACAAGCACTCAAACAACAATTCTCCAAAGTGGGTCCGTTCATATAACCAGAAAGTCAACCTCTATTCGGATAACAAGTACCCATAGACAAAATTGGATAAATTATAACAACAAAAATCTATTTAAAAGAAAAAACTCAATTCAAAGCTTAAACATTAGTGGGCACAAAGACTGACCTATGGAAGTACTGAGACCGCCCACAAGTGAGAGCCCGAGAGCCACCAAGACCTGAGAATCCATGGCGGACTTCTGCCCAGAAAGTCAAGACAAAGAAAACAGGGAAAATCCGACGGCAATTGAAGCTTGATAAGACTGGGAAGAACTTAACACACGGGTGGTTCGTTCTTTAGACGTACACTAAATCCAAAGATGCTGCTTTTACATTACAGTTGCCTTCTCGTGTGTTTGGTTGGAGAGAAAAAGTGGAAGGAAGGAAAGAGTGAGAGAATTTCTAATTTCTACAGAGGAAGAAAGAGATGGTTTGAAGAAGTGGGTTTAAGAAATGTTAAAGCTTTTTCCAGGCCTGAACAATATCGTATATATATAATAGAATACTAGTAAATTGTTATATACATATACCTAACTTTGTATCATCTGCTACGCCGTGCGGCATGCCAGCTCAATGTAATTGGGGATTCCCCTGACTCCGATCAAGCATTCTTTTGATTATTAATATATATGTTTGCCCTAAATAAAAAAATTGTGAATATTATATATGTGTGTGTGTGTGTGTGTATGGCAACTGGTGATTGGTAAGAGATTTGGTCAAATTTTAGTCAAATGAGATGCAGAAGGCTTTAGAAAAACAAGAACAAGAACAAAAAAACAAAAACAAGACTTGATATAATTACACGCTCATAAGTTTAACACTCCTGTTTTCTAGAATTATTATTTTTTGATAACTTATTTTTTAAACTTCTAATTTTAATAATTTACCCTCTTAAATTTGTTAAACTATTATAATGTACCACTTTTAGTTAATTTTATGTTAAATTAAAGATTTGAAATTGAAATATTTGCATTAAGATTTGAATTAGATTGGAATCTTCACATTAAACATATTGTATTCAAAGTGATTGTAGATAATTGTAGTAATAATTTAATTTTAATAATGTTCTAAGGTGTAAAAGTTCGAATTTTTCAAATTAAAAGAACAAAATAGGCTAGCCCGTTTAGCTTGGCCCATATTTAGAGTACTGCACTTACCATCTTAATTTTGGAATTAAAAAATTATTTGTTTCACTAACTAGGTTTCCCAAAAAAAACCCTTATAATTAAATTATTTCTCTTTCTTCTTTCTTCACGTACTAAATCTAAACTATTGCACAATTTTTTTTAATATGTTTTTTTTTTTAATTTTTAATTTTTTTTCTAACAAGATTTCTTTTTTCTTTTTTTCGTTTTAGATATCTAATAGAAATTCTTTATCAATCTATATGTTGAGATAAAAATCAATTAACTTATTTTTTGGTATACTTCTTATTGAGACAATAAAAACTTGAGAAAAATATACTAATGAAGCTGAGTATTCCACAATCATGGTTGAAAATGTTATGAATTAGATTAATACTTGATAAGGCTTTTTTGTGGTGGCGGTGCTACGTGGAAGGTGGGTGTTCGTGACCTCCTTTGGTTGGTTCAGTTGGCGTCTAGTTGGTGTCGATAGAATGTGCCGCCGGAGGTATCGTAAGCTACGTCAGGAGCTCAAACACCCCAACAACTAGTAGGTGTGTTCATAGTGCTTTCTGTTGCAAGCCACAATATTGGCCCCGACTAAAATGAGCTAAACCCTGATGACCCCAAGGACGACGGTTCTGAAGGTAATACTCGTTGTGATTTTAGCCCTGTGTGGATGAAGACTTTTCATAAAGGGGATATTGAGATGACCATATGGTGTGGGAGAGAACATGAATAGTTTGTGAATAGATGTTTTTGGTAAATGGAAGGTTTGTTTGATACTTAGTATACAAGTTTAGATCTGTGGTCTTGTTATAAGTAGTGAGTGAGGTTTTAAATGCAGAGTGCTTAAGGATCACTATGTACTTCAGGTGCTCCTCTGTCACCAAAATGATCTAGTTAGAGAGGTTTTTCCTTCTTGGCCATGAATGGTAAATGAAATGTGAGGTATATGGCTTTTAATAGTGTCTAAGAGGTTGATAGTGGTATGTATTAGAGTGCAAATAAAGGGTGTTGAAATGGTTGTATACTTAGGCATGCCTATTCCAAAGGTTCTCCACTATCAAAAGTTATAGTGTATTAAAAGGGTATCCTCCCTTGGCCGAGTAAGGTGAGTGAAAGGTAGTATAGATGGTTGTTAGATGTATGTTTAGAGTTAGAATGAAGTGTATTAAAGTGATTGCACACTTGGGAACGCCTATTCCAAAGGTTCTTTGTCGTGGGAGTTGTTGCCAAAAGTTATTGTGTGTTGCAAAGGGTATCTTCTACTGGCCATTTGTTATGGGTGAGGAATGGTGAGAGAAATGCTACTATTGTGACGGTGGTTGTGATGGTTCCATGCTTCAGGTGCGCCTTCGTCAATGGAATAACCTGAGGTAGAGAGAGTCACCTCTCTTGGCCGGAAATGGTGAGTGAAAGGTAAAAGTGATGGTTATTAGAACTGTGGAGGGAATGTGAGATCTGATGATTTTTTATCATTTGATTATGATGTGTTTTGGGTGCAAATAATGTGGTATTTATAGGCTAACGATGACAACGAAGAGTTTCTAGTTTGGTTTGAAGGTTTTCTACTTGGAGATTCTTATTGGAGGTTTCTCCAGTCATGGTTTCCCTTTCATTCCTGGAATGGAGAGCTTCAGGAGGCAAGAGAACTATTCTACAAACCATTTGAACTTGGTCGAAGAGAGTTGTCTTGGTAAAGATGCTAGGGAAAGTAGTTGGGTGGTTGTTTTGCTGCCTTAGGTGGACGCTTTTGGGTGCTTTGGGGTGAAAATCATTTTCAGCAAGGGATGTTTTGCCTAAATGGTGAATATCTGATATCTACAACAAAAAATTATTAAACTCCACTCTAGAAGAAAAAAAGAGAATATTATGAGAATATTCCTTAGGCTTCTATGGGGTTTAATGGGCTTTTGTAGGCTTTGTTTGAACTAATAGAATTAAGTTAAGTATTTTGGGGTATTTTTAAAGTTTTTTGCAAATCCATATTATTCTAATTTCTCATAAACTCAAAGCCCCTCAAGTCGGACAAGAATTTAATTAGACGGAATAAATGGGCCCATTCATGTTCGTTGGCCTTACAAACTACAGTCCACTCAAAGATCTTTGAAGCGTGGCTTGGGTCCATGTATTGCTTTTGTCCCACATTGCAAGACGTGGGTTACGCCTAAGCCATGTCAAATTTTGGGTATCAACAATACTTTTATTAGATGATTGAAAAAAAACTCACAATTCAAAGTTTGCATAAATTCTTAATCATTTATCTCAGTTATTTATAAAATGAATAAGCAATCAAATTAATATATATGATTATATATCCACACTATGCAAACGTGTTTTTCATTTATTTGTTATTTTTTAGAAAACAAAAAACTAGTTAAAAATGGAACTACAAAAACTATTGAAAAATAGGAATAACAGTAAACAAAATAAAAGAATATTCTCTTAAAAAAATATCGTGGAAATGAATTTAAAGAAAAAAACAACTAAATAGAACACTAAAAAAAAAAGTAAGGAAAAAAATGTATAGGGATTTAAACTGCAATGGGAGCAGAAAGAAAAAAAGTAAATAATTTATTTATAAGAGTTTTTTGGAAAAATTAAAGGGGTGGAAAAAGTAGATATTTAATTTTAAAATTAATATGGTAAGTGATTTTAAAAAATGGGTAAAAAAGTAAAATAGGGGGGTCAATAGATCCATCCTTAAAACAGGATGCACAACCTTTTAATGTACACCTCTATTTAAAAAAAAAAAAAAAAAAAAAAAAAAAAAAAAAAAACTCCTCAAATCTAACAACAAGACTTGAAAATGACATAACAACACATATCAGTAGGAAAATAAGACAGCGATGATAAACCTAAAAACAGAGAAGAAGAAATAAATAAATATAGCTTCCGTTTAGCATTACATCTTAAACTTAAAATTTTCATATAAGTTTTTGTCTTTTTCTGAAAAGTCAACAAAAATTATAAATAGTTTTTAAAAAGCCAACCAATTCAAATTTAAAAATTTCAACTCAAACTGTTTTACCAAACGGAGCCATAGATAGTATAACACAATAATAGAACTAAAAAACGACTTAAAACACATAAATGAGAAGGAAATTACCTATAACGGGAAACGACAGCATCACAATGATAAACGACCCGCAACATTAGAAAGCAACAGGGATCAAGGCAACGACAGCACAAATTAAAATGACATAACAATGAGAAACGACGATTTTCCAAAAGAAGACCGATTTCAAACAACAGATAATTGGGAACGAAACTTCTAACTTTTATATCAAGAAAACGCCAATGAAATTGCCTGTAAAAAGGCGACAACATTTGAAAAACGACAACAAAATGAGAGATCATAACAATTGAACATGTTGTGGCCTTGTATCTTTCAAAAAAAAAAATGTAATAATGATAATAAAAAAAAATACTATTTAGAATTCCTACATTATTTATTTTCCTTAAAAAAAATTATTTTCCAATTTTCAAGGTCAATTGGTGTTCCTCTTCCAAAATGACAGAATATTTTGCTATTATTACGTGTGTAGTATTTTTAGATTTCCCGTTTGATTTGGTTATATAATCTTTTCCCACTAACATTTCGCAACTTAGAAATTCTATTCAATTGAAACTTCTAATAAATTATTAAAAAAAAAAAAAGGAAAGAAACATTAAAACAGGAAACAATAAATCCCCTAAAAAAGAAAGCAAGAAATTCCCTTAAAAAAAAAAAGGAAACAATAAATCTTGTGATATTTAATTAAAAAAGAGAGTGAGAGAGAAAGAAATCTTCTGATATTTTCTAACTATATTAAAAGAGGCCGTCCAAAACGGTATGATTGGACTGTCGTTTTTAAACACTTTCTCTGCTTTGCTTTTTGCATATTGATATGATTATTTTGTTAGCTGTTGGTGGTTCGGTGGCTTAGGGGCAGGTAGTTCCCCCATTGGAGTCGGTGTTTCCTTTTTTGTCCTTTTCTTGCCTTTTCATTTTTATACTTTTTCTCTTACAATCATATTTTTAAATATATATTTGAAATATTTTTTAATTTTAACTTTTTTTTTTCAAAATTGTTTTTTCAAATTTGTTCCTCCATAATTTGTTTTTATAATCACTCAATAATCAATATATTATCTTAGTATATTATTTTGTCGAATTGATCATGTAAGACATTTATTAACTATCTAATGCAAAAATTATCTCAGTAACTTTTTGTTATATTTTCAACAAAATAACATTAATAGTGATAAAACTAAAAATCAAATTTCATGTGTTTTGTTTTATGCATTCAATCTGTTTCGTTTTATACTTGGTCTACAAAATTAATTACGACATTATAATACCACATTTGCTTTGCACGTGCCTTCACTAACATCCTAACAATACTAAAAGAGCAAGTACACCTTGTTCTGGTAATTTTTTTGGAAACAGTTAACTCCTTTTTAAGACTTGCTACCAAAAAACAAAAAAAACAAAAACAAAAACAAAAACTCCTTCTCGGCAATTTTATTTCTAAGAGTCCCCTCTTCACTTTTTCCTTTTATTTCTCGGCAATATTATAGTATTTAATACTGATCTACAATATTAAATACTATAATATGTATATAACATGTGCAATGCGCGTATACAAACTAGTACTTATAAAAAAGGGAAAGAAATCTTGTGATATTTTTCATTTAAACGAAATAAAATAGGTTCACAAATATAGTTTTTACTTTTTATTACCAAAAAGTGAATAAAATTCTTTAAAAAAAAAAAAAAAAAAAAGAGTAAACCAAGGTCTTTTTTTCTTTTTAACAGCTTGCCGTAACATAGAAATTCCCTTATTTATTATTGTTATTATTATTTTAAAATGGAAATGCCAACTTCAATTGATGAAAAAAAAAAAAAAAAAGAACTCTCTTTCCTAATGAAATTAGGCAATTAGCTAATCATCAACAGAGGCCACATCATCATCATCAAAACTGAACCATTGCTTTCACCAACAAAAAACGACATAATTTTTGCCAAGAGAAGAAAGCTTTTTTTTTTTTTTTTTTTTTTTTTTTTTTTTAAACCAAAAAAATGAAAACAAAAAACAAGACTCCAAAAATACCATTTTAGACAACCTTTCAAGGGAACCCAAGGATTAGGAAAAAAGGGCCAGTACTAATAATTACAACAAATCTAAGAGAAAAAAACTTTGTTGAATAAACGACAAGGAATTGAGCGTGCAGATTTTGAAGAAATTTAGAAACGGCTTAAAAGAAGAACTTCATATTCTCGCCGTCATCCATGAACACCCTATTGGGAATCGTGGCTTGCGACCTCAAAACTGGCCCTACTTTGGATCGCTGGCTCTCCCTCTTGGGTTTTGAAAGCCTTGATGATCTCAAAGCCGAATTGTTGCTCGTGATGATGACAAACTAATTAAAGGCTCTTTTCGACGACGACGACAAGGAACCGCCTACTCTCTCCTCCGTTAATGGATCTTGGGTTCACAAGAAATTCGCTCTCAACCCTTCTTTTCACCATCTTCTCCAAACCCCTATTCCATGCTGACTCCTTCACTCTTGATTTTCAAAACAAGGTATTAATTCTAAACTCTACTGTTAATTTTCAACCAATTATTTGTTGTTTAAATTACAAATAATTCTGCTGGAAATTGACTTTCGTACTTTGTGTTCTTTCTTGTATTTGAGTGATCGATCTGGTTGTTTTAGTGAAATCTGTAATGTTGACTAGTAGGATTTGGAACTGGCCGATAAGAATATAGCTATATATATATATATATATATAGGTCAATTCTTACTAGTGGTGACAGAGTCAAAATATTTTGTTACGAGCACTAAGAAAAAATATATATTAGTTTAATTAAATAGTGACATATACTAGTTATGAATTTTATAATTAACTAGGGACA
Organism: Ficus microcarpa; assembly: GCA_025413485.1. Taxonomy (NCBI): domain Eukaryota; kingdom Viridiplantae; phylum Streptophyta; class Magnoliopsida; order Rosales; family Moraceae; genus Ficus; species Ficus microcarpa. The sequence goes on from CM046377.1 coordinate 27,976,045, forward strand.
CGACTGGATTTTCAAATTTAAGATTTTGGTGTTCAAAATGAAAGTTCAAAAGTTGAATAGGGGTGGCGCGTGTCTTGCTCTACCAATGTCTAGTGTTTAGCGGATTGATTTTATACTGAGATAGAGAGTAGATCTTTTCTGCAACTCCAAAAAATCCAGATCAGGAGAAATTAGAGGGTGTACTTTCTTGATTTCATGAATCAATAAAGAAGCTTATGCTGAGGTTAATTAATACATTTGCTAGTTGTGTCTTCATAGATATATATATATATATATATTTTCTGATGAACAATATTTGTCGATGTTTTCCAGTCGTAATCTGTTGTTATTCTTTATGTTAATCCATGGCAATAAAACTTGTTTGCATTTCAATGTGATGTAGACAAAAGAGGCTGTAGATGAAATCAATAGCTGGGGAGATAAGGCAACTAATTAAGGGCTTATAAAGAAATTCCTCGAATACAACGAGAATCGAAAGCAAACTGCATTAATTCTCAAGAATGCGCTCTACTTCAAAGCAGCTTGGTGGGATCAATTTGATGAAAAAGAAACTAGGAGTGGGAGTTTCTATACTCTCAATGGAGATATTCTTCAAGTTGCCTTCATGTGCAAGCAATATGATGATATCTGTTTATATGCATCCTCTAAAGGATTCAAGGTTCTCCGTTACTCTGATCATCCCTTGGAATCGAGTTTTCCCATGTATATTTTCCTGCCCGATGAGAAAGACGGACTGCTTAACTTATTGGATCTGTTCAGTTCAAACCCAGCTGATCTTTTCAATCCACAATTTGAGTTCGAACACGTGCAAATTAGAGAATTAATGATACCGAAATTCAAGTTCAAGAGTATGTTCAACGTTTCGAAGAACATGGAGCGATTGGGGCTGACGATGAGTTCCGACGACTTTAGTGAGATGATTGAAGCTCTTGATCATAAAAACGTTCCTATGTCCGACATGAACATTTTTCAAACTTGTTCAATTGAAGTTTAATGAGTATGGAACTGAACCTGCAGCTGTGACGGATTCGGATATTTGTAGTATGTCTTTTTACACTCCACCACGTGTGGATTTCATTGCCGATCATCCTATTGTCTTCCTGATTAGACAAGGTTGCTCGGAAGCTACTCTCTTTCTCTGAGCTGTGCTTAATCCATTGGAACAGCCATAAAATTGTGGCTTTATATTTATGTGCGCGCCTTTTATTCATAACTTTTTTTATTCCATTTTTTTTTTTTTTTACGTTGGAATTATATCAAACTATGGGGTTTGAGTAGTACTATAATGACTTGCATAATTGGCTTTATATATACATACACACACACATGTATGTATTGATGTGATAGTCTCCTCTCGGATGGAAAACAAATATTCTATCTTGGGGCAAACAGGAAAACCTCATGACATTCTTTTTTCAGGTTTTATTAACAAGATATCTCGTTGTTTAACAATAATTAGGCACTTTGGTAACTTCACTTTTAAATAATTGATAGTCAATTTGAGATTGTTTTTTAATTTGTGTGTTTTCTGTATCAAAATTGATTTATCCTCATTAAATAATTAGGGCTCAATTTAATTGTTCCATAGTCTCAACAGATGAAATGTATATCTTGGGGGTCAAGTTGGGAAATGGATTATCATTCATGAATAAGAGACTCATGAAAATAACTTTTATAGCATATATTCATTTGATCATTGTGTATGGCTCTAGAGATATCAAAATGGGCCGGGCTTACTAGACTGGGCTTAATAGGCCAGGTTTAGTGGGCCGATATGAGTACAACATGCTAAAAAGTAAACATGACACGGTACAATTATTACATTACATGAGTCTAGCCTAGCGTGTTTACTTAAGTGGGTCGTGCTTGACATGATTTTTAGACACGAAGCACACTAAGGCCACGGACACATTAAGAGCACGGCACAAGCATGCACGATAAGGGGCATGAAAATGACACAACAATACTACTCTTTTTTTTATGATATTTTAAATAATTTTCCTACAAGACTTATGGTGTTTTTTTTTATCTTATAAGGAATATTTCATCTCTTTTGAGTTTTTACTTGATAAGGTTTTTAATATTGTAGTTTCTTTTTAATGTTATGCTTTGTTTTTATTAAAAATCAATTTTTTCTATGGTATTCAAAACTTACTTTTTTTATTTATCTAAAATTTTTGTTGTTGGGCACGATTAAGGCACGTTAAGAGCACTATACGTTTATAATTGGGTCTTGGGCCAGGTTTAACATTTTAAATTTTTATAAGCACGACATTACACGACACGACACGTTTATTAAATGGCTGACACAAGCATGACATGAAGCACTAATAGACTCAAAATAAATAGATAAATAGGCTGACTAGGCCGGCCTGTTTGACATTTCTGTATGGTTCATTGAAAATGCTTTGTTTTGTTTTTTTTTTTTTTTTTTTTTTTTTTTTTTTTCCCGATTTGGGTAGGTGCAAGTTCCATGGGTCTTGGCTATAACTAATTACCAAGAAAATTACCTTCCTGTTGAGAATATAACCACTTGTTTTGATTGAAATTTCACAATATAAGTTGTTTGTCTAAACTAATTAATCCAATTTATTTCATCATTATGCGTGGAACTTTCTGATCAAATAGTACTTTGATTTGCTTTACTCCTTTAGTTTCGACATTGATTAATTACAAAAGAGGGTCTCACATATATATATATATATATAGATTGTGTTTAAAAGATCAACATATATATATATATATATATACACACCTAAGAGGGTCTCATATATATATAGATTGTGCTTAAAAGATCAACATCATGTGAAAGACACTGACGTGTTTTCCCCACCCCGGCAAGGTAGTGAAGGAACATGCTGGTGTGGTGTGGTGACATGTTTTGGCACATCATGTGAAAAGCGATATCATTTGGAAAATTGTGTTGCACCTCATTCCAGATATTACTCAATGCACGTTTGGATTATCATTCAGATATTATTTTTTTGACACCATTTACAATGCTTTTCACAATACGTTCTCCTTGAATATTTTACTATCAAATGACTTTTCTACGTAAGGCCAATCGGGTTTAAATATTGAAACAATGAATCAAAAGCATCCACAGTGTTTTTTTTGGGGTGGGGGGGGAGATCTGAAATTGACAAGATAGACAATGACAAAACTTAAAATGAATCATCCTTTTGGTCAGTTTTGTCTTCACATTTTGTTTTAGACTTAATTATTACTAGTTTTGTGGTTTTTTGGTCAATTAGAAGAACTGACAAACAGTATTTCACATGATTAAGGATTTTTATACTTTAGAATGGCCTTTTATAACAGTACAAGCAGAATGATTAGATATAGTTATAGTTTTATTCCAAATAGAATGAGGCAAAAACAGTGTAGTCCCTAACCAACGATTAGGGCAAAAGAATGGCTAATAAATTACCAGAATAATATATAAATATATATATAACACCCAAAATGATAGAAATATAAGTCATACAAATATCATCTCCAACACGAAGATCTCTCAGAATCTAGTGCAACAGAGACGCCGCGAGGGAGATGAGCAGCGGAAGAGACGAGGAAGATGCCGGAAAACGTGGCCGGAAGTGCCGCTCCGCTTCCAATCGTCGGTGCCGGTGCCGGTGCCGGCGACGGAGCTCGCTCGCTATCCTGCGCCTCAGCTGAGAGAGCCACCATAGCCAAGACCACGAAGAAGAGAGCGACTCTGCTAACGTAAGCCATCTTTTCGAGAGACAGAAAAAGAAGTAAGAGGATTTTGAGAGAGACAGAAACAGAGCTCGAGGCGAGAGAGAAAAGATAAAAGAGAGAGAAAGAGAGTGGCTCTGTTCCTGATAGATGATTTGTGTGCATTGGAGACGGCGAGAGACTCCAGTATTTATGGCCGTTTTTTTCTCGAATTAGCATCTTAACTCACTCTTAATTTTCAGTTTAACTTGATAATTAATTCATACTTTAATTGAGGAACGTCTCTCTCTCTCTCTTTTTTATTTTTTGTCTTCCCTAGGACTTGTGGGACCATGTGTTTTTTGGGTGGTCCCCACAACGGCTCTCTTGAGGTTTCTTTTTTTGAATGTTGTGTTATCGCTTCCGCCTAGATCAACCGTTGACTAGGAAAAGTCGAGTCATCAGACGATGCAAAATGAGAGACAAAGAAACTTTTTTGGGCAGAGACTCGGGGTTGAGTCTGTTTTGTCTATTGTCCTTTTGATTGGTTGTACGAACTAGCCGTTACCCCTTAACGGTCGTTTCTCAATAGCTCATTTTTCACTTTTCAAATTTCATTAATCTATGTGCTACATTGCCATCCTAGTGTTATTTCTCCCCGTTTCTTTACAATGATGTCCGAGAAATTCGTTTGGTGAAACAGTTTAAGTTGAAATTTTTAAGTTTAAGTTAGTTGACTTTTTAAAAATTAGTTATAATTTTTGTTGACTTTTAAAAAAAAGATAAAAACTGATATGAAAATTTTAAGTTTAAGATGTAATACCTAATAGAGCAATAGTAAAAAGAGCTCGTTTAGAACAATAATTAGAGTTGGGTTTTATAGGTAGGAATTAAAATGTGAGTTTGGTTGAACTGTATTCTAGAAAATAGTCTTAAATTTTAAAATGTGTTCGAAAAAAATATGTTATTTTATTTTGTTTCTCTTGTTATTACATGCGATTAAAAAAAATATTGTATTTCGATTTAAAATAAGAAAATTATGAACTTTTAAAAATTTAAAATTTTTGAAAATAAAAAAAAGAGAGTGAAATGTAAATTTGAGAATTTTGAAGTTGAGTTTGTAAAATTCTGTATGGAAACTTTGTTCCAAACAGCCCTATGCTAGTATTCTTAAGTGATTCTTAGGATACTTTTATTTCATGGGTTTGAACAAAAAAAGAAAATAATGTTAAAATAATTGAGACTACACATGTTTTTCAAAGTGCAAATTGAGACTATACATGTTTTTCAACTTCAGCCTAGCAAATTGTGTAAAAAGCTCGCCCCCCTCCTCTTTTTCATTGAATAGAAAACGAGCTCATTTGACAAAAACAGAGGGAAAAGAAAGACATTTGTCCACTTTCTTCTTCTTCTTTTTTTTTTTTACCCGCACCCAAATTTGCCGATACACAACATTCGAATGTCTCATAGCCCATATTAATTGTGTTTACAAAGCATGATAGATTAGCAACAGAAGCACGTTTCACTAACTAATTAACAGTTAGCAATAACGTCCATTGTGTTTGAATATTTGGCGACCGAATTTGATGATTAAAAGGTGGAAAAAAAAAATAAATCCTTGGTATAGTTCGATTAAAAATATTTGGTTTGTCATCTTTGTAAGTGTTTGACAAGACTTCTTCATCTCGGAAAAAGATATTGTATTTTTGTGATTGTAGGCATCATTGGACTGTATTTTCACTCACAACATCACCATCCGAAGATACAAAATTCGAATTCTTCATACAAAATAAAAAAATAAATATTGTCTTCTATGGCAAAGGCGAGGCAGGGGGCAGCCAGCCAAATTCTACATCACATGTGTGTGTGTCTGTATATCTTTGTATATACGTACACTAAGGAGTTCGGGGGAAATGAGGTGTTTGGAAGAACTTTGTAGAAACATTGAACCGCGTGGAAGACACATGTGTTATCTTTGCAAAACGACATAATTCTTATCACGTGACAACGATTTGTCGTGTGGATCTTAAGTTTGGTATTGTTAGATTATTCAAACGACTTGTAGTTTTCTTGTAGGATTTGCTGTCGTTTTACTTAATTGTTTCAAATATCGTTTACTCAAAACAAATCAAGTAGACCAAGCTGATTTTGGTATTAAAACTTTATCGTTGTGTAAGTACAAGATGAAACTACTACATGCTTCTTAGAAGTAAAAAACGATGTGTTTATATATATATGAAGTTGGAGGAGATGAAACATACGTTGTTTTCATTGTACCTGATGTCGTTTCAAATGTTTTAAATATCCATGGATTAAACGACGTGACGTTTACTTTATAAAAAGCTTATTGCTGCTTTAGGGAAAAAAATATGTATTTGAGAGAGAGAGAGAGAGAGAGAGAGAAGGAATAAACGACATAAATTTTTAAGAAACGGCATATCTTCTTATGTTCTGAATACAAAACAGCATGTTGCTTCTCCGAAAATCTTCCATGTAATGTCGTTGTTTAGTTATTGTTTTAAACAACTGTTACTTTTACTTAAAACAAAAGGAGAGAAAAAACTCTATTACTTAAGACTTGTTTGGTAAAACTATTCAACTCAAGCTAAATTGTATTTTTTTTATATCAATTTTTATTTTTTTTATGAAAAATCAACAAAAATTATAACTAATTTTTAAAAAGTCAACGAACTCAAATTTAAAAATTTCAACTCAAACCGTTTCACCAAATAAATCCTTAGAAGGCATACTTTTTTCGCGTAATTAATTTAAAGTTTTGTTTCGCTTTGTTTGTTTTAGTTTTTTTGCGAAAATTGAAAAAGATTTTTTGAGAAAGGAAAAGGTTAACAAAAAAAAAAAAAATCGACAACTTGTTTGTAAAAAATAGCATGTAAAGCCTATTGTCATATAGGGTTATCAAACAAAGCCTAGTGTTTTTGTCGTTTGAAGGATATAGTTTATTGTTTTGAAATTGCCGTCTGAGTGATAATGACGTGCTGTTCCTGTGTAAAGTATGATGTCATTTATTAACATGCCCTTATAGAGTATAAACTTACAGTACGATTTTGCTGCTCTTATTACGTTTTACGTACTAGATTACTTGTTGTTCGTCCAAGCATAAACGACATTGCCCCATCTTTTTATTCCCAAAACGACCTATCGTTACGAAAAGAAAAAATCTCATAATTTTATTTATTCCTGTAAAATAAGTCGAATAGTATTTTATCACTTTCTTTTGAAAAAAGGAACAGTATTTTATCACTTCAAGCCAATTAATGTCAATTAGTCCTGTAAATGTTTTGGACAGTTTAAACCTCGTCAATATTGACTAGGTATAACGTCCATAAAGAATTTCTTTGTATAAATTTAAAAAAAAAAAAGCCTATAAAGAATCAAATATCATAAAATACTATTCACTTTGTTGCAAGAACATTGATTTTATAACTTTGAGTCTTTGACAACCTTAAGATAATGCAATAGTTACCAAGCATTTTTAGGTTCTGAATTTTGTTTATAGTATACTTATTAAATCATATTAAAACGAAAAATTATCCAACATTACATATTATGATTAGACACATAAAGCACATATATAAGGTATAGAATTTTTGTATAACTAAATGAAAAAGAGAAACAAACTTTTGACTTTTTTTTTAGTGATAAACATTGTTATAGTCTTATGTATTTAACGTTAGATATGTTAAAATCATATTAAAATGAAACAAATATTCAAAATTAAATAAATGAAAAGAGAAACATTCTTTAGACTTTTTTTTTTTGGTGATTAATAATATTTTTTGAGAAGTTATGCCCCTTAAATGACATAATCACTTATCTCAACAACCATTGGACGGTCTTGTTTCCCCACCAAAATGGCGGTGATTGTAAGGCACCAACCGGGCAAAGCCGTTATTAGAACATTGAACAAAGGACAAAAAAGGAAAGTTGGAGTTTAGGTTGAGAGCTTAGCCAATAGGAAGTGCCCACGTCATCTCCTAATCAGTGAAGAGCGTTTGTTGGCAGCAGAAGAAAGGAAACGAAGGCAAATGGTACTTTCTTAAATAAAACGAGAACGTCGCCAAATAATAATAATTAAAAAAAAAAAAAAAAAAGAAGGGAGAAGGAGAAGAAGAAGAAGAGAGATACGTTTCTCTCTCCTCTCTTCGGCTTTGCTTTCTCTCTCATAAGGTAATACGAAATCCGCTTGGGTTCGTTTGGGTATATAAGATTTATTGATTTGATTTTGATTTTGTTTTTGTTTTTGTTTTTAAATAATTTTTTTCGCTGTTGATTTAGGGTTTGATCGATCTTCTTCTTTAGTTGTTGAGTCTGATAAATTTTGTTCCTTTTTTATTTTTTTGGTTCTGTTCATGAAAACAGGTTTTTTTTCGATGCGATTCTGAGCACAGAGATCGGTTTCACAGGTTTCCGCTTCGAGGTTTTTTAAAGGTTAGATTTTTTTTTGGGGGTGTTTATTTACCTGTAATTTTGAGCATGCAAACAAAGATTTTAACGCTGTTAGTTATGTTTCTGGTCTGATTGTGTATTTTACAAATTCAAAGTGGTGATTTTACTTTTAGGACATGTCCAAATTTCGAGATTTTATCAGTTATCAGGAGAATATAATGGTATGAATTTGAGGGGTTTTGGTTGGTTAGAATTTTTGTATAAGTGGAAGTGGAATTTCTAAATTGATGAAACGGTTATTTCGTTGAATGTTTATTATCCTGGATCAAAGTTAGATTTTGAAATCGAAAATGCATTGTATGCTTTTGTATACATGGTTCCTGTTCGAGATTCTAACGAGCTGATTGCAGAGAGTTGAGAAGATGGACCATGACAAGACTGGATGCCAAGCTCCCCCGGAAGGTCCTATCTTGTGCATCAATAATTGTGGCTTCTTTGGAAGCACTGCCACGATGAACATGTGTTCGAAATGCCACAAGGACATGATGTTGAAGCAGGAGCAGGCTAAGCTTGCTGCATCTTCCATTGGAAGTATTGTCAATGGATCATCGAGCAGCAGTGGTAATGAACCTGCTATTGCTGCCGCTGCTGCTGCTGGTGGTATGGGTTTTGAAACCAACCCAGTAGAGCCAAAGCCAATCTCTGTGCCATCATTTGGCTCAGGATCGCAGAGTGATGAGGTGAAGCCGAAGGAGGGCCCAAAACGCTGCACCAACTGCAACAAGCGGGTAGGTTTGACAGGGTTCAATTGTCGGTGCGGTAACCTCTTCTGTGCAACACATCGCTACTCGGACAAACATGACTGCCCCTATGATTACCGCACTGCTGCTCGGAATGCCATAGCAAAAGCCAACCCAGTGGTCAAGGCTGAGAAGCTGGACAAGATCTAAAGGCTGATAGGGTGATATAGCATTCCAAAAATGTGATGCTCGTTTACATGCATGAGATGGCTTCTGAGTTTGCTGCAATATCTTATCGAATGCCCGTTTATCTTGTTATCTCTAGTTGGAGGCCTTTGTGACATCTCTGCAGTTTGAAGAACTCTTATGTTTGTTGTGGTTGGCGAGAATTTCATATGTTGCACCGGTGTCTTTTAAGTTGTAATTCTATGCTGGTTTACTGGACGTTGTTATGGTTACTTTGTAATATATCTGTTCTGTTTCATGTGGCATTTCTCTCTCTAGCAAGCATGTTCCGTATGTGCAAATCTTGAATGACATCGAAAACAATCCGACGAACAGCCTCTTGATGGTTTTTGTAAATTGTATGCATAGTTCTTCAAAATTTCCCCAGCACCCTTTATCGCGTGGATTTAGATACTGACCGTGCTCATTCTCCGGCAACAATCAAGTATAAATAAGCAACGCTCTTCATGATTATTGTTCCGTATGCGCCTAACTGCTCAAGTATGCAGAATGGCCAGAAATCAGAACAATTTATCCTTGGAAGCGATGGAAAAACATATATGTGATGAATACCTAATTAAGATGGCACCAACGCCAGTAACTAGCCACTTCAACAAATCACATATGTAAAGAAAAGAAAGAAAAAACAACTTAAAGAGTGATCGAACAAGACATATGCTTGGAGCTTGTTTGGTAGGAGGAAGAAGTGGAAAGAGGAAGAGGGCTGACGGGATTATTGTAAGGATTTTGAGGCCCGTGGGTCGTTTAACTGGGGAGAAACGACGAGGAATCTTCAGAAGAAAGCTCCATTCTCTCCAATATGGAGGGATTCATTCATACCAAAATACAATACGAAGACGATCCATCCCTTCCTCTTCGTTTTCCTCACCAAGGTTATATACCTTTCTTTTTTTCAAATTTTCTTTCCCTCGTACCACACACAACCTTAAAAGTCTTCCGTCATTCACCAATAGCGATTCCTTACATTCTCTGCTTTGAGAGATCCTGAACTTGTATCCACAAGTGTCGTTTTCTTTTGAACATAGTTTTCTCAATTAGAATTTGTTCCTTGTCTCTCCCAAACCAAAGCGCAATGTTGTCCAAACAAAGAAAACAAATAAAGAAATAAACGACTTCCTACACTAACGTTGAAACGACATTGCAGCAAAGCAATCTTTATAAATAAAAAAAGAAGAGCGAGCAAATCACATAGAAAACTGATTTGAAAACCAATATGTAAAGTCCTCTATGGTTTCACACAGCAAAATTCTTCTGTTATTTCTCTAAGCTGGAAGAGCACGCAGCCCCCTAAGAGCTAAGACTACAGATGTCAAAATCAATTAACCAGAGTCAAAGAGGAATCCACTTGATTCGGCCTCAAGATACTTGCAGATTCTCTCCATCACCTCTCTACCCTTGGCGCTATTTTGCACAAACTTCTCAGCACATCGTTGCTCCACCTTCTCTGCCATTGATGCCAGTGCTGACAAGGGCTTTATCTGAATGCTAGTCTGCTGCCGACAGATGGTCCATTTATCAGGATTATCCGGATGGGGATCATATCGGATCTTCTCCTCCACCTCTATGAACTTCTGAAGACTGATATTACGAGTTGTCAATTGCATTGAACGTGATTGGCCATCCACAACAGTTGATTCAACACAGTGGCAGATGTCCTGGCCAACGATTTTGCGAATGAACCACGGTCCAGGGGCATGAATACTGATTGCCCGAGTAGTGTGAAGCTTTCCAGAATCAGGGTCAAGCTTGTGGTTCAATGTATCAACTTCAAGGATGTGTGAGAGCGTGCGTTTATTTTCAGGGTCAGCAAACTTGCGCCAAGATGCAGAAGTTACCCGCTCCCACGGGTGCTTGTATGTGTACTCTTGTCTGTATGCTTTAACCATTACGTTCTTCTATCACTCCTCAGGCTGGGTAAGAAACACCAAAATCTAAATCAGTTTGCACATGACACAGGGTAAGAGAATAGGTATTCTACACTTATGGTTCTCGCTCACAAAAAACCAGGAAAAAGAATGCAACTTGGTCATTAATATAGGTAATAAGACCACATTGACTTGGATTCAACACATGGTTATCAAAATGTTTAATCGACGAGGCTAATTGAAGCATCAATATGTAAGTGTAACCACATATAATGATTCATAGGAATCTTATGAACAAGGGACATTCACAAAAGAACTCCTTAATCCGATCTCTTGAAGAGAGTACTCGCGAGTGTAACATTTCAAAGCCATCGAAAAACAGAATTCAAAAGTAAAAGAGAAGCAAATTCTATTCTCAAAGTCCGAAATGGGCAAAAAACAGCCCCGTGACAGCTACCAAGGGGACAAGAAAAGAACCTATCTTGAGCCAAAACACAAAATTACTTGATTATTTGTATTAAACACCAAAAGGGTAAGTAAACACGAACTGAGAAACCTTGCACTGCAACTTATTCAGCAACCTAATATGGTCTCTTGAAAAGCTCGTTGAAGAATATTCAAGTCAATTTATTTTACTTTAGAGCAGCCAGAAAGCGCCAGAGATTTTGCAGAAGCCCTAAAAAACTTTCAAATAAGCCTAAAACCCAGAAGAGAAAATCAGACTAGAAAGGATTTATTAAAAAAAAAAAAAAAAAAGCAAAATAAACAAAGAAAACATTGTATACCCCCAAGATTACTGGAAGACCCAAATCACTCTGGTACAGTGAATTAACGAAAGAGGCTGAATCGATTTCACGAAATGGTAATTCACAGCTAGAAATCGATCGATCTCTTGAATTACAGTTCCAGCTTAGAATTCACGCTATATGGAACGGCAAAATAAACAGTAACGATGGAGAGAATGAAAATCAGAGAAGCAAAATAGATGAAGAGTTACCAGGGAGAAGAGAAGGCAGTTTCAGACAATGGAATGGAATAAACCCAGATTAATACATAGAGAGAGAGAGAGAGGAGACTTGCAGCAGAAAGCGATGAGAGAGAGAGAAGAGGGAGAGACAGAATTAAGAAGAAAAGACTTTCTTTGTTGATGAGATTTTACTGATCCGGTGGCTTTTCCTCTATTTTGACGGCTCTGATCTCATGTATGTTTCCAATTTATTTATTTATTTATTTGCTGAATTAATGCATATTAGCAACTTTTTTAGCAATTAGTAATGGTTGACTGAAGCCCAAGAAGGGGGAAAAAAAAGGAGAGAGAGAGAATCAATTTTTTGTGCCAATATATTTTTTTTCCTGACCTCAAGAAATTATCATTTTTCATTTAAGAAATGCAACCACAATCATATATATATTTTTAAGTGTAGATAATATATAAAAAATATGTATATTAACAAAATTTAAAATTTTAATAATCTGTCGTGATAGTTTTTTTGTTCAAATTCTTTCTCATTTATAGTTGAATGACATAAATAATCCAACAGGTGCTTTGGTATTGTTAGATCGAATCATGCTAAGTTTTCTTGTATTTTAACTCATTTTCTTATTATCATCGAATTGAATTTAGGTTTTTCTCTCTTTCTTTCTCTAAACTTTTCTCTTTGTCCTAGGATTTTGTAACCTTCTCTCTCCTCTTTTAGGGCTAGGAGTTTGACAGTGCCTTAGATTTGCCTTTCGAAACTTCCGATCTGTGTGGAGGAGATTTCATTGTCATAAGAAAAATATAGGTTACGACATGGCCACTCAAAGTCATTTTGGGACAATGGATATGGTGTGTAAAGGATGCGAGTTTGTTGGGTGCTTGGTCTTTCAGTAGCAAGTTTCTTCTTAATGGCTTTGTTTAGCTTGGTCTTGATGAGAGTAGTGGCCTAGTTGTTGCTGATTATTGTATATGTGATAGTGAGATTTTCTTTTTCTTTTTTTTTTTTGTAAGATTTTAATTTTAACAATGACGTCTTTGTTTTCACCTTTTAAGTTTAATACTTTGGTGTTTTCTTTTATATTATGATTTGTAATAACAGTGATGGTTTCCTTTCTTCCGAATTAGTTTGCTATAAGTCCAAATCTAAATCTGTGTAGTGTTTTAGTTCTGTTAAATATGAATCTAGATGGATTTAGTGGTGGCCTCTATACTCCGTAAGTTTCCATCGAATTGTAAATGAATTGTCAAAAAAAGCCTTATGCATGCTCGATAGTGATATGCGAAAGTACTATCCCGTTTAGTGGTCTCATACATTCATTTTTCTTTTTGGACGGCTCCAGAATGTACCAATAGTATTGATTGTTGAGGGTTTTATCTCTATAATACAGGATCAGATGTATATATTTGTAATTTCTATTTTGAATTAAATGAAATTTCCTAGCCGCTATGCCCTATGGAGGTCGCATCATTATCATACATGCAAAAATCTTCTATTTACCAACAAAAAAAAAAAAAAAAAAAAAAAAAAAAAAAAAAAAACTGACTTCGAAAAGATTAATAGAACCTGTCAAAAAAAAAAAAAAAATCAATTGAAGCCGTCAGCTCGGCCCACTTGTTATCCCTTTCAGAACATTGTGGGCTTGGCTCACAGTCAATCTGGTCTTCCCACTGGCCCAAAGCCTAGTGCCATTCGCTTGTGAAGTTTTCAACTTTCTTTTAATTTTTTCTGGTTTTTTTTTTTTTTTTGGGTGGTAAAAAAGCAGTCAATTACTTGTAAAGTTTTGTTTTATTTTTCTTTTGCTTTGTTTTGTTTTCCTCTCTTCTCCCCCCCCCCCCCTCTCTTTTTTTTTTTTTTTTTTGGCTCAATTTAGTTGTGAACTTTTTGATCGAAAAGATGATAACAATTTCATCAAATCATCAGAATGCTCATTTATACTTTGGTCATTTTAGATATATTTAAAGAAGTGATTGTAAGTATAATCTAGTTGTAACTGTACGCTTGACTCTATCAAAAAGATGAAGGGTTCGAATATTTACATCCCAACTTTGAAAAGAGTATTTATAGTAAATAATAGTAACTAGTTAATTTATTATGTAACTAAATTTTTAAAGGTAATTTCAGGTTTAAAAGAGAGAGATATGCGACATTAAGGGCTATTCATAGAAGTGGTATATTATTAAGTTTCATAAGTAATGTAACCCTATGCCACATAATTGGGAAAGTCATAATTTTGGGACCAAGACCAACCAAGCACTTTACTCAAATATTTTAATCTCTTACCATTTACTTATTTTGATACGATTTACTATACTTTTTCATTTCGATACTTCTTTTAGTTTTCTTTTACTTTCCAAAATTGAGGAGAATAAAGAGTGGTATTAGTCTCAAATCACGTCGTGGTTGCATGCTTAGAGATAATTTCACACTTTTTTTTTAATTTTTAAATATAAGGTTAGATTTTGACCCCAATCACAAGTTCAAAAAATTAATGAGAAAAAAAAGTTAAAAATCGTATTATAAAGGACTTGTATCAATATTTATCACGATTGATTTGTCACAATTACTGTTCAATGCAGTAACATAATTAGATGGAAATAATTATCAATTGGTCCTATGCATGGTGTACAAAACTTGGGTGTTGTACTTCAATCCATAATTAGCTTACTTGAATGCCAATCCAGAACTACAATATTGAATAAATTATCCAGCTAAAAAAAAAATGTAACCGGAAAAAAAAAAAAAAGCACTGTTGCTCCTTTTTAAGTTTCTGCATTTTCGATCATATTGATAAGAAAAAGAAAGTCATGAGAACTAAAAATATATGAAGGTTAAATTAACGCAAATTGGCTCCTTATACCATGTTCTTAACTTGATCCCCCAAGAGAAAAATGAAATCACTCATTCCACATGGTGAAAACACCAGTATTCGATCCCTGACCCGAACCGCCCGACCAGCCACCGTAACCGGCGGCGGCGGGGGCATGTCATAGTCCACTTTTACATGAGCAAGTTCCTCAGCAGCATTGCCTGCGGTGGTGGAATTGGAAGGCATTCCAAGATTATAGCCAGCAGTAGCACTACTACCACCATAAGTACTCCCGCTAGAGTTATTCCCACCAGTATTAGTACTACTATGATCAACCACGGAAGAAGAAGCCGACCCCATATTCTCCATCAACCCCTGAAGGAAAGCTGGGTGGTTCTGGAAATTATAGGTGTTGTAGAACTGAGAATTGTTGTTACCACTAGTCTGGCCTGCACCACCTAATGCAGCAACTTGTTGGGCATGAGCAATGTTGTTGTTGCTAAACGACGCCGTCCCGGATTGATGCTGGTGCATCTGTAGCTGGGTTTGAAGGTAGTTTTGGTGAAACGACGAAGGGTCATGGGCAGTAGTAGTGTAGTGAGGGATGTCATGGTGGTTTTGGAGACTCAGAAGAGTTGGCTGATGGTGAGGATCAAAGTGTTGCATGAGAGGGTACCCGACCGGCAGACGATTGGACCCGGTGCTTGAGCTTCCGTACTGGAAGGTTGAGCTGAGTGCAAGCATCTCTTCGCGCTTTCTGGAAGATTCCAAGGCCTGAGCTTCTTTGAGCCGCTTTGCGGCTCCTCCTCCTATGGGGAGAGTGTTGCTCTCTAGAATGCTCTTCACGTCGTAACGGTTCATGTCAAAGTTGGTCACGGCGTTTAGGCCTCGGAACTTTATTGCCGCGATGTCATATGCTTCCGCGGCTTCCTCCTCAGTGCCTAATTTACATCATTGATTAATTAGCAATTTTATTAAGAATGTTAATGGTAGAAGAAGTGTTGTTAAAGTAACCTTTTTATTGGTTTAAAAGAAATCAATTTAAATATCTAATTATGTGACTTACTGAAAGTTCCCAAGTAAAGATCTTTGTTTCCTGCGACTCTTCCAATCCTTGCTTGCCATCTTCCATGTTGGTGATGCCTGAAACGTCATCGTTCATGCCGACGACATCAAACACACACGCACGTAAATATATATATATAATCTGATAGAAAAAAGATCAAATTGTAAGTAAAAATAATTAGCACCTTGTCACTCCTCGATACATTGAGGCACCTCTTGAAAAGCCACTGCTCTTCCTGAAAATTGTCTCCAAAGAAGCAAATAATTAGAATCCAAAATAATTAGCAATCATTTAGCTTTTGGGATTAAATAAATTAGGTAGGTAATTAACCTTCTAATGGAGGCCACAAATTCTTGTCTGGTCATGTGCTTCATCTCTTCCAACTCTTTCTCATAGTTGTTGATCTACAGCAAGTACATTATTTTTTTCATAATCAAATTCGGACACAGTTAATTTTTTTTTTAGTCAATGTGTTAATATAGGATAACCAGAAAATTAAGCTTACTGGAAAATTGGTGGTCGTCGATGTTCCCCAGTACTTCAGTGCAGCCAAATCGTAAGCCCTAGCTGCTTTCTCTTCTTTATCATACCCACCTGTTTTAGAGAACAAAAGAAAAAATGCAAAGTTAAATAAGGTTTAAAACAAAATCAAATTGTCCGAAACGAAACATTTTGAAACCAATAAACTGCAAATCAAGAAATGATTACCCAGATAAACTTCAAGAGGCACCAAGCAACCGAAAGAGTCCATGATCGTGATGGAGGAAAACATAGTCAATAAGAGATTTAAAATGATATTTTGGTGCAAAAAGGGATTAAAAAAAGGAAACCCTAGAAAACAAAATATGAAAAAAGTTCTACCTTGTCGGCCTTTCCTTGATTGCCCTTCCCTTCTGCAGCTATTGTCCCAAAGATGAGCCTCGTACCTTCCTGTCCATCTATGTCTACACTTCCACAAAATACTAATTAACTTTGAAAAAAAAAAAAAACAATTAACCAGTTTAAAAAATGTATAAATCTCATTGGAGATGATCACCTTGTGACACCACGATAAATAGAAGTTCTTTGTCCAAACGTATCCAAAGATCTTCTTGGGAGAGCTTCCAGTGCTGTATTAGAAGTATTATCGGAGCCAGTTTCGCTGGTGGAGCCGCCTTTGCCAGTAGTGCTCATGGAGAGTGTCAAAGACTGAAGATTGGTGGGAGTTTCCTGAAAATCATAAGCGCTAGCTGAGGCTGCCGCAATAGCACCACTTTGCTGCACCACCGGGACTAAACTGTTGTTTGGTGGGAAATTAAGATAATCATCAGAATCATCATTATTAGCCTGAACATCATTGTAGGCCACAAGGTCCATCTGGTTTTCCGATTTGGTCCCGCCGAGGAAATCGGCCACCTTAGGGACTTCATTGCTGCCGAGAGTATTGATCAGATTCCACTCTGCAGTAGTTAATCACAAAATCATCAATGTATGTATATATATAGTTGAGAGAAAGAAACTAAAGAAGTGATATTATGAGAAGAAGAAGATATATGTGTGTGTGTGTGTGTGTGTTTGTGTGCATCCAAACCTTGGTTTTGGAAAGGAGGAATATTGTCCATGTTATCGTTTAGTAACCCTAGAGAGAAATGATGAGACTGGGATGAGTGAAGATGTTGTGATGGTAAAGAGGCTTGATGATGACTAGGAGAAAGAGGAAACGAAAGCCAGTTGTTTGAATTCATGGAACCCATTTTTTCTTTTTTAACTACTACTGATCTATCAAACTAATGATCAAAAGCCCTTCTCCAAATGAAGCCAAATATAAATATATATATATATATATAAGACTACTTTTTGTATTACTTGACAAACAAGAACTGATCTGAAGATGAAAGTAGAGAAAAAGTGATCAGTAGTACTACTGTCTAGTACTAAAGATCTGACGTTATAATCACTCTCTCTATCTCTGTCTCTAATATTTTCTTCTGTAAAAAGCTTGCGGAAAGAATGATATTGTAAAGTTCAGAGAAGAGAGGAGAGTGAAAAGAGAGAACATAAGAGAAAGAGACAAGCTATTTAAACACATAATGACAAACAGACATCTAGAGGTGTTTTTTTGGCAAACCCCTTTTGCAGAGGTCAATTTAGGATGGTCTGCAGCTTGCTGGCTCTATATCCACCGCATCATTCCAACACTTTTACACTAACTTACACTACTACAATAACAATAATATTGTATTGACAACATTAAATATTATTATCTTCATCTCTTTGATATACTAATTATGCATATATATATATAGAAGTACATACGTACATATATATAGATATATAAATATATAGGGGACACGAGTGTCATATACTAAACTATAAATTGAGGTCCTTATTCAGTCTTTTAGCAACTAAGACAAACCCACAATTCCAACTGGAAAAATCCAAACCAACCCTCTCTCTCTCTCTCTCTCTCTCTCTCTCTCTCTCTCTCTTTCTTATTACTCTCTCTTTCTCTCTCTACCCCACTTGGATTGTTGGAACTCTCGTCCTCGTTAAGTGCAACAAATGACTCCCCAAAGCCCAGCATTCCCACACCCTGCAAATCATCTCTCAGTCTTAAAAATCGACACTCTACGTAAAGTTTAATTATCTCTCTCCTCTCTCCTCTCTCCTCTCTCTCTCACTTTATCTTTTGTGTATAAACACACACACACACACACACACACAAGAAGTGATGAGAAAATATTCAAATATATTTATGTGTGTGTGTGTGTATGTATAGCAGACGATCAAACCCACAAATCAGAGAAGATCTTCAGAAACGGGGGTACTCATCACCAAAGAAACCCAATTTGTGGATCCCCGAGTCCTGCATGTGTTAAAGATGTGGATTTACGGACATGCAATAGTTTAGTGCAAAATCCGACATATTAAAATCTTAACCCCCCCCCAACCACAAATTAAAATATATATTTAAAAGAAATTAATGGATTTCAAATAGAAATTTAGAAAGATTGAAAGATTTAGTTTGGTTCCCCCAAGTAGAAATCTGTTGACCACCTAATTGGTTTTCGCACCCCGTCAAAAGAGCAGAAATTGCAGATTTGAGAATTTAAAATGTTCTATTTCATGTCCTCCTACATTAGAAGCTTGTATTGTGCCTTGTGTCAGCCAGTTAGGCAAATTTTAAAAACATTTAAAAAAATTAAATAATTAATCTTAACAAAAAAATTAATAATAATCAATGTGTGACAGAACAAGCAAAAATATATATATATATCAATGTGTGACAGAATGTGATTATATATATATATACATTTATTTATTTATATTCTGACTACTCTTGGCTACTTGTCATTCTGAACAAAAGGTATAACATATCTATGTAGCATTTTACCTGGTCTCTTTTTGAAATTAATGGGTAATGCTTTTTATTCAAAACTTTTGCGATTCTGTTTCTGACTATCAGGTTTTTGTTTTTTTCGTTATGATTGAAGAGAATTTAATAATAAATTTATGAAAAATCTATTCTAGATTCCATACATAAACATGATAATCATATGAATCTTGTGTGTTCAGCAATAAGTTTTAGCATATATCCCAGATAATTGAACTTAGATTTTTAAACTGTTGTATAAGGTTATATATTTATATTTATGTATATTATTAAAATACATTTTGTATGACTCCAAACTTTGTTCCATCTATTATAATTGGTGGGGTACTTGTTCCATCTTCAATTTTTTCAGTCTCAAAAAGCACCCAGTTTAGTTATTAAAAAAAACAAAATACACACACACACACACACACACGCTATTCACATTAGAAAAAAAAAAGTTCATTATACAAATATAGATATATATATTTATATAAGTATATATATCACCTTCTAGTGCCGATAACATGGATTCCGATAAAATGGTATCGTCCATATTCTTGTGCAAAAATATGAGTCTTCTTTGACTGACGTGCACCACGATAAGGAGGCAAAACCCTCGTCTCTCGACTCGTCCTTCAACCTCTCTTAAACCACCTGCATATATTCACAAAAATAAAGATTAAAACTAAAATAAAATAACAAAAAAAATTACGCATTACAATTTGAAAAGGGATCAAAACAAAGGGAACCTAAAACTAATCAGAAACTCAAAAGCTCACATCACACCTACAGAAATATTTAAGATCAGCAACCAAAAGTCGAAATCCTTTTTATACTACTCTTTCACCTTTTTGAAGGGGAACAAAGAAAAAGCAAACAAGAAAGAAAAAGTTCAATTTACCTTCATTAATCGTTCTTAAAGCATTAATAAGAACTATTCTAAAAAAAAAAAAAAAAGCATTAATAAGAACAAGTCAAAACATACAAAAAAATAATTAAATGAATAAATATGCGGAGAGCAAACAACAAACCAACTATGAGATTGTTAATTTGTTTGTGTATTGTTCAATCAAACATATTACAAGAAATCTCTAACTGAGAGTCTTACCGAAAGCTGTATATTTTTTTTAAGGTAAGAAAGTTGTATATCAATT
Organism: Ficus microcarpa; assembly: GCA_025413485.1. Lineage (NCBI taxonomy): Eukaryota > Viridiplantae > Streptophyta > Magnoliopsida > Rosales > Moraceae > Ficus > Ficus microcarpa. The sequence continues at coordinate 27,996,339 of CM046377.1, forward strand.
ATTTCTTGAGAAATGTGATTAAATACGAAGGGCAAATTAAGTACAAGGAATTCTAGTAAAAAAAAAAAAAAGTAAATACAAGGGATATTGAGTTTGGTAATTACTACAACGTATAAGGGAAAAAACCCATTGGCCATTATCTTTAAAAAAAAAAAAAAAAAAGAAATCCACAGGCCATTAATTTGTGATAAACTCTCATTAATTCGGACCAACCGCACATGCCGATTCAGGTTTTTTGACCAAGTTCAAAGAAATGTGACCGCCACGTGTCAGCTTTTTCCTGGGCCCCATCGGTCTATAGTCTTACTAGGGTTTGAAAAGTTGAAACCAGGAGGGCCAATAATCCGGTTTGCATGCCTTTCGACAAACAAACACAAAAAGAAGACACTACTTTGACCACTCCCTATGACCAACATATCCTCCCCTATTGCAACCAGTTTTTGTTTTTTCTTACGATTATTCCCTTTATGCCCTTTTACTATTTAAAACTAATGAATTTCTTACCTCAGTTGTTTCATTTTTTTTTCCCTTGTCTTTGCCTTCCTTACATTAATGAATTATATATAAATGAATTGCTTACCCTAGTTGTTTCATTTTTATTATTTTTTTTCTACCTTTGCTTTCCTTACATTAATGAATTATATATAATGTATATATATGTGCTAGATGACTATGATTTTATATATTGTTTGAGATAGAGATCAAGATTTATATTTATATTTTATTTTTTGAAGGATATGGAGAAGGTAATTTTTGTACTCTTCAACTTCAATAAAATAAAATAAAATTGTAGCATTGCACTCTTAAATAATTAAATTCATATGTGGTATATATGTAGCGTAGGACCAGGGAGAAAAAGTTAATAGCAACCCAAATTCTAATCAAATTGTCCTAAAAGTTAAAAATTTTAAAAAATCTTGGGAATATTGCTATGTAATATGTGTGTGTGTATGTATATACTTGTCAAACTTCTCATTTGGATCTGAAACCACTGAATTTAACCTTAAAATCTAAACTTCAATCCCCAAAACATGGTTTTTTTTTTTTTAATAGGTCCTTGCACTCCTAAGGTGTTCAAGGAATTTATAATAACTGGCCTTATATATAGCTACTAGATATGGACCTACATTTTTTATTTATTTATTTTCGGTTTTGGGGCTTATAGTAGTTTTGGAAAACTTCGAAAGTTTTGAATTAATGCATAATTACTAAGAATTTGACAGGCCTGAAGATAAGGAAATACATAATTGGACAACAAATCCCAAGCACAAAACCATAAATTTTTTAATAAATTAAGGATTTGAAAATTCTATGCCTTTCTTTTCTTTTGTCTCCCTTTGTTTTTTTTTTTTTTTGGGTAGAGAAGTGATTTATATTTTCCATGTGTCATTTACATATGATGTTAAATGTTGATCAGCACTCAGAGGCATTAAGGTGATGAAGACATTGGGGGTCATATTCGTAAAAAGAGAGCAGCACTAGGGGCATTTTGGGGCAAAGGAAGTCACGAGAATTCATAGAGAAAAATTGCGAGTTTCCAAAAGGTGGGAGGAAACGCCGGGAAAGTGCCCGTGTCGCCTCGAAATGAAGCACTTGGAAAGGCATACATATATATAAAGATATACATATATATAAATATATACAGATATACATATTTCTCTTCTAATCACCCTTAGTTAATTTTCCGGTGTAAAAACCCTAACTTGGGGGTGGGATTTGTAGACTATAGGTTTAGGGTTGTCTTGAAACAAACTAGTGCTTTGTGGAGAAACATTTAATATATGTTCTGTAACAAATACATACATATATATATATGTATTTGTGTATGTATATTTGCAAATTCCTCAACTTGTGGAGATAATGTTGAAGAATGACAATAACATCAATGTGTGCACTAATAATATTCCTCTGGAGGAAGCTTCGAGAGCGAAGAGGTTGTTTGTTAATTTTCACATTCTGAAACCAAAATTCTTGGTCCTTTGTTCCGCTTTTTGCGTTCACTTTTCTCATCCAAACTTGTGATGTTTTCGTATATATAAATATTCTGAAATTAATACACACACACGTATATATATATATATATATATATGCACGCTAGCGATCCCAAAAACAGCTTGCCTAACTTATGTAAATTCCTTTCTTAGGTGAATTCATGAATCAAAAGAAGTTGTGCTTGTCTCGAGATCAGCCTGATCATATATTTAGAATTGAGAGGAAGTGCTATCTATCTAGGAAAAAGACATTAACTCCACAACCCATTTAAAAAAGTATAGTTACAACTATTTATTCTGGCTATCAGTTGTTGCATGTCTTGTGTCCATAGATGATTTTTCTTTCCTGTTCCAAGATTTTCACCCAGTCGCGGATTTGCTTTAGGACGAGTCGGTGCTACATTCTTTCTTTTAATTCTATGTCAAAACTTTTTAGTTTTTCTATTTTGCCCCAATTAAAAATAAAAAATTATCATCTAATTCCCACTGAAATTAATTCTATACAAAAATTTTATGGTTTTTTTTTCCTTTGTCCAAAGTAAAAATTGAAAATCTCACATAATCCCCACTAAAATTTTACCTTTTAGCTTTTATGTTTTCATGTTATTTAGTTTAGAAATTTTTTTTTGTTTTTTATGTATGTTTCTACTGAAATATATTTTTTATCCCATTCCTGCTATCACGTACCTATTTGGGTTATTTTCCTTTCCTTTTGACATCATTACGGTCCAATTTTTTATTTTTATTTTTCTATTTTCAATAACAATAAGTGGAGGAACATTATATACGATGACATTTTTAGTGAGTATCTACTTAATTAAGATGTACTGATTATCTTTGAAATTAGTTATTGTCTTCCCCCCCCCCCCCCCCCGCGTTTTTAATAAATGAAGAAGATGTTTGAAGAATAATCAGCATTATATATAATATATTCTTTTGTTTTTCATCATATTATATGACTTAATGTGGTAGAAGGGTTCTTAAACTAGGAAAATTTTCAGTCATATCCGTGATTAATAAACCAATTAATTAATAATATATAGATCTATCTATATCCTAAAGAACTAGAACAACAATTCTTTCCTCAATATATATACACACATATACATATCTGTAATCCATAATTGAAACTGTCTGTTAATTTATTAATGAGTACTTGGTTTTTCATTTTATTTTGAAACATAGAGAAAAGTACTATTCCGTCTCATTTTGTTGACATTTTTATATTGGGACTAGCTGTTATTAATTAACATGCTATGTGTCGTGTGAAATGTGTGATAAAGTGAACAGCCAATGTTCCTAATTAAATTCAGCGAAGACCAGATTATAAGCAATATTATTCATTTAAAAGATCCCTAGAAATTCTAAAACTTCTATCCAACAGGCTGCATACGAGGGCCAACCACCTCTGTTGCAAAAATATATATACACATATATGATAAACACACACACACATATATACATATATATGTATATGTCTGTATCTAATATATAATAACTAACTGATTATCAGTGTACTCGAAATGGCTGCATGGCCAACTTGCACCCCCTTTTATAAGCTCAAACTGCTTAAAATTTCACAAGCTTAATCTATTAAAAAATTAAAATAGAAAAAACGGTAACAAGATTGTCTCTTTAATTTAATTCCCTTTCTACTTGGTATCCTAAGTTTATTTTTTAAGAAATTTTCTTCTCAATCTTTGTTCAATTGTTTTGTCAAATATGTAGCTATGCCAAATTGTTCCAAAATATCGAGACTCTAATTTGATCTCTATTTCTTTCTGAACAATTATACGATTGTTGATCGTTAAGGCCTTTTAATCCCGTTTCAAGGTTTGATTTTTTTGAGGATGTCTATATTGCCATCACCTATGCATCTATCCGAAGACTCCTTAGTCACATTCAACTTTTTATCGAGCTTTTGCATAATAAAATATACCAGTAGAATTACCGATGAGACTCACCTAAAAAATGTTAAGATTTTGTGTGATTAATTGATTATTTTTATAATTATCATTTTGTGATTTTTTAAAAAAAATTTTCAAGATCGTACAAGATGTATATATCAATGAGCTTGATTTTAGATTTTTCTGATTGTAATTTATTCTTATATATTCTTATACAAATTCAAGAAAATAGATTTTCCTTATTTTTCATGTAAAAATCAATGTGAACCGACAATGACTCGGTCATTACATAAGTAATTATTATATACATTTCAGTAGTTATTGTAATTTAAAATTTTCCTTTTATTGGTCATCCCAAGAAACAATACCCGAAGGCAAATTAAGCTTTTTGCCTCCTATGGCAATGTGGGTGATCAATATTAAAGAAATTGAAATACGAAGAAATTGATGTCCACCTTTTAATTTATTCAGCCAACTTCCATGCTCTCGACAACCCCTCGAAAGTATGGGAATTTTGCAATATCGATAGCATATAAAATGAAAAATATCACCCCAATATTTAATTATGGTTAATAAACTATTAGGGGCATGTGCATGGCATTTTCTTGTTTAATGCAACACGATTAGAAGTATATAATTATTAGACATTGAATATGAACGTCCAGATATATATTTATATTACTAATTAAGTAAATCCTAGATATTGGAGGGAGAAAGAAAATCATGATCGGATTGAAAAGTTTGGGATCCCATTCTTATACGTGATTAAAATTTTTCTCTAACGAACACCTAGTAATTATCGTTTATATAACTAAATAATTTGCAGCCTGCTGAAGAGACAACTTAATTAATACGCCAACCATTTTCGTGACCAGACAATGTTTGTTTAACTTCATCTCTTAATCAATCTTTATGTAATCAGCGGTGGATGCACGTTAGGCCTACTTTTCCCTCCGAAAATTAAAAATTTTCATATATAACCCCATTAATTAAACTCTAACCTTTAACTTTTTTATTTTCATGTCATTTGTTTTTTTAAAAGATAACGTCGAAATTGATGGCTTACCCTTAGTCCTACTCAAATATTCTTATAACTGACAGCTCTGGCTCCGTGGTAACTGTCGAAGTCAACTGTATCTTTTGACACGTGTCCCAATTTTTTTTTTTTTTCCTGAAAATTCCGGAATCTCTGACGCTAACCCCCCAGATATTACCTAGGATAAAATTATGCGAACCTCTTTACTCTGGTGTTCATATTTCATGTTTATTTCAGATTCAGAAGACTCACCAACGATTGCCAAAAAGAAATTTTTGACTGTATATCCAGCATCAACATAACCTTTTGTATGTTTTTTTATAAAAATAATAAATTATGTCACTCTTAACGATCCTAGCATTCTTTACACCTTTTGTAAAACATTCCGAAAACATTCCGACAGCTTGGAGACGGAGTGTGCTGAGTCCTGATCCGATCCTTACAGTTAGGCCCAAATGAAAGTTCAAGCAGGCCCAATTTCCCTTTTGGTTAAGAAACCAACACTTTCGGCGTCGGGGTTAAGGAGACATAGAGGAATGTAATGGAATTCCTTGTCCGCTCTTTGTAAAATACTCGTTTGGACGGGGCTTTCAAATAAATCATAAACTAAACCTGTGTTGACAAATAAGCAGCCGGGCTGCGATGAATAAGGTAGGTATACTAATAGACCTCGTAGTGAATACTGTGGATAATAATATCAGCAAAAGAACGTTCTTCTATGCTATCAGACATATGTTCTTATACAATTAAAAGGGAGGTCGACTTTGTAAAAGAAACTTACATATCTGTTTAATATTTTTTAATTAAGTGTCTTATAAAAACTGCCGCCTTACATAATTTTTCTTTTTAATATTCTCAAGATTATAAATTTCATCAACTAATTGAGTTGATAGAGTCTATCACCGTTGAATATGAGAGTGAGTTCGGCCTTCATTAGGGCTAAGAGAGTAATTAATCATATAGTAGGGGAGACTGAGACCTCTAGCCACTAATTTAACTTAGAAAAAAAAAAAAGTAATAGCGCATGATCGAGATAGTATAGGCATAAAAATTAATTTCTAGCCTTCTTGAAATTTGATTTAAGAAAAAAAAAAAAAACGTGTTGCACTTAAATATATAGTCAGAGATGTGAAGACACCATTAATCTCTTTTTTGAAAAAAAAAATTATAAGGTACACATAATAATGCATGCTTTTTGTAGATGATGAATATATATGTGTCCCGCTAGTTATAGTACGCTTCACACCAACGACTACTACCTCTACCTCCAAGTAATTAAATTCCTATTTATGTATAGAATATTCACGAAGATAGTTCTTATATTAATAGAAGAAAATTTACTTGGCAAACAAATTCATAATAGTCTAATCGAAATGTTTATAACCATAAAAATTTGTATATTTTTTAAACAATATTTTTGTATAAAAACAATATACCATCATATAGAATGGCAGCTGGTAGCCTCACTCATCATGCTCTGTAACTGTAGGCGATCTTTATAATCGTTTGCAATGATATTATACTTGAATTCATTCATGTCATCAATCTCCGCAATAATAACAGTAATAATTCTCCACAAAAAAAAGGGGGGGAAAATAAAGTAAAAACGCTAAAAAGAAAAGGCAACAAAAAAAAAAAAAGTCGAGTTTTTCTTTTCTTTTTTTTTTCTTTTTTTTTAAATCCCCGTTGTGTGGTGGCGGTAGCACAAAGGTACAGATCATCTTATTGTTCATCATTAAAAACGCATATATGTATATAATTATATAAGCTACCATAAATACATAAGTGGATTCAACCACCATAGTAAGTAATTCTTATTCTTTCCCTCAATCAAGGCCCCATACATATATACATATATACATGCATATATGTATAAATATATGCACGGACAATCAAATCAAAGTGTCATCAAACGGTTATAAAGGATTGATATAATTAGAGTTTTCATTATATTTTTTAACAAGCATAAAATGATAGTTACTCTTGTGATTTTACCATAAATACATAAGCAAAAGTTTTTTTTTTTTTCTTTTTTAAATCAAAAAGACAAAGTTGTCTACTACATTGTGGGTCCCTTGGCAACTAGCAAGATATATAGTGCACCCATTAGAGCTCAAAAATATAAGAAAGATAAAAAATAATTATAAATATGAATGCGTAACAACAGTTTAGCCATTATAAAATATAAATGTATGGAAGGAACCTCCAAGAAATCCATGGAAAGTTGTCATAATGGGTTTTTTTTTTTTTTTTTTTTTTTTTTGCCCACTAATGTTATAGATAATGGGTCAATGTTCAATATTTAGACTGAGAAACACATAATAAAGACTTTTGACCAAAATATATATGAATCAGAGAGGCAAATTAAATTACTAGTAATTATATATACATATTATAAATATATATAGGTAGACACAACCTTAATATAAATTCTTTTATTTGTATGCCTTTTGTTTACTTAATCAAAGAGCAAACCAAACAAAAAACTAACAAGCTGAAAATTGCTTCACAAACACACACAAACGCGTCCCCACAGTCTCCTGAGATTGTATATATTTATGTATACATATATATATATATATATATGTGCGTGTATATATCGAAAAATAAAGCCTCTCTTCCGTTGAACGCTCCACAAAAATTTTCAAATCCAACAAGACAAAAGGATTACTTGAGATGGTGGAATCATGGCCGACAAGGAGCATCATGAAGTATACAAAAGCTTTTCTTTTTCCCCCCCTCTTCTTTAAAGTACATAATATGTTCCAAACTTTGACATGGGTGGAAGAATATATATATATACATATATGTGAATTATACAAGTATATATAGCTGGTAGTTTTTCTTTTCCTTTCACTTTGAGAGCTTAGGTGGAAGCTTACATTTCCCCCCACCAAATGATGGCCGACAGGAACACATCATATGAAACTTCAAAAGTAAAACAAAGGAGAGGAAGGGTTTTAAAAAATTTCTCGGTGGGGTTTTCATGTTCCCAACATAGGCTCTAAAAATTGCCAAAAAGAAAATTTTGTATGCTTAAAGATCTTGGTGTTGTGTGTGTAACATCTCTACATACATACACATATATATATATGTTGGAATATATATATGTATATATGGGGATTTTAGGTAAGACGATCCTTTTCTAAAGAATCCTTTCTTTATGTATTATTGTAGGAGATATATGCCAAACCATCTAAAATAATTAAGACTACAAATCCAAGTCCATCTCTTACTCACCCTATGATCTGTGTGACAACACATGCTCTCACTTTTGCTTAATAGCCTCATAAGATGTGCTACACTGTGGTGCATCTCCTATGACATAAGAGCCCACAAATACATACTTTTACTAAAAAAAAACATTAGAAGAAATGTTAACCCTTTTTTTTTTTCGGGGTCAATTTAATTAATCTGTCCTATAACCGTCGACCTTAAATATACCAATATCATACTTAAGAGGGTAAATACTTGACTTTTTAATTAGTCTCAAGAGAATCTGTACACAGTGTGCAGATTTATCTTGAATAGCTGTCAGGCACTAATTATTAATTAACCCTTAATCAGAACTAATTATAACTCACGGTTGGGTAAAGGATAATATATCACAAATTCATTATGATTTAGTTTTTTTTAATTAATTGTCTGTTGAAACTTTAGTTTATGCAGAAATTAAAAATGTAACCCGGCCGGTTCCTTAGTTCATATATGATTTGTTAAACTTTTGCACACGCCTCGCTGAATTTCGTGGGAACTCAACTATACTTTTTTAGTCAACTATAATCAAATCCCATTTTATTATATTTTGATTAAAAAAAATATATTGAAGTTTGGTGCAATATTTGTTTTATGTATTCCTCATAGCTTTCTGTCTACCACAGTACCACTCTACCTCTACGATTAATATTATGAATATAAAATTCAACATCATTCCTCGTGGATATTTTTCTTTTTTTAAATTTTGATATGACATCATATTAAGTACTTGTTATACAACTCCGTTAATTTGTTGATAACCTACCATTAATATTTGGTAGAGACTTTCGTAAAATTTTGTCTTACAAGAACTAAGCAAAGAAACAAACTTTCAACAAAATGCTATATACATACATACATACATATATATATATATATGTATGGAGATTATTTGAGACGCCCATCTCACCAAATTGGATGTAATAGTAATAATCAAACAACCGTTGTTCAATTAATTAATATAAAAATAGATGTGTAAGCCTAATTTTAATTGTTAAAGAGAATGACATAACTTAAACTTGCGGGGATTATGATGAAATTGTCTGCTTTTTTTTTTTTTTTTTTTCTGTTAATTCTAATGTATAATAGATCTATTCTGATTAAATCTGCCAAAGAATATGAATCGGAATAATTTAATATAGGTACAGTATGGTTATGTGATCAAGAAGACCAGTACGGAGATGTATCCTTAGCAAAGAGAAATTAACTGGTGGCAGATTTACCGACGGATTCAAGTTATCTTAAAAGCTAGCCAGAAAAAATAATTCAAAAAAAAAAAAAAAAAGGTGGCCTGAGACTATATATTCTTTATCTTTCAATTTTTTTCCCCCTTTTTCAAAAATCAACTTGTCGAATTTTTTATTAGAAAAAAGGTTTTGATGAAGTAGTAAAGATAATCTCTCTTAAAAATGTTCCGTCATGATTGTAATTAAAGTAAAATATAGTTAATTTTAACACAAGTTAGAAATGAGTGCCTAATTTATATATTGTACCGTATAAGCTCATGTGTTACTATTAACAATATTAAAAAAGAAAAGGAAAAAAAAAAAAAAAAACAGCTACACGTGACATAAATGAGTGTGTGTGTATATGTAGATTGATTAGGTATATTTACAGATATTGATTGGCCTTTTCAAATACTTTTTTTTTTTAATTAACGGTATAATATGACTCACACTTATCAAAAACAAAAAGCAAAAAATAATCCTAATTTTTGAATCTAAAGTTTCTATGTAAATATTTTCTCTCCTACCCACTGAACTAGTCGCATCAGGATAATACTTCGTTTCTTTCTTTAAGCTTTAAATAATGCTGATTAAACAGATAAGTTTTAAAACATATATACATACAGAGAATAAATATAGTTCAAAATATATATATATTTTAATTAGCTAGCTAGCTATAATAGCTAACTAATTTATCTTTTCAAATTTATGCAAAATTCAGTCGTCTAAGTAATAATAGCACTATTTGAGATGGAAACAGATCAAAGTATCAAAAATCAAAATGACAATAGTGGAGAAACTATTGATATTGGCATCTGAGTAATTGGAGGGAGGCAATACAAGCAGGACCACACAGTCTAATCCTTGCTTTCGTGAATTTGTGAGTTGTGAGTTGTGACAATCAGCACTGAATGCAACATGTGATGGTGCCGTTGAGATTTTCGCTAATGTCTTTTTCAGATATAAATGTGTTAGTACTTAGTCCTTAGTCATGTCTATATATAAATCACATAGCCAATCTCACATATATATATATATATATATATGTGCGTATGTATATATAAATATTCAGGATATGTAATTAACTTTTTTGACATATACGAAAAAACCAAACATGTAGCGACATGAGCTTTTACTAATGTTAGTCTAATATTGTGTGTTAATTTGTTTGTTTTTTGGGTAAAGGTAGCTGTCTGAGAAATTAGTAATTAAGTGATTTATATAACTAGCTTGTCTGCATGCACATGTATATGTCTAGTAAACAAGCACACAGTATTGTAAAAGACAATGATTTTATTAATTTTATTGGTACAATAAATTAAAATCTCATATTGGCATCTTTAGAGAGAATTTTTTTTTTTTTTTGAAAATGAAAGAAAAAATTGGCGCAGAATCTTCAGAAATTATAGACAAATATATTGAGAGAATTTTGGATTAGAGACCTTAAGGAATAAACCAAAGATTGTCCATCCGTCAGTTTAAAAGCCTCAAAAGAATAAAAGGGCATAACTTTATTTTTTAATGTTTTTTTTCAAAGTTTTGAGCACCACCCAACAGGAAAACGGATCATTATATAAGTTAATTGACATGTATTCAGAGTTTAATTAATTAAGTAAATGGAATTAGTTAAGAACTTTTGAACACACCACTTTCAAAGATGAAAAAAAGAAGAAAAAGAAAAGAGATACAGATCTTCCCACCACAACTCTATGACATCAATATATAGATCTACGAATCAAGTTGATTTTTTGAATTGATGTTGCAAAAGATGCACAATTATTGTGCCTAGATAAGACACTTGGCATGATAATACCGGCAGACTTCTGAAAATTTATCATGAATAATTGATAGGTAAGATTCAGATTGTTTATTTAAATTGCTCAAAGGTCAAAAAAAAAAAAATGTTGCACGAATACGTAATAATAATAATGGAATAGGACCATTAATATATGTTTGTGATATACATATATTTTTATATATATACACCATACATTATATTAATGGACATCCATAAATATATGTTGAAAACGGTGGGTAGTGGAAAAATTGTTTGGGTGTAAAGAAATGAAACAGAAAAGAGAGAAAATTAAAAAGGTTTGCGTTAAGGTTTTATTTTCTCTCACTACAAACAGTTTGCTATCGGATATTGTGACAAATTACCTCCTAGACACAATAAATCCATGAATTTATAAGTAGCAATCTTATTAAATTTCAGAATAAAATATGAAACTGATATCAGAAACTAGAGTTTTATAGCTTTTGATTTGTCTGTTCATGAAGAGTTGTAACAGATACAACAGATATGTCTTTTAAAATTAAAAGTGCCTTTTCATTCAAGAAACATATCTATTTCAACTTACATATTCGTTGGTTATCAGAATTTAATTATAACAGTTAGATTATAATAATTCAATTAATAATTTAAATTAAATATGAAATCATTCAAATCCGATCGTTAGATCGTGTCGATCAGATTAACGGTCTAGATTTAATTTGGACAAATACCGTATTCAAAAAGAAGTGTTCTTTGACTCTTTGCAACGATGCGTACATGCAAAATGTGTTCTATTAAGCACCCTAAACGCCCAATCACTCTTATGCGTGCGTGTGATGGTGCATGATAATAACATAACCTTCACTATACGCTAATATTTCTTACACTTTATTTATTTTAATTTATATCACTGTATTTATTTATGCTTTACTAATATGAAACATTATATATTTTTTCCACTGTGTAATAATAATATAAGAGATGTTACGTCCTCTCCAACGATATATCATGTCTATGAATATTATCTCCACGAGCGGCCGCCATAAAGCTGTCATTAATAGATGCATTGAATGAGTCCAATATATTTCAATTAACTAAAAGGCTCTGCCTCAAAAAAATAAATAAATAAATAAATAATAATAATAATAAAAAGAGATTTCTCTAGAAGTGAAGTTTTGAATTATGTGACTATTGACCAATTTCCAATAATTCATCTTGCTAATACCAGAACAAAGTTTTGAACACATTATAAACTTTACTCAAGCTAAATGATATTTATCATGACATAACACAAATAAATTAAATCTTCTCACTGGATTGTAAAAGCTAGCTTGAGATCTAAACTGAACCTGTAACATGTTTTAATCCTGTTGATGGATGCTGTTACTTTAATTTATTATATTATTTTTAATAATTTGACATTTAAGCATTCATACATTAGATTGTTAAAAATTATTTTAATAAATATAATAACAATATTTATTAATAAAGCAAAAATTCAATTCTTATCGTGAGTTTTTCTGTCTTCTTTTATGTTATTCTCCCTCCTAAATCCAAAAGCAAAAATCCATATACGTGTTTTTTTTTAGGGAATTAAAAAATTGAAAATTTAATTCGCAAACAAACACATAAAATCGGGAACAAACACATGCAGGAGTTAATATATCGTGCGTAACGCCGGACCACGAGCATACAAAATTTACAAGACATGGATGACCAAAAAGACGAGATTGATTTGTCACTATATTAGCAATTTAGGCATTTAATTATGGACAAAGTTTCTTCACCAAGGGCTGGCCCCGCCCTTATTCACTAGGGCTAAGGGGGTCCGTTAATCTCTTCTGATGCGACACCAGACACTGCCCCCGATTTTCATCATTTTATTATATTCTATATATATGCACCAAAGCAAATAATTCATAATTTCTTATCCAAAAGTATAAATAAGTGTTTTTTTTTTTTTTTTTTTTTTCCATATGGGGCTATATATATAGCGATGTCCCTAAGGAGTTTATGTTTAGTGCAGTACACATGCTAAGCTTTATAAACCGACAGTATATAAAATAAATTAGAATATTGTTGAATTACATGAGAAATTATTCAGTAAACCGGATATATCACATCATCGTATTTATGTAGTTCACTCATCTAATAAAAATTTGACATTTGTTTGCTTTTTTTTTTTTTTTTTTTCATACCATCCCTTAATTTTGTTTTTCTCTTTTCTAATGTACCCAATTCAAAAACTTCAATAAATATCTCACCTGAATCTTTTTATAATCAATTCAATTTAAATAAACCTTCCTTATTCAAATAGAAGTTCATGAGCCCCATCAAAAAAAAAAAAAAAGTTCAGCAAAAAAAAATTGTTTGTACTCTCACTTCTTTGGGATGACATGAAAAAAACACCTAAATGTTAAACTTTTATTGGATGAGTATACCACATATAAATATGATGACGTGATATATTCGATCCACCGAAAGAGAAAAGTGATTGGATTTTTCTTTATGCACTGAATGATAGAGAGAGAAAATAAAAGACAAGGAATGAAATAAAAAAATAAAAAATATATATTAAAACTATATATTGTGACAACAATATTCCAACGGCAAAGCAAAGTGCACGTTCACATTTTCCGTAATTAGATTATGAGAGAGAGAGCTGATGAGCCCCCCTTCTTTTTTTTTTTTTTTTTTTTTAAATAAATATGGCATGATTTTATTACTTTAAATCACTGATAATAACATCAGAAATACAATCTGGTATTTCGTCCAGCCAAAAGCACTCAGAAATATGAGTTTGCGCAAAGCGAGTTAGAGAATGGGCAGCAGCAATATCTTCAAAGATCAGGCCTTCAGGAGCCAAAGCTGCAAGATTGATGACGTAGTTAATCACTTGAACAGCGTCACACCAAGATTGATTGATGAGCCCCCCGTTCTCCGTTCTCCCCCCATGTGAATAACCCGTACACAAACAATATTTTTCTATCTTATATATGCTTAATTTGTTTGGCTCTATGCATCTATAGATATATATATATATATATAGAGTTTACATATTTAGCTTTTCTTTTTTATGTGTCTTACACGTGTGCCCACCTAGTCTTTAAAGGCTCACTACCAACTCATAATTACACTCATGCCCAGAAACTAATTTATTCAAATTGTACATATAGGAATGAATAAATTGATAGGATAATCATCAGCATATATATATATACATATATATATATATAACACTTCGTATATTTATGGTGGTTCAACTTCAACTAACTACATTGTAGAAAAGTGTTGTAATGTGGTCCTGCATGCTGTTGTTTTGTTTTGGTTTACACATGAATTTGGTAGACAATCGTATATATGAAGAAGTTGTAGTGATTTGATCACTAATTAAGATTATATATAATTTGTAGGCGTTTAGCCAATTTGAAAACCTATTATATATATTTAGGGGGTGTTTGGTGTATTAGTTTGAGTTGAAATATTTTAATTGTAATAGTAAATTTTTTTGAATTTTCAGAAAAGACAAAAAACTTTTTGGGAAAAAAAAAAAACTTTTAAAAAAAAGACAAAAAAAAGTTTGAAATGAGATGGAGTTGGAACGGGAGCCAAACTCCCCTTTAATGAGTGATATGTGCTGTATAACCCAACTCCTCATTATATTTGAACTTCAATTTTTTAGGACCATATATTGAGATAATATATATACCAGAGACATGTTTGACCAAAACGAATTCTAAAGAAAAACTCCATTATGACTTAGCGTTCATGTTAATGATTGTTTCTTATGCATAGGTCTATTTTTTAACTTTGCAAGGTTCTAATTTCGAAACGAGTAAGTTACCAATTTAAAAAAGAAAAAGAAAAAGAAACGTACAGCTACGTACTTTGGATGACAACAATCATGTGGCTCAATGTCATCCAAACTCGTCACTGTAGTCTAATTCTTCCCGAGAGAAGAGGAAGAATTGATCAACGCGATTATAAAATGTCAAAATGGTCTACTCTTAAATCAATATGGCAAACAAAGTGGTAAAAAAATTGTTATAACAACATATTTAACCGTTTCACTAATTCCTAAATTACGGGTCAAAAGATTAAATAGATAGAGAAAAAGATTTTTCACAACGCAACAATGTCAACTGATTTTTAATATTAAGAAAAAAGAAGAGAAAAAGAACGATATAATCTATATATCTTGCAAATCGCGTGTCATGTAATATATATGTATGTATATTTGGAGAAGAAACGGAAGGTAAAATAGTGCACGCAATGATCACAACACAACCCCACTTAAAAAATAAAAATAAAAATAAAAATAAAGAGCCCAGATAATCAGGATCTTTATTCCTCTAATTGCCAACGACAAACTAAATAATCATTTCGTACGAACAATACCAAATACACATTATTGCCAAGACCAAACTTTACGAAAAAATACCAAATACACAATATTACCAACAAGAAGAAAAACCTTACACTTCTTTGCGTACTTTAATACCAAATACGCATCATCAACCAGTCGCCCCCGCACCATCCAAAAAAAAAAAAAAAAAAAACCCACAACTCTCATAGCCTATATAAAAGCCAAAAACAAACGCTAAGACCCATCTCTCTTATCTCTGCCTCTTCTCTCTCTTGTTTCTCTCTCTAGAGATCAATAGCACCGAAAAGAGAATGGACATAGAATCACCAGCGTCGCCGGAGTTGGAGTTGGAGAATCTCAAGGCACTGAAAGTTCTCGGAAAAGGAGCCATGGGAACGGTGTTCCTGGTCTACGACCGGACGGCGGATCCCTCAGCTCGGAACCCCTTCGCTCTGAAAGTGGTGGACAAGTCCTGCCTCCATACCAAGCTCGACGCCGACCGCCGCGCCCGCTGGGAGATGACGGTCCTCTCCCGACTGTCCTCCGGCCACCCGTTCCTGCCCTCCCTCCTCGGCTCCTTCGAGGACCAAGACTACCTCGGCTGGGCCGTCCCCTACTGCCCCGGCGGCGACCTCAACGCTCTCCGCTACCACCAGACCGACCGCGTCTTCTCCGCCACCGTCATCCGCTTCTACATCGCCGAGATCGTCTGCGCTCTCGACCACCTCCACTCCATGGGCATCGCCTACCGCGATCTCAAACCCGAGAACGTCCTCATTCAGCAATCCGGTCACGTGACCCTCACGGACTTCGACCTCTCCAGAAGCCTCAAGCGCCGGACCGCCGTAACCGTCATCTCCTCGGAAGACGAGTCGTCTGCCTCGGCGGCGACGGTGAGAGAAATTCGCCGCAAACATCGGAGTAACCTCACTCGCTGGATCACCTATGCTGGCAATTACAACACGAGCATTAACATTTCTACTGCTACTAACACCGGCAAGGGATTAAAGAAGACGAAATCGGCGCGAGTCAGCCCGGTGAGTCGGCGGAGGACGAGTTTCTCGAACGGAGAGCGGTCGAACTCGTTCGTCGGGACGGAGGAATACGTGTCGCCGGAGGTGGTGCGAGGGGAAGGGCACGAGTTCGCGGTGGACTGGTGGGCCCTGGGGATTCTGACGTACGAGATGATGTACGGGACGACGCCGTTCAAGGGGAAGAACAGGAAGGAAACGTTTCGAAACGTTTTGTTGAAGCAGCCCGAGTTCGTTGGCAAGCCGACGGCGCTGTCGGACCTGATCCGACGGTTGCTGGAGAAGGACCCCACCAGGCGATTGGGCTACTCCCGAGGCGCGTGCGAATCAAGGAACACGATTTCTTTCGCGGCGTCAGGTGGGACCTACTCACGGAGGTCTCACGGCCGCCGTTTATCCCATCGCGTGACGACGACGGTAATTTAACGGAGAGGTCAACGGCGGCGGGCTTCGATATTCGTGACCACTTCCAGAAGTTGAGGTCACCACCGTCAATGCCGCCGTCACCAGATTGTCAACATCTAACGGAGTTCTGACGCACGTGCTGGACCTGGCGCGTATCAGAAGTAGTTACTCTTTGTCTTATATATATTTATATTTTTTCTCTCTCCTTTTTTTTTTTTTTCCACTCGGTATTCAGTGTACATATTAAAAGTAACGGTAGAAGTTGGAAAACGGCGTTAGTTTTATATGAATGAACCGTTTAGATTTGTAAGATACAAGAGGATCTTCATCCCAGATTTATACATTGTACATCTTTCCCCACTTTCATTCTTCCGCGCGTGTAGTACGTGGCAGTAAATTTTTTTTTTTTTAAACAAATGTATTTCATTTATCTTTTTTCTTTTGTTTTCCATTTCGGGAGGGGGAAAAAAAACAAAGAAAGAGATCTTCGCACAAAATTTCTGAAGTATAATGTCTAACTTACCATTTTCTCATTTTTATCATTTTTTTTTTCTGACAAAGTTGGCATAAAAGAAAAGAAAGAGAGATTTTCGCAGAAAATGTCTAAAGTTATGTCCAACTTCCCTTTACTCTTTTTTTTAAGGTACCATTTACTCATTTAAAGGCTCAATTAAACTCCAAGTTAAATTGAATGGTGACGCTAAAAAAAAAAAAGCATCTTTACTTGGGGAAAAAGAATGTGGTAATGATCTATCAAGTACTACTCCGATTTTGTAGATTGTGTTTCAGTGAATTGAAAGGTTTATTTTATCGAAAGGAAATAAAATAACAATAATGAAAAGAAAAAAAAAAAAAAAAAAGGGATAGTTGGTGGGGGTCAAGAAGTAAAATTTACATGATTGCTACTACCAAAAGATAATTATAATAACAAAAGGGTATATGTTCCGTGAAGGGTGGTTTTTGAAACTTTTACATGAGTTACGCCATTTATCAAAATAATTACAAGGCCAAAGTTTGGGGTACTTTTACACGTGATGTACTCCATGGCTTTGATTATTACTTCTCCTTTGGGGTTTATATATTCTGGCTCTTTTGGCAATCCTGTCAGTTTAATTTGGATTTGTTTTCTCTGCATAACATCATAAGAATGGCTCTACAATCTAAAAAATATTATATATATATATAATTTCACGATAATTATTCTCTTTAAAGCATATATATATAAGAATAAGATATTTCCATATGTTGCGTTATCACGTGAAAAAGTGACGAGTTGAAGGTGGTGTATATGGTAGGTGGTTAGGTTTGGAAACTCGATGATGCAATAATCCAAATTGTGATTTCGATCAAATTTAGGCAGAGATATTACTATTTTTTCAATTCTCTAGACCTAGGATTTACGTTTTTTAATATACATCTAAATTGTTTAACATATAGGATTTACTACAAACACAAGCTTTATTAAAGGCAATAATATTTAATGTGTGATAACATCTATTAAAGTGAGCTTTGGGAAAAAGCTGGTAAAAAGATGCTCATAGTCTATACCTTCAACTTTTTTATCTTTTTATATTTATATAGATATCATTTTTAATGGATTTGATAATCTTTTAAATAATATCAATAAAAGAATGACAAATTCTGTGTTTGTTTTGATTATTAAAAAAAAAAAAAAAGTTGAGCTTGAAGTTTATGTAAATCTAATATTTTTGTTCTTTAACTTTTTTTTTTTTTTTTGAAATGTATTCATTCTTAATTCAAACTTGAAGGAGAAAAAAAAAAAGAAGTAATAATTAAGTTACTTTTAAAAAGATTACTTTTCATTGTTGCATTAATTTACAGAATTCGATCGGCACAGAAAGGGTGAGAGAGATTATATATTATGATTATGGGACAAACGATTCTGAAATCACGGGATTTAAGTCTTAGATTAATAGCTCGGTTCTTACTTTACTAAACATTTCAAATGACTTTCATTTTTGCTGTCCAGTATATTTTATATACTCGTAATCATTACAACTTTTCTTCACCAGAAGAAAAACACACTTCTTCTACTTGAACATTAATCCAACTTATTATTACGTAATACCAAACAAAATTTAGAACCACATAAATTTGTTATCTAAGTCAACAAATGCCACTAGAAGTTTGATATTGGGAATACAGTTTAAGAGAATTTCAACAATTATAAAGTTTGGACACACATGATTTTATTATTTTAAAACAAAATAAAAAAAAAAAAAAAAAAAAAGAAAAGAAGCACGGGAGTGACATAATTTTGTTATAATATAGGGACCACTCGTGTGCAAAAGAAAAAGAGAAAAGCTCACCAGCTTTGAAACACTGTAGACTTTGGGTTCTTACGGTGAAGTGGGATGAAAAAAGAGAGCCGCTCCTTTTTTTTTTTTTTTTTTTTTTAATAATAACATAGCGGTTCAGAATTTTCCCGGGTAAAAGCAAAAGGATGACATGTACTATTTAATGGAGCAACTTGTTTAGTTGTTGAGGGACAAAAATAAAAATTAAAAAAAAGGTTTGTGAGAAAAAGCATAAAAAGTAATTTCAAAATTTCTTAAACGTACGAAGCTTGAATTCAGTGCATCTAAAGAGTACAATGCATAGCTTGAACTTGTATGTCTTGGTTTGTAACAAGATGACAAATTGTTACCTATATAATATATATATATATATATATATATGTGAACGACGACCTATATTATATGACAAATTGTAGGGTATCAAAAGCTTTTTCACATTAAACGACAACCTAGGATCTAGGACGAAACAAATATAAGACATGGTGACAAAATTAGGAAGGCAATAATTTCAAGAAACATTAACCCACTATGTTTGTGTTACTAGTTAGATTGATAATGAACATATTAGGTTTCCTACCAAGAGTATATGTCCTACAAATAAGAGTATAAGGAAGCTGGAAAGGAGCTGTGAAGGATTAGTCGAAGTGTTTTGATATATATTTATAGTTGTTTAGTATGAGAGAAAAGAAAAATGAATGTATTATGTTTTAAAACAATTTAATTTTTGATATTTTCTAAATTGTAGAAACTACTAAATGGATTTCATACCAAATATCGAGAAACGATCTCTCTCATTCTTCTTTTTCCTTTTATCTAAGTGATCTATCACTTATTCTTTTTTTTTTTTATTATTATTATTATTATTTCTCTCATTCCTATCAAACATACCCTAGATGTTATATTTGATCAAAATCGCATAAGAAAATAAGGAAAAAAAAAATGCAAAACTGATGAATTTGATACTTTGTAATATTTCTATATTTCTCTTGGAAAAAAATAATAATAATAAAAGAGGAGGTAGAATCAGGTGCTTAAACCAAAGAATCAGAAGGAAGAATTGGATGCCTTGAAGGAAATACCATGAAGAAAATATTCCTTGTGTGTGGAGAATTTAAAGGCTAAATAATGTTGTAAAGCATATATATATATATATATATATATTTATGATGTGTCAAGCATCAAGTGACCATGATCTGTAGAGAGATCCGACCCCGCATGTGGGCTACGAATCAAATACAAGCCTTGTCATTATATGCACCACGGGTGTGTGGGTTGGCTCTCCTTTCCATTTTTTAGCAATATATATATATATATATATATATATTTTTTTTTTATAAGTAGCCATACAAGTTGATGCTACGTGACTTGTTGCCTATGAATGGGGCAAAGGCAGAGGCTTTCTTTTCAGTGTGGTCCTTATTTTTGCTATCATTTATTTATTTTTAAACTAATATATCCAAAAAAAAGGGTACACATCACGAGTACTGTTTTTTTTTTTTTTTTTTCATAATTTTTTCTTTCTTCAAGTTTTGGATCTTTTCTCTTATAGGAATGAGAAATTAACCAGCATGATGAATTGCCCCATAATATATCTTCACTATATAGGAAGGTGAGAGTACTACCGGCAGGTTGGATAGTATCGTCAGTGTGATATGTCTCTATATACTGCTGTTATTCATGAAAATAGGCCTTTTTGAATAGTAATTTACTAGCTAAAATAAATTTGTATGGTACTATGTATTGTACATTATATTATTTTAGAAGTCGTGCATGTGAGACTCACATATATATACGTGTATATATTCTTTCAAATATTAAATCCAAATTTTAACTTGTAAACTGTCCAAATTTCTAATTAATTTACATTGTTTGTTGTATATATGTACACATAGCGCCTATAGAAATTATGCCTGGTAGGGCGCTAAAGAGGAAAAAGACAATTTTGACAGAAGTTCAGTTTGTGCACACGTGTGATGTGAGTGCCACAAGATTACAATGATCCTTGATGAGTAACCCAGCTAATCTTTGATTTTTATGTGACTGTTACTCATGTATATTCATTTTCCGGGCAAAAAAAAAAAAAAAGAGTTGAGTACCCAAGTCACTCGTGTGTTGTATCGAAATTTCACATTTTATTTTGTGTTTTTAATTTACATTAAAAATCATAATTTTTTTTGACAAAATTAGGCCCAATTTAAAGTGTCAAAATATCCCAATTTAATAATCTCATTACGCTTTATGTTTGATCCATTATCATGGTTAAAACATTATTTCCAAACTTTAAATTTGATCAAAATTTTGTTGAAGGAATTAAAAACACATGGCATGATCTCGACAAATCTAAAAACACAAGATAAAATATGACCTTTAGTAAAAACATGAGGTTTAAAATTTAAATACTTATCTCAAAGATTTTTTTTTTGCGCCATTAAACTTCTATTTTATACCCAGTGACAGCCATATCTAATTTAGAAATATAAACACACAGATTAGAGAATGCATATCTTTCTCTTTTCTGACCAGCGACCATGGCCGGCCAGCATTGGAACCCTTCAAATTGTAATGATGCATTTCTTTTAATTTTTGACATTCAAATTATATATATCTTTATATGAAATACCGATACTTGGACCATATAATTCCACCATTAACATTTGTTTAATTCTTGGACAAAACCAGGTTCACCTTTATTCTTATTATTATTGATTAGTCAAAGAGAGCAAACAACTTTAAGGGTTCAATAAATGTAGGTTATGTTACTATATGCTCTTCCTTGTTAACAACAATACGGTAGGTTTGAACTTTGAAAGAATAAAGCACAAAACAACTTTTGACGGTCATCATCATCATGAGTTTTTGAGTAATGAAAATTAGGTTTGAACCAATTTTCTTAAGGTAGAAACAACTTTTCTACGGTCGGTTCAAAGGCAAATTAATTATGTAAACAAGAATGTCTACAGTTAGCTAGAAATAATGTTGAATATATAGAATGTCACATGAATAAATATATATATATATATATATATATATCAACTGAGTTTTTATACCACTTGTCTTTCAACCATCGATCAATCTCTCTCTCACACACATGATATATATATTTATGTAATGCGTCTATATGTATATATAGATATGTGTATATGTAGCTCTACGTTATCTTGAAAGGAGCATATTGTTTGGATTTCTTCATAAACCACACCCAACCACCATGCATTAAGTGGGAACTGATAATTTTCGTCCAAATCAACTCCTATAGCAAGAGGGGGTTTTCATGTAATTAAATAGAGTTCAAAGCGATAAGTTTCAAAAAATTTATACATATATCAGACTGCACTTTGGAATCTTCTGTTTGAGGACATAATCAATTTGGTTGCTTAGACATAAATTATTAAAGGAAGTAGTCCATAATAAGGAAACAGTGTGTTTACAAGTATTCAGTAATTAGATTTTTTATGTCTTCTAGTTAGTTTACTTTTATCTAGTTTCCAGTTTTTGTTTTTCAAACTTTCTCAAATTAGGATTATACTGTAAACTTTATTTATATTCAAGTCAATCAATGAAAAAGACTATGCCGTAATTTCCTCAATCTATTATTCTCTTTATGGTATCAGAGCTTTTCTGGGACTATCTCACACAAAACCCTAGTCTTTGTTCTTTAGTTGTTGTCTTCACCCTACCACCATTGTACGTCGTGCATCCACCCACCAACCCTCTCCAACTACCAATAACAACCAAATCACTCTACCTAATGCCCAAGAACCAACAAAGCCTTTCACCGTTGTCGACATCTCTAGTTCAAACACATTAAAAGTCACTTCTACCAATTATCTATCACGGAAACTACAAATGGAAGCACTTCTCTTTGGTTATGATCTTCTCAAATTCATTAACGGTACATATCCATGTCCTCCCATAACAATCACGGAGAACAATGCCATAGCACCCAACCTAACTCATCACATGTGGCTTCATCAAGATAAATTAATCTTTGGTGCTTTTGTCAGCTCCCTCACTCCAACCTTGATTCTGATAATCCAACAAATCAAAACCTCTCGTGAAGCTTAGACCATTCTTGCCAACACCTATGCTCATCCATCTCATGGTCATATTAAGCAAATTAAGGAACAAATCAAGCACGCCACCAAAGGATATCACAGACCATCTTTGAATACTTGCAACTTATTAAAAGTCGTGCCGATGAACTCATTGCCCTTAGGAAGCCTTTGGAGGATGAAGACCTTATTGAGAAGGTTCTTGATAGTCTAGATGATGACTACAAATCGATTGTTGATATTATTAATGGTAGGGACACACTGATTTCCTTTGATGAACTTCATGAAAATATGATTAATAAACAATTATCGCTGAGGCTCTCCCATTCCTCTTTTCTCCGTTACCCGCTACTAAAAATCCAACAAACACCGACCTCTATGGGTGCCCTCCTTTCCAAGACCGGCCTATTTCCCTTCCAGCCAATCTAGCACTGCCGGCCCCTCCAAAGGTGATCATCCTTTGCTACCCTATCTCAGTAAATGTCAGGGTTACCGCACTAAAGGCCACACAGTCCAACAGTGTCCTTTATTTCGCTTTTTGACATCAACACCGAATTCAACAATGGCTCCTTGTCCTCCACAACAATAGGAACATCGTCCCCATCAACAATGGCAACTGAGAGCCAACATTGCAACCACTAATGTTCCTAAAAACTTTAGTTCGCTCATTGATAATGGAGCATCGCACCATGTTACTGCTAACTTGAGCAGTCTCTCTATTCATACTCCCTATGATGGTTCTGACAACATCATAATCGGTGATGGTACGAGTCTCCCGATCACTCATACTGGTTCCGCATCTCTCTTAACCTTTCTTTACAAAATGTCCTCTATGTACCCATAATGAAAAAGAACGTTATTTCTATCTCTCAATTTTGTACATCTAGTAACACGTTAATTGAATTTTTACCTTTTTACTTTCAGGTGAAGGATCTTCACACGGGGACAATCCTTTTGCTAGGACAAACTAAAGATTGTGTGTTCGAGTGGCTAGTATTGCAAGGACTACCGTTGGTAGTTTCCAGTACTTGTCGCTTACATGGCCTGATATTGCTTATACAGTGAATAAGTTGTCTCGGTTTATGAACCGACCTACTAATGACTACTAGAATGCTATAAAGTAACTGTTGCGATACGTTTGTGGAACAACTTATGATGGTCTTATTCTCTACCGACGATCTCCTTTAACACTCCATGCTTTTTCTGATATTGATTGGGTTGGTAATAAGGATGATTACACTTCTACAAGTGCTTACTTGTGTATCTTGGTCATAACCCTATTTCTTGGAGTTCAAAAAAGCAACTAACAGCTGCCCGATTGTTGACGAAAACTGAGTACAGATCCATTGCAGCCACTACTTCGAAATTGAGTAGGATATGCTCTGTTTTATATGAGCTTGGTGTTCGTTTATCCACTCAAATGGTAATCTATTGTGATAATGTTGGTGCTAAAAGTCTATGTTCGAATCCTGTTTTTCACTCTCATATGAAATATGTTACATTATATTATCACTTCATTCGTAAGCGAGTTCAAAGTGGTACTCTCTGTGTTGCCCATGTGTCCTTCGAAGATCAGTTAGCAAATGCTCTCACAAAGCCTTTACCGCTTGCTCGTTTCCTCACTCTTAAGTCCAAAATTGGAATCTCCTCCCAGAGCTACATCTTGCGGGGGCATATTGAAGGAAGTAGTCTACAATAAGAAAACAACCCGTTTGTAAATATTTTGTAATTATATTTTTTTATGTCTTCTAGTTAGTTTACTTTTATCTAGTTTTTAATTTTAGATTTTCAAACTTTCTCAAATTAGAATTGCATTGTAAACTCTATTTTTATAAATAAGATTATCAAAAAGAGCTATATATAGGGTTGCTTTTTTTTTTTTTTTACACAGAAGAATGGAATTATATAACCACCGACACGAAAGGAGCGAATGTCATAGTAGGGGCCATAAGAAATTAAGTTTCCCGTGGCCTAATAATTTGGTAATCTATGGCCAGCATTCTTTGAGGGTAATTTGTTATCCAAAAATTATTTAATTTTTGGAAACATATATGTGTACATGCATATGCAAATTTGAGCATTAGAAATTACACACATAAGTTGTAATGGAATTCAATCTGGTCGGATTGAAGGGGTGTTTGGTGTATTAACTCAAACCATTTAACTCAAATTTTTTTTTGTCTTTTTCCCAAAAAGTTTTTATCTTTTTCTCAAAAAGTTTTTGTCTTTTCTGAAAATTCAAAAAAATTTACTATTAAAACTTAAATTTCTCAACTTAAACTACTACACCAAGCACCCTATGAATCTCGATTGTTCTCGTCTAGTAGGATCCATCCACATGTCACTGATCAATTGATGTGAGAAATGGGTCGCATTTTTCCAAGTTAGAAAATATGGGAAAGTGCAACACATAAAGAACATCTGTTTCAGCTATAAAGCAAAGGAAGTATAGAAAGAGTGTTGTTGCCAATGAGCTGGCAAGATAAATATAAGCCCTGAGTATTGTGGAATGTAAGGCTGCACAATCTGGCCAATGTGGACACGTATATATATATATATATATATATATAAGTTGGTCTAAATTAAAGAAGCTGCCTTTTGAGTCTTTGCTTTTCTGCAGTGTGGGACATTATTGGCTCTCTCAAAAAGAAGAAAATCCTGTTGAGGTTTTTTTTTTTTTTTTTTCCTTTGGCGGTAGTGGCTGCTGTGCAATTCCAGGGAGAGAAATTAAAAGGCAGGGAGTTTGGCAAATCCCGCCAGTGAAACTGCCACTATGGCACATGATACAAGATTCCATTTCGTCCATTGCCATCCTCTCAAGAGTTGGGAAAAAGAAGAACTTTTTTTTCTTTTTTTGCACGCCTGTCCTGATTTTCAGTAAAAAGTGGAGGAAGTAACGGCAAAATGCGACAAATTCAGAGGTTTAATTTATATTGTTATTGGCTACTGAGAACATCATATTAAATTTGACTTTTGCAATGTTAGATTATTTTTATTATTTTGTTCGCATGAACTTAGAAGAAAATGGCAGCTAGAAAGAGATCTACATAATTCTAAGAAAACCTCTTGAAAGAAGAGAAGTAGAAAGAACTACATTAGACTACCTTCTGTCTCTGAATTACATTAGACTTCTTTTAGGTGTTTATCTTTTTCTTTTGGATAATAAGCTTATATATATATATATATATATATATATATCTCTAAATCTTTCCCCTAGATTAATTCTTTTCTCCATTTCCTTTTACTACTACCACGGCAGTGGAGTCATCCATCTATTTTAATGAATGCGCACATTAATTAATTTTTAAAATTCTAAAAAAATAAAAAGAAGAAAAATTTTATAGGGACGTATGTGTAAAAAGTTAATGTCAGTAAGACAAAACAGAAGTAATATGAAATTTAGCAAAAAAAGTCAGTGGAGATAGCCATCGCCACTCGGCTCAAGTAGCTATGCCATAGACCATATCGTGATTTCATTCAATTTTTTTCTTCAATCTTATTTGAGCATCCCTTTTGTTTTAGATTTAAGATTCAACAGCGGCAACAATAAAGCAAAGACGACAAGAATATTGAAAAATGCTTGTACACCGGAAAAAACGACCCGCTGAAAGACATCAAATTTTAAAAAGAAAACAACTTTGAGACGACAATGAACAACAACATATTAAGAAACAACATTAGCAGGTAAAACGACAATCTCAGAAGAACAACGTATTGATATAAGACAACAACATTTTTGACAACTGACATACGCGAAGAAACGACAAATACTCGGATAAACAACTTAACAAGAGGAAAGGACAACCACAAAGAAATACGACGTAATGTCATAAATCGACAACAAGCTAAAATTAATGACGTAAAAACAACAAATTAATAAACGACACAACGAAGAAAACGACAACATAATGAGAAAGGGGAAACGGCATTTCCAAAAGAACGACACGGATTGTGAAAAATGATACCACATGAGGAAACAACAAACACTCGTAGACCTGAGGAAACGACATTCACCCAAAAAAATGACGTCACGTTGTAAACGACAACGAGATAAAATCATTGAACTGAAAAAGGCAACAAACTAGTGAACGACATTACCAAAGCAAAAGAACAAGAATAAAGAAACGACAATCACAAAGACATGGATAAGAAACGACAAAAACCAAGATACCCACATAAAAACGACATCGTGGGAAAACGCGAACCACTCAGAGAGGAAAAAAAAAAAAGAGCAGAAAACTAGTATGACATGAAATTGTAAAACGACAACAATGTATAAAAAGGACAACACAATAAGAAACGTCAGCATCATGGAAAACGACAGCAGTTTAAAAACACCAGCACCATCGGAGATAAGTGCAGACCGTTAAAGGATTGGAACGAAATCGCTGGAGTTCCATGGTGAGAACTCAAAGAAGCAGAGTTGACAAATCCCTCCAATGATAAACGACAATGAAAAGGAAGCAAACGACAACAAAGTTTTAATTTGTAATACTACAACAAGTGGTTTAATTTTTTAAATTTTTAGTAAGGGATGGGGTGATTTAGTTGTTTCATTGTTGTATTCTAATGTGTATAGTTTCTTTCAATTGAGTTAAAAAAGACAAGGTTAACTCCTAAAACATTTGATTGTTAAAACGGCCGCGTTTGTTTCGTGAGTTCAAACTCAAAGTTTTCATCTCAATTTTTATTTTTTTTTGAAAAAATTTTTTTATCTTTTCTGAAAAATCAACAAAAATTACTATTGAAACTTAAAATTTCTAACTCAAACTCATTCACCAAACGGACCCGTAATTATTAGGTAATTAACTGATCTACATGTGCATTCTACTCAAATACATACATATATATATATATTGATCGTCGTTATTCCAGATTCAAGTTATTGTGTTGTTTCTTTCCTTACTAATTGTAAACTTTTTTTTTTTTTTTTGGTTTAATAAGTTACTAATTGTAAACTTATAAAACTGTAAAGTTAATAGTCTAATGTAAGAACACATCTTTGACTTCCTTTGAAGCTTGGGGGGAAGTAAAACCCAGTGGGCTAATTGTGTGCCTGCTTTGGTGTCATGAGAAGAATAGGCTGCTCAACACACTCGATTATTATAATGGGGCCAATTTAAGTAATCTGCTTATGAACCATTTTTGCTTAAACAGCCTCCACTGTCACATAACAGTCACAAAGACAGTCATTTCATGATCAATTTTCTTTTTTCTTTTTTGGTAAAATTTCATGATCAATTTTCATTATAAGCCTAATTAGGCAGCCAACCAACCAGGCTTCATCTCAGATACACGCATTCCACTGTAGATGAGCTTTTTTTTCGACAGTCTCACTAGGGTGTTGAACCTCTTTTAACTATTACTAAAACTTCAGCTACCCAAAAAAAAAAAAAAGTACTGCAACTTCTCCTTATTTATGCCTACTAATTAATTAATCACTTAATTTTACGTTCAATTTTATCGTAAACTAAGGCCTTGATTGGTAGAAGAAAAGTACCGGGGGGAGGGATTTTTTTTTTTTTTTTTAAAGGGATATGAATGAGAGAGGATTAGCAAATCTAGACTTTAGCTAAGACCTACAGTTGTTTAGTAGAAGAGAAGAAATTAAATTCATATCAAACACAAAAAGAAATATATAATTTCTTTCCCTATTTTCCGAGAGTAGCTTTCGATATTCTTTTTATACTACAAGTAAGAGTTACTATTTTAATTGTTAGATTAAAATGAGGATTGGAGTAGTTCTGTATTGTAAATTTTAACGTAGACATTTATATATTAGAACAAAATAAGAAGTTGTATTTTAAAACCTCATTAATAATAGAAATAACAGATAAACGTGCATGCGTAATAAT
Organism: Ficus microcarpa; assembly: GCA_025413485.1. NCBI lineage: Eukaryota > Viridiplantae > Streptophyta > Magnoliopsida > Rosales > Moraceae > Ficus > Ficus microcarpa. The sequence goes on from CM046377.1 coordinate 28,025,555, forward strand.
ATAAACATAAAAACACACGCAGAACAAGGACGTTTCAATTATGTTATGTAGTCACGATCAAAAGTACAAATGTATTCGACCAAAGCCCTAACTCTCCACCAAAAATAGCAAACCACACACTCTCGGTTACACCTGAACCCAACTTTCTCATCTTCCACTTCCCAACACTTCCCAAATAAACCACCCCTTATTACTTTACTATTTCATTTGCCATTCTTCTTTAATCTCTCCGACCGGCCAGTTCAAACCCTAACTGTTTGCTAAAATGGATTACAAATCCGATCTGATCAAACCCGATGATCAAAAGCAAGATCATGATGATCATGAGGAGCGGAAGAAGCCGAAAGTGGGACGAGGAAAGATCCAGTTGTTGGGGATGATCCAAAACGACACCAACAGACAAGTAACATACTCAAAACGACGATCTGGGATCTTCAAGAAAGCATTTGAGCTCTCCGTCCTCTGCGACGTCAAAGTCTCCGTCATCACCCTCTCTCACAGTGCCACAAAAGTGTACCAGTACGTCACCGATGGTACCACGTAAGTCCTTTTTTTTTTTTCTTTTCTAATGCTAGCTGACACAGTTTTTTGGGTCGTTTAATGATATATGTATATCGTTGTCTCGATACATACCAGGACTAAGGAGATGATCGACCACTATCAAAGAATCAAAGGGGTCGATGTGTGGAAGAATCTCTACGAGGTTGCACTGTTTTTTCACTGTTCACTTCCCTTTGATCTCTCTTTCTCCCTGTTTTTTTTTTTTTTTTTTTTTTTGGAACTTTTAATTAGGACTTTTGGTTGGTGATTTATTATTATTATTATTATTATTATTATCATTGAAACAGTTTGTGATGTGCTATTAGTATTGAACCGAAATATTTAGCCTCCGTTTACGACGCAGATTTGAGGTAAAATTTTTAAATTGAAATTAATTGATTTTTCAAAAATTATATTTTTGTTATAATTTTTATTGAATTTTTAAAAAATAAAAAATAAAAATTGAGATAAAAAACTTCCAAACAAAGGCTATTGGGTTTTGACAACATTTTTCCGGGTATTTATAAACGTTCTTTATTCCAATGAATTTTGTTTTTTTTTTTTTTTTTTTTTCAACTGATTTCTTTTTTCACCGTCCGCCAAATAAAAAAAATTTTCCTTTTTCAAAAAAAAATTCAAGTAAATCATTAAAAAAAACCGTGGTTAGTTATATTATTTTCATTTATTTTATATCAAACAAAAAATTTAAAGTCATGAGTATGGTGTGCTCATGCATATGTATGTGTGTTGTAGAAAATGCAACAAACTTTACAGGAACACCAAGAGAGGAACTACAAACTTAGGAGACAGATCAGGTAATAAATTAGCCTCCCTCATAAGAAAGAGAGTGATATTATTTTATTTCATTTCATTTTTTGTGAATTTTAGGTCTTTTCTATTTTTTTTTTTTAAATACAGGCAGAGAATGGGTCATGATCTCAGCGGTCTGAACTGGTATGAGCTGCGCGATCTTGAAGACTGTATGCAATCTGCAGTGGAAGATATACGTGCGAAAATGGTTGGTATATATTTATTTGTATATCTTAGTATAATTATATATGTTCCTTATATATGGTTATCACGTTTTTCTTTCCCGTGCACTTTACATTCTTTTGAGCCAGAACACATGCAAAAATCAAGCCTTTGGAATATGCGGTTGATTGATCTCTCTTTTTCTTCTTTTTGTGATTTTAATTTATGGTGGGAAATAAAGCTATAATTGGATGAGTTCTTAGGGCGCTTTTTTTTTTTTTTGGTTGAAATGAAATTGTGATAGTTAAACAGTGTAAAATCTTGAAATGTGTTTAAGAAAAAAAAAATCGGAATATGAATCATGTTTCATTAATCTTGTTGTTGTGAGTATTTTGACAAAAAAATAATTCTTGTCAACTTTAAATAAGAAAGTTATGGTCTTCTAAAATTTTAGTTTTTTTTTTTTAATTGAAAGAGAGATATTTAGAGATGTGGATTTGAAATTGAGTTATTTTTTGAGAAAAAGACAAAATATTTCAAAAACTCCAACTTAAGTTGGATTGCCAAATGATACCAAAATAATAATAATAATAATAAATAACTTTACACATCATGTACACACAAGCACTCCCCTCTTCAATAAGATGTATCTTGTAATAGTGTTAAGTGCTTAATTGACGTCATGAGTTTTGTATCCTCGAAGAGGTGAAAGAAGTGGTTCACCATTAGAAGTCCAGGCATGACAATTAGTTTATCCGTAAAATCAATTTACGCACGAATCCTCAACCCTATTAACCACCTACCTGTTTAATCATATCTGACGTACGTTAAGATTAAGGCTAGTTTGGTGTGTAAGTTCCAACTTGAAGTTTGAACTAAAATTTTTGTCCTTTTCTCAAAAATTTTTTATTTTTTCTGAAAAAGTTTTTTGTCTTATTTAAAAAGTCAACAAAAATAACTATTACAACTTAAAAATCTTAACCCAAACTTACACACCAAACACCCCCTAAATGTAGTAGGCAAATTGTTTTATAATGTATAATAATGATGATAAAACTAAATATATATTGTTCATGTAAGATTGAAAACTGTATAACTTTTCAAACTTTTTTAACTTGTAGGCATGGGGAAGGGATTGGAGACAGGAAAGAATCACGGACGATAGTGATACGATGTTTTGCTCCATATAGCTCTTACATGTTTTCGTTTCTCTATAGCAAATTTACCTATAACTACTGAATACAAGTATCAAAATAAGTTCATATCTTCTTCTTCTTCTTCTTTTTTGAAAAGAATAAGTTAATATCTTTGTTCTCAGAAGTTCATTCATGTTCCTTCAATATGTTTGGTGCATAAATATCTTCTAGTTATTTGATAACTAGTATCCTCTATTCCGGTTTTCGTTTGATAATTTCTGTACAGCCTTTTCTGTTCAAGCTAAAAAAACTGATCTGATTTCCTTGTCGATATTTTCAGAACCACAAGATCAGAACTCAGACCGATACAGGCAAGAAAAAGGTCAGAAAGTATATAAATTAGTTAATTTTAGGTTGATCTAATTGTGCTCTTAACCCTCCTGCATTTGATCATCACAGATAAAGAGCTTGGAGGAAACACACTTACGTCTTGTGCATGCACTCGTAAGTATACAAATTATCCAGCCTTGAAATTAAATCCAAACCGTAATAGCAATTTCCTTTAAGTGTTGACGAAGATAATGAACAGACCCATGTACAAGACCATGATGTTTTGATTGATCGTGATTTTTCTCTGCTTTTTGTGCTGATGAATTAGGTGGCCAAGTGTGAGGCTGCACCATATGGACCGGTGTAGGTGGAGAGTATAGAAGGTGGGTATGAATCTGATGGCGTAGGCAAATGGGGCATCCAGCCTTTACGCTTACCGACACCACAACCACCAGCAGATTTGTCACTCTAGTGCGATGCACAAATGATCAGGAGGGCTCCTGGTCACAAATACTCTTCCTAGAGTTAAATGCTTTATTAGTTAAACTCTAATTAGTATTGTACTTGGGCACTCGACTCTCTCTAACCTCAAAGCAAATATGTGTTATGTCGGATTAGTACTTTTGACATATGCTGAATGCCGACATGAATTAGCGATATCTCTATTGATGCTATTATGTGATTTCATGACTAATGTTTGTTGTTTCTTGCTGAGAAGTTTGGCTTCAGACTTCCGAAAACTGATTTTCATGCGTTTATTTTGATGTATGGACTTTCTAAAGTAGTTTTCCGAAGTAGGTTCTTTTTTAACCTAGAGCGATTTTCCTATATAAGGATAGTTGTATCTAGGAAGAAATTTCTTAGAATAGTGACTGTCTATCTATGATGTTCTACCAAAAGGTAAGTAATGTGAACCTATGATGATGATCAGTACTATACAGAATTGATTAAGACAATAAAATTTCTTAAAATGAAAGTACCTACAATGATGTGATGCTACAAACGGTTTGAAGATGGGCATGAAAGGATGTACCAATTGTATCCTTCAACGAGAAACTCGTTCATGAGTATTCGTTGCTGTCTATGATGATCCAGAGTGTTTGGACACATAATTTGTTAACAAATAAGACAGGGCTGTGGATGACAAAGGAAAGAACACTCGTTTGAAATGCCACAGTGCCACCCATCTGGATTGAAAGCAGAGAGATTATGCTATGCTCTCACAACACATCCAACAATTTCTCATTTCTTGCATTAGGATTCTCATCTTCAAGAAAAAATCTGTTCTAGAAACTATAATATTCCTCATAAAAGAAAAGGAAGGGTTCTACATTTGCTAACAAAGCCTTTAAGCTTTCTTTTGCAGGACTTGTACCAGCAATAATAGCTAATCCTTCAATGTGCAGTGGTATTAACTATTGATAGAGCAGTGAGGAGTAAAACTAATCTAGGATGGTATAATCTGAGAGCTGAAGCAACACCGTGTCACCAGAGACGATTCTCAACGACAGCAGCAACAACACCCTTCAGTGTCTCCTGCATAACATTAGCAAAAACTCATGAAATGGGAGTTCCACTTTTATATCTAACCAAACAAATTAGCTCCAACAGATTTCGTTAGTTTAATACCGCAGAATGGTCTTTCAGGCCAAGAGAAAGGACCAACGGCCTGGCAGCACCAGAGTCACTGCAAAAATAATTGAATGGAATGAAACCAAAGAATGAAGCATATGACAACACAGAAAAAAGAAAAAGAAAAAGCTGATATAATAGCTCTCCATCTAATACATCAGACTGGAAATGGCACAATACCTAATGTGTTCTATTAGCCGACGAGCGCAAGCCACGAGCATTGGCTGCAAAGATATTGTGTCGGGTTAAAAAGAAGCACGAGTCAGTTAGCAAAATTAAACGCTACTACCAGAAAACAGCAAAAGCTTAGCTTACTTCATCTCTTTTGCCAAAAATAACAGACACGTCGAATGTCGGTTGGGTCAAGACTCCTTCGTCCTTCCTGGAAGTGAAGTATATCAGCTTTTAGATTCTAAAATAAATCAATAAGTATGGTCAATTCTTCATCATAAACTATGAGAGAAATATACAGACCTGGCATGCAATATTGTGCCCATAGTTCCGATTTGCGTTGCAATAACCTGAGAAAGAGAGAGAGAGAGAGCAATACAAATAACATTGAAGTTGAGTATAAATAGTCAATACACCCACAACCATAATCCAAACACATACTAAGATCACAAACTTACCAGAAAATGATCATCATAGCTGCAGATGACAATATCTGTTTTGTTCCCCTGCCAAGACCAATATTTGCCACTCAGAATTTCACACCAACACAGTATTCTATACTTTAAACCACCAAAACTCATTAAAAAAAAAAAAAAAAAAAAAAAAAAACCCAACAATCTAAACAAAAAAACCTAGCTTTGAAACATATTTCATACAAGGATATGCCCACTAAGACTTTAACACCAACACAATAAGATGTAAAATAGGATCAGAAGCTATTAATATCATCCCATTCGTTGACACTTTTTTCTGTACCTTCAAACAAACACATTACTAACATTTGACAAAATTTAAAAAAAAATTTTGAACAAAAAAAAAAGGGAAAAAAAAAAAAGCACCTTAATTTCCAAAGTGAGAGTCTTGTGAGGCACAGGAAAACGGGGCAGCAAGCTGCTCATAATTTCACCCACCAAAGTAGAAAATTGATTATGATTCTCCTTTTTTGCTGGCAATAAATTGCAAGTTTCTCTATCAGATTCTAAGACTTGAGAGTTGAAACCCAGCTCTAAAGTATCAAAAGATTAAACAAGATAAATAATCAATTTACCCAAAAAGATTCAGTTCAGAAATCTCCCCAAGTTCGCAGAACTGGGGTCCCCAAAAATAAATTCAAGAAAAAGACAACAAAAATCCAGAAAATAAAGCTGCTTATAAACAATTGAGAGAAGCCCACCCAAAAATAAATCACCTTCGTTCGATTCTGAAATACGGCAGCTTCTTGAATGAGAAGAAATAGGAGAGACTAGAGAGAGGGGGACTTTCCGCACCCAGTGAAAACGACAAGAATTTGGAAAAACGACGACATCCACGTGCACAATTTATCACCCCGAGAAAACGACAAGAGTTTTGGACAACGACGACGTCCATGCATCCAATTCATGACCCAAGAAAACGACATCAAATTAGTACGACAGATAAAACATTAAAACGACTGAATAGAAGGAAACAGACGAGAGACAGAGGAGACTTTCTGCACTTTCCTCGTGAAATCGACGACATCCTATGCATCACCCGAGAAAACGACAAGAATTTGGGAACACGACTACATGAGAGAGAAACGGCATCAAATCAGAACAACAATTAAAACAGAAAAACGACCATAAAACTTTAAGACAAGTAAAACGACAGAGAAGGCTTCCTTTTTTTTTTTTGGGCGCTGATTTTGCTGCTTTCTTTTAACCTTCAATCATCTATCTCTCCCTCCCTCCATATTTCTTGACTCGCCGACTCCAACTCAGTAGTACCACCCTGACGAACTCGCTCTGATTAGATCCAAACCCAGCTTTGCCTCCTCCATAATCGATTTTCCAGGTATCGCAATTCTGTTACGATTCTTCTTGTTAGGGTTTGGTTAAATGTGGGATTTTGTGAATTTTCAACCCTAATTCGTAATCATTTCTGTCTCTCTTTCTCTCTTATCTTTTTTCCATTTTTCTTTCAAAGTTGATTTCTTTCGTTTTCGTTTGCTGCAATTTTCTTGATCTTTCTTGTCCTTCCTGTGGTATCAGATTCTCAGAATGTTGATTTTGGCTTTGCAGTAAAACAAAATTTGAACCTGGCTTTCGAGAAATTGCAAAAACCCTAGATTTTTCTTCCACTAGTCTTTGTTCTGCTGATTTTGTATAAGGTAGCTTGGAACATTCAAAAACACATAATCAAGCGCGCTCTTCACTGTGATTTTCATCTTTTTTTTTTTTTTCAATAGTAATTTGAATTTGTAAAGTTGCTTAAGCAATTGGGTTTTCAACTTAATTCTTTTTTATTCCCTGTTTTATGAGGCAATTCAACTTCTTTTTTGGTTTCTTCGCAAGGTGGGGATTTTGATTTTAAGTGTTTTATCGGCTTTCCTCTCTGCTTTTTCCAGTGCTTGAAGATACGAGCATTGACTTAAAATCTCTATGGCTAGAACGCACAGTAGTAGTGAGTCAAGTGATGATGACGTGAGGAATGACAACGATAGGAATCATCATAGTAGTAAAAGGGATTCAAGGTCTTATGAACGCCGTGATCGTGGAGGTGAAAGTGATTCCTCGGATTCTGATAGAGGAAACAGGAGTAGACGACATGAGAGACGGGACAGCCATCGTAGTGATGACAAGGATGGGGACAGGGATAGGGAAACAGATGCTAGGGATAGAGGTCGATGGAGGGAAAGTGATCAGGAAGACAAGAAGCCTTCTTGGAGAAGTGATGATGAAGATGAGGAGAAGGTGGAGAAAGAAAGAGGTCGACGAGAAAGGGAAAGAGCCCGTCGGCAGGATAATGGGCACAAAAGTCAAGAGAATGAGGAAGCTGATAAGGTGAGAGAATCTCATCGAAGCTCAGAAGAAGATGATAAGCAAATTAAGAGGGATCGGAGGGAAAGGGAGAAGACTCGTCGACATGACAAGGGCCATAGAAGTCGCGAAACTGAGGATGGTTACAGAAACAGGGAACAGCATTCACGCCGCTATTCAAAAGATGAAGATGATAGGGATGAGAGAAGGTCGGACCGGAAAAGAGACAGGAAAGGAGATGGCAAGCAGAGGAGGCATAGAAGTGAAGATGATAGAGATTTGAGAAATAATAGAGATAAGGACGACAGAGAACAACGCGAAGATAGTCGGAGTTTGAAGCAGAGAAGCGAAGGAAATGGGAAAGTGCTTGAAAATTCAAAACCTCAAGGACAGTCAACATTAGAAAGCAATTTGAGCACTGATGCATCAAATTTGGGTAAGAGTGGAGGGGTGTACATTCCCCCATTTAAGTTGGCTCGGATGATGAAAGAGGTCCAAGATAAAAGCAGCACCGAGTACCAGCGTTTAACTTGGGATGCCCTCCGCAAGAGCATAAATGGGCTTGTGAACAAGGTCAATGCTACTAATATAAAGAATATTATTCCCGAACTCTTTTCGGAGAATTTGATTCGGGGTAGGGGTCTTTTTTGCCGGTCATGTATGAAATCACAAATGGCATCTCCTGGATTTACTGATGTCTTTGCTGCTCTGGTTGCTGTTGTCAACACCAAGTTTCCGGAGGTCGGTGAGCTTCTATTGAGGAGGATTGTTTTGCAGCTCAAAAGAGCATATAAGCGCAATGACAAGGTGCATTTTTTCCCCTTTTTGATATTTTAACAGCTTACTTTCAATTATTAACATGTTTTGATATAGGCTTGTATTGTGCTCTAATTTTTAATATGGATTTTGTTTCTTTCAACAGCCACAATTACTAGCTGCTGTTAAATTCATAGCACATTTGGTAAACCAGCAAGTGGCCCATGAGATTATTGCTTTAGAGTTGCTCACTGTGCTTCTGGAGAACCCTACCGATGACAGTGTTGAAGTTGCCGTGGGCTTTGTGACTGAATGCGGATCTATACTACAGGACCTTTCACCTAAAGGATTGCATGGTATGTTTGCTTGGAATTATTTGCTATGCTGTGTGGTTTTCTCTGTTTTCTGTTTTTCTAATTTATGATTCGTAGTACTATAAACGTATGCTAGAAAATCATCTTTTTTTGTTTTTTTTGTTTTTTCCCATTTAGATATAACTCATTGGATTTGTTATGCTTACAGGAATTTTTGAGCGCTTCCGTGGAATTCTTCATGAAGGAGAAATAGATAAAAGGGTTCAATTTATGATTGAAGGCTTGTTTGCAATTAGGAAAGCAAAGTTTCAGGTAAAGATGAATTAATAATGCTCTCTTTTAATTTCAGAGTATCTAGCAAAAAGGCTATCTAGGACGAAATGTGTTTTGTGATGTATGCATTTACAGGGCTACCCAGCTGTTCGTCCAGAATTGGACCTTGTAGAGCAAGAGGATCAGTTGACGCATGAGATTTCTCTTCAAGAGGAGATAGATCCAGAAATCACACTTGGTATGTCTTACAATGTGAACTTGTTAGTGGCTTCGTGATTGACCTACTTACAGTATACATGATTATGGACTTTAACCCTTTACTATTCATGTTCAGATCTATTCAAACCTGACCTGAATTACCTTGAGAATGAAAAACGTTATGAAGAATTGAAGAAAAACATACTTGGAGAGGAGTCTGACGATGAAGAAGGTTCTGATGGTGAGGATGACGACGATGACGATGACGATGACGACGATGAGTCTGAGGAAGAGGAAGAGGAAGACGAGGAGGCCATGAAAATACAAGACGAGACAGAGACAAACCTTGTAAATCTTCGAAGAACAATATATTTGACAATTATGTCCAGCGTAGACTTTGAGGAGGCCGGTCATAAGCTCCTCAAGATTAAACTAGAGCCAGGACAAGAGGTAAGTTGTAAATCTGCTGTTCACGACTTCTTTAATTTTCCTTTTGCAATGGAGTATAGATTTTCAACATGCTGGGTGAGAACTTAAGTTTTCTGTCTACAGAAAATGCAAATTGCTGATTCTTAATATACCAGCCCAAATTTGAAAATTTTAATAAATAACTTTACAATCCAGATCTATGCTGCCTAACAATACTTTTCATTGTATTTTCTCTTCATTTCCTTTTCATTCATAGGATTTTAATGGGTTACTTGAAACTTTGTAATTCACTTTTTTTTCAACCGTGTAATAAAATTTTCTTGTTACTTAAGTTGCATCGTGCTTTAGCATCGTGCTTTAGCCACGAGCACTTCTATATGTAAATACTTCAAGTTCTGATGCGTGTGTTTGCAGATGGAATTGTGCATCATGCTTTTGGAATGTTGCAGCCAAGAGAGAACCTACCTCAGATATTACGGTCTTTTGGGGCAGCGGTTCTGCATGATCAACAAAGTACACCAGGAAAATTTTGAGAAATGCTTTGTCCAGCAATATTCTATGATTCACCGACTTGAAACAAATAAGCTACGTAATGTTGCGAAGTTTTTCGCCCATTTACTTGGCACAGATGCTCTGCCTTGGCACGTCTTGGCCTATATTCGCTTAACGGAGGAGGATACCACTTCTTCTTCTCGAATCTTTATTAAGATTCTCTTTCAGGTAGTGTGTGAAACAATTTCATTATTTTACTTTTGGTTTGGTTTTTCAGCTTGGCCTTGTGTGAAAATTTGTTTTAATGATTGGAGCAAAATAATAATTTTGTTATTGTTCTTGGCGCAGGAATTATCAGAGCATCTCGGCCTCCGTTTGTTAAATGAGCGGCTTAATGATCCCTCGATGCAGGATTCATTTGAATCTGTTTTCCCAAAGGACAATCCGAAGAACACCCGATTTGCTATCAACTTTTTCACATCAATTGGGCTTGGTGGCATCACAGAGAATTTGCGCGAGTACTTGAAGAATATGCCACGCCTAATCATGCAACAACAAAAACAGGTGTCGGGGTCAGAATCAGACGATGAATCTGGTGGTTCTGGATCATCGGATTCAGATATGGCTAGCTCAGAGTCGGAATCAGAATCATCAAGTTCTGACAAAAGCGAAAGTGAAAAAGATGAAAAACGCAGGAAGCGTAGGAGGAGATAGATGTTTTAATTTCTGCCCAAGTCCCGATGTCGCCGCAGAATCATCAAGGTTGTACGATACGATATTGTGTGGATATGAGATGACGTGATTTGTCTGTAGTTAAACTTTTTGTTTACCATTATTAGAGAGCATGAGAAAATGGATGTTATTAGATTTGCTTCAGCGGTTCTGTTTTTGGTTTGTTGATGAAAATTACAAATCCAAACGGTTCTTGTGCCGTTCGGATTATGTCTCAGCTTAATCCCAATGACAACATGGTTTCTCAATTTTTAACTTTCAAGTTACTTCATGGTTGCACTTGCACGCACGCACACACACACACACATATATATATGTATGTATATATGTACATGTATATCTTCTCAATGACAACATGGTTTCTCAATTTTTAACTTTCAAGTTACTTCACAGTTGCATTTGCACGCACGCACACACACACACATATATATATGTATGTATATATGTACATGTATATCTTCTCAATGACAACATGGTTTCTCAATTTTTAACTTTCAAGTTACTTTACAGTTGCATTTGCACGCACGCACACGCACACATATATATGTATATCTCTATGACAACCTGGTGCTGAATTGTTTACTTTCAAGTTACCTCACACTTAACACGGGTGCTGAGCAAAGTCTGCCGAGACCAGCTAATCAGAATCCTTTACCTGGTCGAACAAGATTACCTCTCATGCATTTGTTGTGTAACTTCCTTTTTTTTTTTTTTTTTTTTTCCTTTTTTAGCAAAAACCAAACTTTAGTTACAAATGCAATATTTCATGCGCTTTTGTTGAATTATTTTCTGGAGTGATCCAAGTCGTTTAGCAGAAGCTAATATGAGCAAGTCTTACCCCGCTGGATGTAGCTCAGCAGATAGAAGTTTTTCTGTTCGAAACTTAGAAAATATTTTTCTTGAAAATATTTTTCTTTTCTTTTCTTTTCTTTTAGTAAGGTACTTAAAAGGGTGCAAGCAAAGTCTTGGTGACGGGGTTGCAATGAAATTTACCTGAAATTGATAGATCCCCTTCTTTTTCACCTGATGTAGTCGTTCTAGCCATTCCTATCCAAAGGCACAACAACAAATGTTTTGAGTGTGTGTTGTAACTTGCAGTGAAAACTACATGTACTAGAAAACATAATTTTTTTGTTTCACCTTTCTTAAAAAAAAAATTTTTTTTTTTTTTTTGAGAGCCTCTCTGTTTATTGAGAAGTTTCTATTTCTCTTATGTCCTCAAAATTCTAACTGTAATAGAATGACGTTTGCAAATTCGTCCATTTTCATGATGCCCGGCTGCATGAGCAATTTGCTGAGGAGAGGGACATTCAGAGTTTGTACCAACACCATATTTGGGTTGATTGTTACTTGATAAGGTTTTATGGACATGCCTAGCTCGTCAAAATAAAAACAAAATACTAAATAAAAGTAATAAATAAATAGAGAGAGAGAGAGAGAGAGAGGCTAAAGTATAATTTTTTTTCCTTGTTTTTTTTTTTTTTTTTATAAAAGGTTTTTCATACTTTTGTATTTTGTAATCATCGGAAAAGGGTTAAAATAATCTCAACCGCTTAAACTTGTTGGATTTCTCTTAAAGTGATAGCTGACAATGAAAAAGAATCTTCCTATCAATTGTCCTAATCAATTTTCAACATTCAATGATAGAAAATTGAAAAAAAATGTAAAACCGAAAAAATAGATTGTATCAATTAGAGAAAAATGCAAAACTAGTCTAATAGCACTTGAATTGTTGCCCTCAGATAGGGTGGTTCCATGGTGCTAAAAAGTCGAAGCAACATAACCCCTCTTGACAATTGAATCTCCTAAAATGGTGAGGGGCCACTGCAGTTGGACACTGTCAAATCCCTTTCTTATTTAACGATTGATATTGAAGCATGCCTATTCCATTTCACCACTTTAAAAAAAAAAAAAAATTTTCATTTGGAGGTAATCATTTATTTCTCTATTTAGGAAACATTACAGTTTGTCCTTAATTTTTCATCAATTATAATGACAATTATTCTTCAACTAATCTCACAGACAGTACACAACACTAATCATTTGGTAAAAATAATACCTCTTGATTGTGGATAGTGTTATAGATATTTCTTTTCAAGCAACATAAATTCTATGATGAAATTGCAGGTATGTAACATCTTAACTCTCCAACTACAACTGAATAACTGCATCCACTTTTAAAGTACTCAAACCCACAATTTCTCTGTGTCCACCACACCTTTCACGTAAATATATATATATATATATATGTGTGTATATTTTCGCTTATTGGTGGTACATGTTTCAGACTTGAGAAAAGTATGGGGTCGAGTTAAAAAGTATTGTTGACATTCCATTTGGTTCCTTTTACAATAGCTGGAAAATGGGGGACAAAAACAATATCTTTTTAATGTCTTTAATTAATTTCATAATTTAATATTTTTTATTCGGATTTTTACCATGTTGATTAAGTTTAATCATCGGTAATAGAAATCTATAGGTGAAGTCTTATAGAGGTATTCCTGAAAATCTCTCTTCTTTCATTCACCTTTTTTTTTTTTTTGGCACTCAATTTTCCATGAAAACAAACACAGCAGTAAGACTCTGGAAATTATCTGTATTTCAGTTGTCCTGACACGGAAGAAGAAGAGATTGAGGCAGGTTCTTATGCCTGGAAATAAACATGGCTACAATATACTTTGTTGGGCAACTTGTTCCTCAACGCCTATGAAAATGACAATTTTGGGGTTGGCCCACCACAGACCAGAGAGAGCTTTTAACACAAAGCGAAGCTTGCCAGCTCAGTAACCAGTAGTAATTACTAAGCAAAAACAAAAAGACAAAAAAAAAAATTCTCTTTGATGTATGACTGTGTCCCATTTCTTCAAGTAGTGGCTAAATTAACATATATATATATATATATTTATAAATTAGCACCAAGAGAAAGTTTAGGCCTCGTTTGATTTGTGAGTTCAAACTTTAAAATTTTTATTTAATTTTTATTTTTTTTGAAAAATTTTTTATCTTTTCTAAAAAATCTATAAAAATTATTATTAAAATTTAAAATTTTCAATTCAACTTTATTTATCAAACGCATCTTTAGTCTGGTTTTAATTACTTGCTTGATGTGTTTAAGAGAATGCTCTGCTTGTGGGGTAGATAACAGCCAGGATATTTGATGCGACCACCGCAGTTACTCACGCTTGCCTTTTTCAGTGTATAGTTGTCTGTCATCTTAAATTGATATTCCAACTCAGCACACTAATCATATCAATGTCTCTCTCTCTGTTGATTTTTGTGGTTGGTAAGGACTCTACCAAGTATGTCGGCATGGCGATAAAGGATTCAATGTGGTTAGATTTATGGTTCAACGTCCGAATGTTGAGTGGGCTTATCGGGGTTTTAAATATAATGTTTTTTTGTCAACTCAATATATCTGAAATCACATCACATGTATAGTTATTATTATTACATTTGATGAGCTTGCGGTGATGTATTACATCCTTTTTTTTGAAAAATTTTTTTGTCTTTCTTAAAAAAATTTTTTATTTTTTCTGAAAAGTTAACAAAAATTACTATTGAAACAAAATTTAAGTTCGAACAAACGGATGTAGGGTTTGTTTGGCAAACCTCTCGTTTTAAACTAAACTGTACTTTTTTCATCATTGTTTTTGTCCTTTTCCCAAAAAGTTTTTTTATCTTTCTTAAAAAAATTTTTTATTTTTTCTGAAAAGTTAACAAAAATTACTATTGAAACTTAAAATTTTCAACTCAAACTTATTCCAAACAAACGGATCCTTAATTTCTGAAACAATCGCGTTGATAATATCTAAAAATCTATGCTAATTTTCGTTGACTTCCACTTATTTTTCAATTAAAAAAAAGTTCAAATGTAGAGTCAATTTTCTTTTAAGGAAAAACATTTATTTTATATAAAAGTAATTGGCTTTAATAATTCCTAACCTCTTTTAAAGGTGATGATTCAGTTCCTATTTTTTTTTTTTATCCAATATAACCCCGAGCTCTTATTTTTTGACCATTTCAGTTCTTTCTATTTAGTTCAGTTAAAAAACTCATGAAACAATCACAAGAAAAGCATGTTTTGTGTTTTTTGAAAAAAAAATATATTTAAAAAAACAAAAATACCCTTATTCATATTAAAAAAAAAAAAAAAAAAATGGAGAGACCTATCTCTCTCGTCCCTCCCTCCCTCCCTCTCCCACCCCCCACCCCCCACCCCCAAATTCGACGCTAACGCTAGAATTAAAGCCGGAGTCGGAGCCGAAGCTAGAAGCCGTCTCCCTCCCTCCTTCCCTCCCACCATGTGATTTGGGTTTTGCGCCCCCCAACCGGCGCCGCAATCTAGGATTGCACCCCCCTCCCCGATTGCCGCGATCTAGGTTTTGGATCCCCCTCCCCCACACCTTCTTCTCCGTTGCAACCCCCTCCCCTACATGATAGGGTTTTCATAAATAGAGAGAGAGGAGAGAGAAAATTAGTTTTTTTATGATTAGTTTATTTTGTTAAATTAATTTTTGTTAAATTATAAAAATACCCTCATAAATTAGATCACATGTATTGCACATGACTCATTCCATTAAAAACTTAATGATTTTGGACGGAAAGGACTGTAATGGTCAAAAAATAAGAGTTCAGGATTATCTCGATAAAAAAAAAAAAAAAAAAGGGAGATCAAATCATCATATTTGAAAGAGTTTAGAGATTATTTTAACAAATTACTCTTTATATAATTGTAGTCGTGTACCTTTGCCAATGTACAACTAGGCAAAAATTGAACTTAAAAAAAAAAAAAAAAAGGTGTAAAGGATGACACTTTGAAAACAATGTTATTCAGAGCCCTCCCAGTGACCCCAATGTCTGTCTGCTCATATTTATATGCACCAATGGTGCAAATGACTACCCATGATTTTATTTATTTTTTGCTTCTTTTTTTCAATATGAGACAAAATGAAGATGTGACATTAACTTCTACGGGTGAGAGAGATTGCGATAATATTCTTGTGAGTTTTTAGAGTGCCATGGCAAAAGAAATATCTTTTACTTCGTAATTTTTAATTTAAACTTTTTTTTTCCACCAATTAAAATCTTTCTTTAATTATATGAAAGGCTAAATCAAAGTAGCCGCTTGTGAATATCAAGGCTAAATCGTCCATCCTCCATAGTAAAACAAAATTTGCTTTTCCAACTCAATAAAACCAACAAGCAATTTAAATGTGAAACAAAAATTCAAGTTGCTTCTCCCAATAAAACTGGATTTGGACATATATATTTCAGAAGCCGCATTTGATTCCCCAACCTTATAAAACATTATTCTTCTAAAAGTTACTTATATGAATAGTTTATGCATTAAAGTTCTATAAACAATGTTAATGACCTAATATGTTGGTGAATTGGCCACACTGCATATCATTTATCTCTCACTTAAATTTCTTGAAATTAAACCATGATTATTGAGAGAACCAGGAAGAAAAACTTCCTGGTTCTTAACAATTATTGTTAGGTTAACAGTCAATTCAATAGAAATATTTTAATTAAAATCGATTTGATATTTTTGTATAGAGTTCAAAGAGTTATTGGATAATCATTTTAAATTTGGGGTTTATATTGGTCGTTTTCCCAAGTCATTATTATTTCTTTTCTAGAATAAGCCGTCATTATTTTAGTTCTATAATAATAACACCCCTATGCCTCACCCTTCTTATATATAAATATGTGTCTACGCTAAATAATTACATCACCTTTTAAAAAAATTTTATTAAATTGATTTTGTCTATGATAAGACCTAGTAATCTTCACTCACCATTTATTAAATTTAGTGGAAATCCAAGTTTGAGTAGGCTATTTCCCAAGAATTAAAGGTTAAGTTGGCCATTCGTATACACTTCATGTTAAGTAAAGTATTCGTGTTATTTGGTTAGTCTATATGTTCAAGCATCCAAATAGAGATAGCGAAAGGTTGCAACAAAACAAAAATGTTTTTTATTAAATAAATACAAATGTTTTGGAACTTCCTTAAGCCAAACAAAAGAAAAAAAAATTTTTTTGTCTTGTTAAATTAAAGGCCGAACTCCAACTCCAGTTGGTGTTTTATAGTTTTTTTTTTTTTCCCAAAATTATTTATTTCTTAGCTCATTTTAAATTTATATCTCATTTTTTCTCTTTGTTATTTTTTAAAAAATTCAAATTTTAAAAGTGTATAATTTTCTTGTTTCAATTTTAAAATAATATGATTCTTTATTTAAATACTCACAACACGAGTTTAGTAAAATAATATCTATATTATAATTTTTTTTGAACATATTTTAGATTTTTACGCTTTTTAAATTTTTTAATTTACATTTTAACTAAATATATTTTTTTAACCGTCGAATCATTTCTACTAAGAAAAACTCCAATGTTTCAAATGGAATTGGTGTTTTTCTTTTCTTTTCTTTTCTTTTTCTTGTTTTCTTGGGACTCATTTCTCAAATTTTGTTTGACAACGATAGGGAATGACTCGTGATTGGAAAATTAAAAAAAATAAAAATAAAAATAAAAAATCAGGAAAAGGGAAAAAGCCCGCGAACCTTTCCACCGAAAAAAACGACTCACGTAACCGATTAAAAAAAAAAGTTAATTAAAACAATTTCGAGATTATTATTATATTATTATTTTCACGGGGCCAGAGGAGAAGAGCAGCATATTTTTAGTACTTTCTCTGACATGATACAAAAATCATCAAACTCTGCAAACACCCAAAGGAAAAATAAAATAAAAATTTAAAAATAATAAAGAGCAGTAAAATCTATAAAATGGTAACAGAATGTGCTCGTTACTTTCGGCCAACAACCACCACGAACTTCTCTCTCTTTAACGTCTATTTGTTATTTTTATTTATTTATTTATTTATTTATTTTGTGTTAAAAAATTTGCGATTTCCCAAATCCTACTCGGTCAAACCTATCCCCACTCAAAAATAAAATTAAACAAAAAACAAAAAGAAAAGAAAAACGTCGTATAACTATCGTCCGTGATTCTTTCCTGTCTCCAATCCCTTCCCCTGCCCTCTGTTTTTACCCAATAATTTTTTTTTAGTTATATTTATTCTCGGAATTATTGTTACTTTCTTCCGATATTCCTCCTTCTCCGTATCACTTTACTAGAAATCCGTTCTTATCTTTCACGAGATCGTCTTGAGATAAATCTTCTCGTGTGTGTGTATATATATATGTGTGTGTGTGCATAAGCAGTTCACATGCCCTTCTACTCTACTACTTCTTCCACTATTCTTGGCCTTTTCCTCTGCTCCTTTCTCTTCAACATAGTTCACTGAACTTAAAAAAAGTACTGTAATTCTTATTCATTCACACGCTCTGATTTCAATTTTCCTCTCTTCTTGATTGAATTCTTCCGGTCTTCCATTACCAAATGACCTGATTCTCAGTCCTGAATTTATCCGATTTCCGATCAAATTCCAATCTGGGTTGTCTTTATAAAATGAAGAATTCTGCGTTTTCTTTGTTTCCAGTTGTGTTTTTGGTGTTTGAGCTATGTGGGTTTGTGATGGGCAAGGAGTGTACAAACACTCCCACTCAGCTGTCGTCACACACACTGAGATACGAGATCTTGACGTCCAAGAACGAGACTTGGAGGAAGGAGATGTTCTCTCACTACCACCTGACGCCGACCGACGATTCGGCGTGGTCCAATCTGCTTCCGAGGAAGCTTTTGGGCGAAGAAGCCGAGTTCGGATGGACAATGATGTACCGGAAGATGAAAGCTTCCACAACCGGTTTCGATGGCCCGGAGGATGTTCTTAAGGAGGTGTCGTTGCATGATGTGAGGTTGGATCCCAACTCGCCGCATGGCCGGGCCCAGCAGACCAATTTGGAGTTTCTGCTGATGTTGGATGTGGATAATTTAGTATGGAGTTTCAGGAAAACTGCCGGTTTACCGACTCCGGGAAAGCCATACGGAGGTTGGGAGGCCCCAGATATCGAACTTCGAGGTCATTTTGTAGGTAATGATGTCTTTTTTGTTTATGTTAAGAATGTCTGTCATAAGACAACATGTTCACGTTTTTGTTTTTCTGTTTTTTTTTTTTTTTTTTTGATAGCTACACAGTAATTATGGTTATTTATTTATGTTAAATAATGTCTTTTGTAAGATGTTCTTCTATTCGTAATTATATACTGTCTGGTAATCTGACATGTCAAATTTTCATCAGATTCCTTTATATCAGCATTTTTTGCAATCTAATATGATTCTAAGATAATATGATGGTTCTAAACTTTGTTCTCAAATACCTTACTATAGAGCTCTCCGTATATATATATATTTTTTAAGCTGTTTTTAGGAGCTGTTCTGTTTCTGAGAACTTTTGGATTAGTTTTAATTTTTGTTACCTTGGTATCGTTAAACTTGAAGGGCACTACATGAGTGCAACAGCACAAATGTGGGCTAGTACTCACAACGACAGTCTCAAGGAGAAAATGTCAGCCGTAGTGTCATCTCTATCCGTCTGTCAGCAGAAAATGGGCACGGGATATCTTTCCGCTTTTCCATCTGAACAATTCGATCGTTTTGAGGAAATCAAACCCGTCTGGGCTCCGTATTACACCATTCACAAGGTCTCAAACCTAGATTCTAGCAATATTCTGTATTTGGCTTAGAAAGTGTTTATTACAATACGAGTTTTGACCTGTCTACTTTGACAGATCCTAGCAGGTTTATTGGATCAATATACATTGGCGGGTAATGATCAGGCTTTCAAAATGTTGACATGGATGGTTGACTACTTCTACAACCGAGTCCAGAAAGTAATTACCAAAAACACAGTGGAAAGACATTATCTGTCGCTCAATGAAGAAACCGGTGGCATGAACGATGTTCTTTATAAGTTATACCAATTCACTGTATGTATTACGGAATTCAGATATTTCTTTTTTGGCTCATGGATCACTGGCAGCACAATATTAGTATCGTTATAACTTTGCCCTTTTTTTTTTTTCCCCTTCTTCTTTGGGGTTACTGCCATCAGGCGAATCCAAAGCATCTGTTGTTGGCTCACCTGTTTGACAAACCGTGCTTCCTAGGCTTGCTTGCAGTCCAGGTAAACTATTTTTTTCATTTTTCTTGCTTTGGTTTTCCCTTTCGTTTTACAAATATTTTAGTTTTCATTACCGAGTACAAAATGATATCTGTAGTCCACAGAGGAATGACTTCAGAAGTTGTGATCTTTATTGAAGCCACTCTGCATTACTAAAGTCTCTTCTCATGCTTGTAGGCTGAAGACATTGCCGGTTTTCACGCCAATACGCATATACCAATTGTTGTTGGTTCTCAAATGCGATATGAAGTCACCGGCGATCCACTTTATAAGGTAGTTCATTTTTATTTAAATTTGTGATGAAAGAAGAAGATCCAAATGAACTTTGTGTTTAGATCTTACATTTGTTCAAATTGCCAGGAAATAGGAACGTTCTTCATGAACATTGTGAACTCATCTCACAGCTACGCAACCGGAGGAACATCAGCCAGTGAATTCTGGTAACTATTATTAGGCACATGTTAGTTACAAATATAATTTGCATTCTGCTGTCAGGTTTTACTTGTTTTGATCCTATATGAAATCATTTTTTCCCCTTTTGTGGCTTTGCTTTTATCTGTTCTGATGCGAGCAGGGTAGAGCCAAAGAGGTTGGCAACCAAATTGGGCACTGAGAATGAAGAAACATGTACAACTTACAACATGCTCAAGGTATATATCTCCGTTCTTTCATTTCTTTTTAAATTTGGTGATCGTATATCTATCTATCTAGCCGATGACAAAAATCTTTGGACAATGACACCTTATTAGCCTATTAATTTAACAGATTTAACGTCATGTTTTAACCAAAATCATGAATGCATACAATTTTGCAGGTGTCTCGCCATCTATTTAGGTGGACCAAAGAAGTGGTTTACGCAGATTATTATGAGCGCGCACTTACCAACGGTGTGCTGAGCATTCAAAGAGGAACAGATCCTGGAATTATGATTTACATGCTTCCACTAGGCCGTGGGGCTTCCAAGGCCGTAAGCTATCATGGATGGGGTACGCCCTTTGATACTTTTTGGTGCTGCTACGGTACAGGTACGAGATTGTTCTCCTTTCTTATATTATTATCCTCGTGGGAAATTTCATTCCCACCAGTTTCTTAATCGGGGATTCTCATGTAACGAGTTATGCTGCATTGATTAAAACTCTATTGTTAAGTTCTTTCTTGCTCATTGAATATTTTTTAGGAACTGAGTCGTTTTCAAAGCTAGGAGATTCCATATATTTTGAAGAGGGAGGAGAAAATCCCGGTCTCTACATTATCCAGTATATAGCAAGCTCACTCAGCTGGGAACTAGGAAAACTGAAGCTGGATCAGAAAGTTGATCCTGTTAACTCGTGGGATCCTTACCTTCGTGTGACGTTGACTGTTTCTCCGGTGGGAACAGTCAAACCATCCACCTTAAACTTGCGGATTCCGAGTTGGACACATTCCAATGGAGCAAAGGCCAAGTTAAATGGTCAAGATATACCTCTAACATCTCCAGGTTGAGATACAAACATTTGAACATTTGAGTTTTGTCTTGTTCCCGAACTGCATAAATGATGTCTATGTTTTCCATCTGTTGATGCAGGTACTTTTCTACCAATCACTAGAACCTGGAGCCCTGGTGATGTGGTAACCCTTCAGCTACCCTTAAGTCTAAGAACAGAGCCTATTAAAGGTATAGCTTTATTGGCTCCTCTGGTTTTGAACGACACGTTTTCAAATTGATTTCAAAGCCTAGGACTAACTGAGTTTTTATTTTTCATACAGATGACCGGCCCGAGTATGCTTCAATTCAGGCAATTCTCTATGGCCCGTATCTGCTTTCTGCTCATACAACTGGTGACTGGGACATCAAAACCGGATCTGCTAACTCCCCCTCAGACTGGATAACTCCAATCCCTTCCTCTTACAACGATTATCTGGTCACTTTCACCCAACAGCGCGAAAAATCAACCTTTGTCTTGACAAACGCAAACCAATCAATCGCAATGAAACAACTTCCTAAACCTGGAACTGACGCCTCAGTTCAAGCCACTTTCAGGCTCATCTTTAAGGAATCACCTCCCTCGAAGCTCTCCTCATCGAACGACATCATTGGCAAGTCAGTCGTGCTCGAACCATTTGATTATCCCGGCTTTGTGGTGGTGCAACAAGGAGAAGATAACGACCTTTCAGTCGCGGATTCCTCCAGCGAAGAGGAGGAGGCTTCATCAGTTTTCCGCCTTGCTTCCGGATTGGACGGGACTTCAGAAACAGTATCCTTGGAGTTACAAAGCAAGAGAGGTTGCTTCGTGTACAACGTGGACAACGAGTCTGGCGGAAGCTTGAAGCTCAGCTGCAATAAAGAGTCGTCAGACACGGCATTCGGTCAGGCAGCGAGCTTTGTGATGAATAAAGGACTGAGCGAGTATCATCCAATCAGCTTTGTCGCTAAAGGGGCGTCGAGGAATTTTCTTTTGGCGCCGTTGTTAAGCCTCAGGGATGAAACTTATACCGTTTATTTCAACGTTCAGAGTTAGAATTGGTTAGGACAAGTGAGTGGGTAAAACAGCTGCAAGTGAATAAGAAATTGGATT